>OZ010680.1:12686781-12781167 GCA_963932265.1 Thymelicus lineola
GCTCGTTTGGTGGAAGGGATTCCCGTAAGGATTATAATATCAATTTTATGATACATCGTACAATTATACTTATAGCTCACCCGGTAGTGCAAGACTTGTATACAGGTTCAACACGAGAGGCCCCTTTGAGACACTTACCAATATCTATGCAGAAGTTTCGGGGGTTAAGATTCATCTTTAGAAAATGCCGTTTTATCCGTGTTTTCAGGCAATGAAAAACTGCTATAATATACTCTTCCTGACATCTATTGGCGAGTAGCAACACTAAAGCTACTTCAGTAGATGGTGTTGTTAAGTAACATTAAACCGAGCAAAGCTCGGTCATCCGGGTACTTGTTAATAATAATTAATACTACTGGGGTTATATTTTTTCTGTGAATGATGTTGGCTTGGTTAGCTGGCATCTTCTTGATTCAGCTCCAAACGACTCGTGCTCCGGCTGGCGTCTTGCAGTTCTTTCTTCCTTCTTTTCTTCTTGACCGGCAACTCACCGCGTCAGTGATGCCTAAGTTGTTAATGGTGTCCATAGGTAGCTAGCGATGACCACTTAATAACACATAAAAAAACTAATATCGGGAAGTATTGTGTCCACTCAAGCATTGAAAGTTTTAAGCCCGAAGACACTTTAATACATACTTAGTTGTTGAGTAAGAAAACCGGGCCTGGCTGTTTATTCTTAGCTTCCTCGTTTCGTTCGCGCTATGGCACCGGATATCACAGCAACGAAAATAGTAACCATGCCAATTTGTAAGTCGATCCAAAACGTCAATTTCTTATTTCCATGGGAACTTCGAGATAATTTTCATCACAACAACAAAGCTTTGCAATACAAGGCGCGATAAGAACAGACTTTGATTCCGTCGATAGTAGTGCGCCGTCTTGAAAATAGCAATTCATTGGATTTTAGTTACTTTTCATAGCATAGTTTTTATTTAATTATGAAAAACTACAGCAATAGCCGGCAAAATTTTTAATATGGTCATTATTTCAATAAATTTGTTTTTTTATAGTTGTAAAAATATTATACCTGTCGTTCAAAATATCGAGTATTTTATAGTAACTAAGTCTCAAGTTTAAAGGTTAAGCTATTGAATATATACTGTTTGTTATTTTGGTTTCAAAGGAAGAACATATATAGATCTAAAAAGAAAATCGTTTAACAAACGAAAAAAATGCACTGAACTGTTCTTTGTTTATTTTAAATAGATATTAACCCAAGTGCTCTTCCAATCGTACGTAAAGAATTAAATACCATTTACTGCTAGTTCAGTTATTCAATATAAACAAGAACAAAATGACCTAGACTTTTAATTTTAATCCACTAGGCAATCAACAGTCGCATAGCCTATAAATCGTATAAAAAGTCGTAAATTCGCCAACCAATCCCGATAAATGTCGCCGGAAAGAATTTCTTTGAGAATCACAGTCTTTTGAAACTTTGAATAATCAGTTCTATTGTAACTGCCCCCAGAAGGTGCCCACTGCAATTTCAAGCTAATCATCGAAGTTCTTTGACGGCATCATTACTTGATCTTTTCCAGTAATATTATAATAATACTAGGAAATCGCCCTTGCTTCGCTTCGGGAAAAATAGTAAAAAAAAATAAATAATAAATGTAATTTAGCCTATGTCACCCGCGGATAGTGTAGCTTCCCAACAGTGAAAGAATTTTTCAAATCGGTTCGGTAGTTTCGGAGCCTATTCAATGCAAACAATCAAATCTTTCCTCTTTATAATATTAAGTATAGATTAATTTTTTGAGTCGATTTTTTTATTTTCTTTGTATACATACGAAAATGGGTACGGTTATAATTGTGTACCTATCTATTTCGACCCAGTTGCATGGATCGTGGTCATAGCTAAGCCCGGTTGAAATATCGGTGTACATAATGTATATCGTGTGTACCCGTGTGATAGTAAAATGTGTAAACAAGTATACCTGTAAGATACTTGATGAGGTCAGAACAATATAAAGCGATCTCTCTCTCTTCTCAGTCGATACGTTCTTGACAGAACGGTCGTGGTCATCATGAAGCGATCTACTCTGCGGTTAATCAAAAAGTGTGTCTGAAAACGATTCTTACAGTAGTTAGAAGTAAGAATTTTCCTTGACTTGGATGAAATTTTCAGTGTAAGCTTCGTAAGTAAAAAGTGTAAAGTAAAAGTGAATTTAAAGAATCCCTCGAAATGTATCTTCCGGCAAGCTTTCCACAGCGAAGCGAAAGCCGTTACAATAGTTAAATGAAACTCCAATATCTTAAAATTCTCTGTTTTGGTGATATTGATATATTATATTAGTATGTAATTATGTCAAAAATGCACATTTAATGATTTCATCACTATGTATTTATGATGCAACCCTTAAATGTGTATAGTTCGAGATAACGTATAAATGTAAAATCAAAGACTGAATAAAAATGTATATTTTGATTGATGTTGAGATATTTTTTTCCATAATAGCGGTATCTGGATCCATCCCGAATACAGTTATGGGGCACTTAATTTCCACAACAACATCTACAAACACTCCATCAGGTATAGCTCCTAAGAAGAAATGCTCTGTACTTATCCATACGTAGGTATGTCCATTTGGCAGCCTAATTGAGCTAAAGCTTTTGACTCGTTCCTTTTCCATGCTTGGTAAAAAGGCACATGATTTAAATTGTAAGAGTACAATAAAGCTTTGACCAAAGGCGTAGAGTCCGTATTGGGGCGTCATTTGCATATTTTGGCAAACATTGATGCAGGGAGTATGCATCTGCGCAGTTCCAGTCATAAAGCGCTTTCTGCTTGCAGAACAGTATTGCGCTCAATTTCATGGCGATTCAATGTTTGCTGATGCATGGCACTGACTGCCATATTGGCCATCTGCGCTACCAAATTGCAGTTGCCTACGACAACGCTTAGAACCTGTCGTTGTTCTTTTGCTGTTGGCCAAATGTCGCTTACGTTCCAAAGTTTTTAAAGATTTCTCGATACTTTTTAAAATGGATTTATATAGACTATATTGAGGGAAGCCAGAATTAAAAATCACAACAGTTGCGTGCTTTTACGCATAGGAGTCTTTTAAAGAAAAAAAATCCGTTTTCCTCCTACTACTTTCGCTACAAAGCTGCTCTATTGATGGTATAGCAGAACATTAGACTTCTCGAGTAAAATGTTAGTTGGGAAGCATTCTTTAGTAATTTCATCATGAGGGTCGCAATTATTGGAACTATTTTTTTTAATTTCTTTCATCCTTGCAGTATTATAACTATCACACGAGGAGTGATCACCAAAAATATGCCGGGAACTATTTAAAATCTCCTTTTATATTCTGTATTTGACTTGATATTGAATACTTTTCACTACTACTACTGGTAGGTATCTTATATTCCAAGTTGTTTTCATTTTGTTCTCCGTGTTAATTATTTTATCTTTTATGTACATTGACTTCGCCTGAGTGCAAACGATTTTAAAAATTTTAGAATAATTTCTCACGTACTCCTGGAAAATTGGAGAAAAATTGTGTTGTTTCTCGGCATAGAAATCATATGTAAGAACATCTTGTTCCTACTTTTGAATATACCTACAGTAGCCCAATCACTGTATTTACTATTTTTAGCTATATCTACGTACCTAAACTTAAATATTCCATTAAATTAGTTATTAAAGTTATAAGACAATGTATTATATTATATATTTTAATAGGATCACTTTATTGTAACGTTAACTGCATATGTGTTTTTGAATGTATTTTTTCTTCAAAAGTTGAAATTTTATTTTTAGTTAGTGGTCTACATTTTATTAATAGTTTTTTCTTATCGACAGAATTATGCAACGAAATGTTTTGTCCGCAGTGGCCACAACTTACTGAATATCTCTTTATCTGTATTTTCAGCTGTAGTTTCAAATATTCTGGTTAGCTCGTTGAACAATGGGTTAAATTAAAGCATTTAAAAAAGCTTTGTAGCCTAGCAGCCATCGAAGTATGTAATAAAATATATACGTTGAAGTCGCCATATATCACTAATCCTTTTCTAGAAACACATAACCGTTTAAGTACATCCTTCAATAGATCTTCAAAAATAGTAAAATTACCAGAGGGAGGTCGATATAAGTACGCAGACTATAACAAACCGCTGCAGTTCCACACAGGCCAGTTCAATAGTGCACTATATCTCTTTTCATCTTTCAAATATAGTCCACTTTCGATTCATTTATTTCGAGTCGAGTAATCACCAACATCAGCCTTATTTTTAAATTACAAATTACGATATAAATGCCTTATATTTATTTATTTATTTATTTATACATATACACATAATTAACAGGACTAACCCAAAGCATTATGTGCAGAATTTAAAACTAAACCAAATGGGTACATACATGATTGACAGAACTACATAGTCTACATACTACAAATTAAAACTAAGAAACACTGAACAGAGCAATGTAAACTTATTTAAAGTGTTATAAAAGTGGTATATGATTGTTTACCATTTATGACTCGTCTAAAACAATGGAGTATAAGACTAAAATTATTGAAATAAGGAGCACAGACAATGATTCTTAAAATAAGCTAATCGTCCACTATTGAATCCACTACACTGTATTGACTACATATTGTAAACACACTACATTGTCTACATACATTTAACAACGAATAACTTTTGCGCCATATTTTCAACTGGATGAAAATTATAAATTACATTGTAGGTAACTATCAATAATCCAAGAATTATATTATATTTAACATGTTATATACCAGCTAACACAGAAAGAAAAATACACAAAACGTGATACCTACTGAAATGAAATGAAATATTATAAAATTTATTCAAAGTTGTTTTTTGCAAACACTTGTAAATAGTACGAGTATTTTACAAGTCTAAAAACTTATTTCTCCTACCTACAGAGCGATCTTGTAAGTTCGAAATATTGGAATAACCATCATTGTTTAGCGGGATTACAAAACGCTTCGCCGACTTGTATAATTGGCCAGCTTGTTAGGCAGGTGCGATTCCCTCGAGGAATAACAAACAAAGGGTTTTTACCCATAGATTTAGCGATACTGAAACTGGTCTCCGCGAAGTAAAAACGGAGGTCGAAGGTGGAAAGAAATGTACGTATTTTATTGGTTGCATTACATAAATTGTGTTATGATAAATCTTATATAATATATAAAATTCTTGTGTCACAGTGTTTGTAACCAAACTCCTCCGAAACGGCTTGACGGCTTCTTATGAATTTTTTTGTGTATATTCGGTAGGTCTGAGAATAGAAAGTAAACTATTTCATATACCGCTTGGTGAAAAAAATATAAGCGAGCAAATTCAGTGGCTAGTAAATTATAAAATAATAATGCGTATTATACGAATGTGTATAAAACATAAACAATACAAAATACGATTTATCTAGTCACCATAATACCATTTGTTGACAGTCTTCGCATATATTTCTGAACTTTAAAATGGATAATGTTCAAGTTACTAAACACCAGAGGGCACTCTTATGCACAATTTGAACTTATGTCTCGTCATACTGTGCCATCACCAATGCGACTAGTCTACGCAAGTTGCAATTAATTGGCATCTTTCATACGCTTCTTTCACACGCATCTTACACGCAAATCTATACGCATTAAAAATCATTCGATGCACGCAGTTTTCAAAGTATTTTGTAAATCTGTAATTATTTCCGCAATATACACATTGGAAAAGCTTCGGGTCTTTCTCTTCTGCTATCCACATTCAACAGATAATAATAAAAATAAATCTTACTTGCATGAGGCAGGCTCCAAATGATTTTGACACTAAAAATATGTTTCAAATTGTTTTACTTCACAGAAGTGGTAATTTTATTAGTGTCGCACAATCCGATTTTTTAAACTTTATAAAAAAAATCATATCTTCACATTTATCCGAGGAACTATATCCATCGTAATCAGAATACCGACATACGATACAATGGAGGAAACCATAATCACTAGCAATTGTTTCGGGGGAAACGAAGTTCTAACGGGGATCCACCGAAGCGAGAGAGAGAGAGTCACACCTAGTTCATGCCACTCAAAATTTTTGAGGGTAGTATTATAACCCCTTGTTCCCCCCGCATGCTTTATTTAATTTATTGTTTCACTCTACATGCGCTCACAAATGTTAACAAGGAAAAAAGTCTAGTGATGTTGTGATCGAATTAAAGTTGTTAACCGACTTCAAAAAAAGGAGGAGGTTCTCAATCCAACTGTATTTTTTTTATGTTTGTTACCTCGGAACTTTTGACTGAGTGAACCGATTTTGACGATTTTTTTAAATCAAAAGCTGGTGCTTTTCATGCATATTCATGCTTTTTTGTACAAAAATAAGTTAATGCTTGACCACAATCCCAACTGATTCTAAGTGGAGATGTGGTCCAAGGTGATGAGCACATTAACTTAGTAAAAGCCTATTCACTCTTTTCTGGAAGACATCCACGTCATAGGCAGGCGGGAACGCCGACGCAGGCAAGTTATTCCAGTCATTGGCGGTGCGTATAACGAATGACGAGGCAAACCAGCTCGTCCTTATCGGCGGGATGTTCATGACAAAAGGATGGATACCCGCCGTGCGTCGCGTCGTTCGATGGGGAAATGAAGATGGAGGAATTATATCAAACAATTCCTGCGCACACTCCGAAATGTGCCCTGTAAAAAACCGAGAGGCTGGCTACTCTGAGCCTGTACTCGAGGCTTTGCAGATTGGTCTCAACCAAATCTGGGTCACCAATGAGCCTCTTCGCACGCCTCTCCATCGAGTCCAAGGCAGAAAGGTGACATTTGGCTGCACCTGTCCAAATGTGCGAACAGTACTCCACACACGGCCGAACCTGAGCTTTATACAAGGTTAAGAATTGCCGCGGTGTGAAGTACCGCCGCATCTTTGCAAGGGCACCAAGTTTGATTGCAGCAGCCTTAGCCTTGGTTTCAACGAACCGCCCAAAGTTGAGTTTCAAGGATATCTCTACTCCTAACAACTGAAGGTAGTCGGTATAATCCAAGGATACATTGCGAAAAGTAGGAGCCAAGGTAAGCGGGCTCCTCTTGGCGGTGAATAGACACGTCTGCATTTTAGTGGCATTGAATCTCACAAGATTGGCTTCGCTCTATTTGGACACAGCCCGAAGTGAGATTCATACGAGCCACCATGGCCTCTCTTTCAGATTGAATTTCGTCCCGACTGGCCCTGGAACTTGGTAGGTATCTCTCTACCACTGTGTTATCGTTCGCGTATTCATAAATACCGGGCATAAGCAGATCATTTATATCCAGCAGAAATAGAGTGGTGGAGAGAACGGACCCCTGAGGAACTCCGGCATTTGTAGCCATCGTTCTCGATGAACAACCATCGACTACAACGCGGAAAGACCGGTCGCTCAGGAAGTCCTTTACCCAGTGGATAAGATAAGGCCAGGGGATATGCCGTAAGCTGGAAGCTTGCTTAGAAGGCTAGCGTGCCAGACCATATAGAAGGCCTTCGAGACGTCAAGGGAGACAGCAAGTGCCTCCCCATTTTTCTAGAGGGCCTACCAAAATTTTATTGAAATTGCGGAAATTACTAGAACATGGTTTGGACGCTTCTTGCATGTATTGTGAAGAAATATCGAGCTGTCATTATTTGTATTTTGTAAGTTATCTGATAAAAAATATATCTATGCGGGTTTTTAACTAATTTGTTTTTTGGCATTTAGTCGTATTTTATATTATTGGAGGCTAATAGACTATGTATTTTGTGATTATATAGTTTAAAATATTACATCTTGGTCCTTTAAAAATATTTCAATTAAAAAAACATATAAAAAATTAAAAATTTACTATCCGAATAGTAACAAGCCCAATATCCGGATTTAAAATTCGGCGGATATCCAAATAATTCGAATATCCGAATATCCGGATAGTAAGCCCTACGTACGAGTGATCCTATAAGGGTTCCGTTTTTCGTTTTTTCGTACGGAACCCTAAAAAACCCGCTTACTATAATAAAAGCTATCATATCTGTTCGCGCCAATAATGGCATTACTCTGTGGATGCATTTGCCTGCTCCCGCTGTTCCCGCCAAAATTATTATATCTTCTATGAAAGCGCGGCAATCCATTCCTTCTCTATTTAATTTCCTATCCTCCCTCTCTTTCTGGCAAGCGCACTCTTATATAGCGGATTCACTCGCACACCGCCGAGGTTAAAACAGTCGAAAAAAGTCTCCCGCCAACATCGAATGCAACTCGCGCTCATTATCGAATATAATGAACTAATCCGCATATTATCTAAAAACCGCATCACCGCGCCCGCTAAATAACTCTCATAAAGCAAGTGATATTACTGTGAAGTGTAATAGTAAACCTAAACCATACAAATTCGGCATAATAACCAATAAGAAGTCAAGAAGAAAGAAGATTGGAGACATTGGGGCAGCCGCCTAGCCGTCGGTGCTAATACGAGTACCAATCGAGTCCTGCAACCAGGTTAGTGTGCTTGCCAACCCTCCAAATTACCCGTGACTTTCTTCCTCCCAACGCATACTACAGTCCACTTTCTAAAACGCCCGCATGAACCAGTAGCAGTCTTCAAAGTCTGCATCGCATTCACACCAAAAGTTTTGGTCACTTCGAGCCGTATAAAATTGGTCATCAGCCGGATTCGTATCCTATTATATTTCTATTACTTTTTGCAAATAAATTTATGTGTGTAGTATATTCCGCTCGCATTACATATACCGCCTACTATACATATTTATTTAATTTCATTTGCAAAACGCACCGCACCGCTTTTACTATTGTACTTCATTGTTATGTAACTTTCTATATCAAATATCGATAAATTATACTTAAACGCATTCCATATTTCGCATTTAGTAATACGACATTTTTGTATTTACGACAAATCGTATTAAGTACAACTCATTCATTGCTCGCATAATATTTTTGTACTTATACTCGCATAATTTTTACTAACGCATAAAGTAACTTTGTTTACAAAATGACTACTAAAGCCAAATATCATGACGCTAAGACGATTTCAGACGACGAAATTAGTTTAAAAATATTAATCGCTAAACGTAATTCCATATTTTCACGCATGCAATCAATCTATGATTTGTCAATCAGTGCATTAGACGCTGACTCGCAGAGTTCTTTGCTTGAGACCGCGGCTGACCTTGAATACTTACGCGATGAGTTCAAGGACACTTTAGAAGAATATAATATTAAGAATTTAAGGGTAAATCCAGACGCGGAAGTAGATTTCCAACCTTTAAATTCTTTTCATGATTTGTACAGCCGCGTTAAAAGTAAAGTTTCAAAATTATCCGCTCCGCATTCATCTTTGAATTTAGACAATAATTTACCCGCTAAGTTTCAACCCTCGCTCCCGCCTATGGAATTATTAACTTTTAATGGAGACATACGACACTGGTCTATGTTCTACCAACAATTTAAAACTCTAGTCCATGAAAACCACCAGTTAACAGACGCTGAACGTGTGTACTATTTAGTCAGTAAGTTATCGGACAAAGCATTATCTGTCTGCGCAGGCCTTATGCCTACAGCTGAAAACTATTCAGTGATCTGGAACGCACTTATCCACAGATACAATGACGAGCGTGCACTCGCTACTACTTACATAAATCAGCTGTTGGAAATAAAAAATGTTAACGCTAATACGCCCGCTGGTTATCATAAATTTATGGACAAGTTCGACGCTTCTATTAACGCTCTTAAACAACTTAAAATTGATGATATATCTGATTTTCTCTTTTTAAATATAGCGCTTAGAAAATTAGATACTGAAACTGTAAAAGCCTTTGAAATGTCGTGCCGCAAAGTTAACATACCAAAATATTCTGATTTGATTCAATTTTTATTCGAGCAAAATAGGGCTTTGTGCCATACATTTCCTTCACCGCATAGTCAGCATACGTCGTCTAGTGATAATAATAAAAGTAATATTAAATTTAGTCCCGCTCCTTATAAAGTTAGTAAAACATTTATTAACACAGATTCATCGCGTTCATGCATTCTATGCAAGTCCAATGAGCATGATCATTTGTATGTCTGTCCGCGTTTCTTAAAACTCACTACTCACGATAAATATAATTTTATAAAACAAAATAAATGTTGTTTTAATTGTTTAAGTAACAAACACGCATTACCAATGTGTAAATCGCAGCGCAAATGTAAACATTGCTCCCGCTCGCATCATACTTTACTTCATATTTTCAGTAATAATAATAATACAAATAAAATCGATTCATCGCTCACAAAAAATACGCAAAATTCATTTAACCGCTCTCTTTCTGATAACGACGCTCCGCATACTACTAATAAGGTCGAAGATTCTACGGTACGAAATACTTCGACTCGCCCGCTTTTCCTTAGCAACCCTTCATGCGATAACAATAAGGTCGATTTTTCTTCGACAGACAAGCAAGAGGGACAAAACGCGTCTTCGTCTTGTAATGTGTCGCGCGAATTATTAAATAAGCCTCATTGTTTTACGACATTATTAGGAACCGCGAAAGTTAAAATAGTAAATAAATATGGCCACAAACATTTTCTTCGTTGTTTAGTGGACCCAGGCTCACAAAGTGATTATATAACAAAGGATTGTTGCAAACGCTTATCTTTACCGATTTCAAATAAAACTCCCTTCAATGAGGTACACGGAATCGGTGGAATATCGCAAAGGATTTTAGGTGTCACTTCCTTACAATTTACTTCCCGCTTTGATGATAATAAGATATATCAAATTAAACCGCTAGTAGTACCCACATTAACGGGACAATTACCCGAATCATTCATAGATATTTCTAAAATAAATTTCATAAATAAAATACGCTTAGCCGACGATTCATTTCACCAGCCTGGTGATATTGACGTCTTATTAGGAGTCAATACTTATTTACAAATTTTATTAACTAATAAAATAATTAGTTCGCAATCTCCTAGTGCCATTGAAACCTCACTCGGTTATATTATTTTAGGAGAAGCGGAGACTGACAACCACTCTGGCCGCATCCGTGGTCGAGAGAGACATTTATATAGACGGCCTCGCATCCTCCGCACCCTATGTTGACATCGCTGTCGACATAGCCACTCAACTGATTCAAATGTTCCATCGTGGTAGATTTGAGTTAGTTAAGTGGACAAGTAATAGTTCAGAACTATTACAACATACTCCCGCAACGCATCGTAAACTGGAAACCGTTTTCTTTGATCACGATAATATTTTTAAAAATATTAGGGCTTCGTTGGCATCAAGCTAGCGATAGTTTTGTTTTCTCGTATCCCCGCCGCCGCTCGCATGCACTAAACGTGCAATCTTATCTTATCCGCAACCGCTCGCTTGTACGATGTTTTAGGATTAGTTGGTCCAGTTATTCTCTTCGCTAAACTTTTAATTAAAGCCTTATGGATTCTCAAACTTGATTGGGACCAGGCTCCGTCCGCAGATGTTGTCAAAATGTGGCAACACTATATTTCAGAGCTACCTCTGATATCGCGCTTACAGTTCTCACGTCATATGAGAATTGATAAAAACTCGCAAGTTTCGCTACTCACGTTCGCTGATGCCAGTGAAAAGGCATACGGCTGCGTGATTTACTCGCACGTACTTAATGGTGACGACCCACCGGTAGTTACGCTGCTCTGTTCCAAGTCCAGGGTGTCTCCCTTAAAAACGGTTACGCTGCCTAGACTCGAGTTATGCGCCTTAGTGTTACTCGCTAACTTAGTAAGTACCGTTTATGATACGATATCCGCGAGACATCCGATTGATAAAATTTACGCGTTCTCGGATTCTGAAGTCGCACTCTGTTGGGCGTGCTCTTCATTTAACACCTTACGTTGCTAACCGTATTTCACAAATACAGTCTTTTTTATCATCTGATCAATTTTATCATATCGCAGGATCAGAAAACCCCGCTGACCATATCTCCCGCGGACTATTACCGTCGCAAATAATAAATTGTGATCTTTGGCTCAATGGTCCCGCGTGGATTACACTAACTAGTAGTGAGTGGCCAATAAAACAGTTATCTTCTCATTCTACAAATTTACCAGAACAAAAAACTGTTTCTCATACCGTTAGCAATACTCAAGAACATCCTCTTATCACGCTTAGTTTGAAATTTTCAAAATGGAGTAAGTATATCCGTTCGGTAGCTTACGTATTAAAATTTATAAATAAATTACCACGCAATAAAACGATAACCGCTTCTGACTTGGAACACGCTGAAACTACCATAATTAAAGTCGTACAAAATATCGCTTTTTCTGAAGACATCAAAAATATACAGAAGGGCTTATCTTGCTCTTCCGCATTACGTAAATTATACCCTTTTGTCGCGGACGATCTACTCCGTGTGGGTGGACGTCTACAATATTCGTCATTGTCAGAATCGCACAAGCATCCAATATTATTACCGAAGAATGGGCATATTATAGACCTATTAATTGATCATTAGCATTATAAAAACTTTCATGCTGGCCCGCAGTTCTTACTCGCTGTTCTACGCGAAAAATATTGGATACTTTCCGCACGTCGCATAGTCAGATCTCGCGTTCACAAGTGCAACGTTTGTTTCGGCACAAACGCATAGCAACAACGCAACTAATTTTATTGCCTCGCGTTCATACTTAAACGAACTACATACATTTTTACAATCTGACGATTATTTTAAATTATTTAATCAGGTCCTTACTGATAACCGCATTACTTGGAAACTCAATCCGCTAAATGCGCCTCATAATAATATGGGCGGAATTTGGGAGTCCAATATAAAAATAGTTAAAAGGCACTTATTTCGCGTAATAGGCAAGCAAATTCTTACATACGAGAAGCTGCTTACTGTCCCTATTCAGCTCGAGTGTATCTTAAACTCACGTCCGCTCTATGTGTTAAGTAGCGATCCATCGGAGCCTACTGCACTTACACCCGCACATTTCCTTGCATTAAAACCGCTTGAACATTTACCCGCCGCGGATCTAAGTAAAGAACGCACTCATCTATTATCACGCTTTTCTTTACTTGATTCTCTAATTCAGTCGTTCTGGAAACGTTTTAGATCTGAATATTTACACACCCTTCAAACGAGGGAAAAATGGAACAAACATTACACGCCTATTTCAGTGGGAACAATCGTTCTCATTGACATGGATAACATTCCACCGCTACAGTGGCCGCTAGGTGTTGTCACTGAACTGTTTCCCGGTAGAGACGGTGTGGTGCGCGTTGCACAAGTGAAAACTAAGAGTTCTACTCTGCAACGCCCAGTCGTTAGACTGTGCCCTCTACCCACACAATAACTCGCACCTTAACCTTATATATATTTTTAAATATTATATATTATTATTATAGATAGTTTTAAGTTTATAACATCACGCTATTTTTAGTAAAGTATTTATATCGCACCACTTTCCCGCATTCGCATCATTCTTATTTCATGATATTGACTCCGCTATATATATTTATGTTTATATACATCTTTATTTGCCGGTTGAGGAGACCTCAAGGCCGGGGGGATGTTCGCGCCAATAATGGCATTACTCTGTGGATGCATTTGCCTGCTCCCGCTGTTCCCGCCAAAATTATTATATCTTCTATGAAAGCGCGGCAATCCATTCCTTCTCTATTTAATTTCCTATCCTCCCTCTCTTTCTGGCAAGCGCACTCTTATATAGCGGATTCACTCGCACACCGCCGAGGTTAAAACAGTCGAAAAAAGTCTCCCGCCAACATCGAATGCAACTCGCGCTCATTATCGAATATAATGAACTAATCCGCATATTATCTAAAAACCGCATCACCGCGCCCGCTAAATAACTCTCATAAAGCAAGTGATATTACTGTGAAGTGTAATAGTAAACCTAAACCATACAAATTCGGCATAATAACCAATAAGAAGTCAAGAAGAAAGAAGATTGGAGACATTGGGGCAGCCGCCTAGCCGTCGGTGCTAATACGAGTACCAATCGAGTCCTGCAACCAGGTTAGTGTGCTTGCCAACCCTCCAAATTACCCTTGACTTTCTTCCTCCCAACGCATACTACAGTCCACTTTCTAAAACGCCCGCATGAACCAGTAGCAGTCTTCAAAGTCTGCATCGCATTCACACCAATATCATATCATATATCTTTTTGAAATCCTTATAGTAAGCTCTTTAATTTGATAACCATAATGCGTTATTTGATTTATTTTTATTTTTTGATACTTAAAACAATGGCATTACACAGGCCCCATGTTTTTTTTTCAATTTACTTATCGAATAACACGTGGGTTATCAAGACGAATTTAACGACATTTTAATTATGTAAATCCGTTAAGCAATTTGGAAGATGTGGGGTAATAAAGAATATTACCTGCATACAAGATACGCGCGAAAAACATAACCCTTCCTGGCAGTCAGGTTAAAAGACGAGGAAGTGAAAAGCTAGGTACTGCTCAAATTAGTTATTTGTTCTAATCGGAGCAAACTACCAAAACCGATTGAAAGCAAATGGCATAAAATGCTGGAACTCAATAGTATTTAATGATAGTCGACATACAGGAGAAAATATATCCGTAAAGCTAGAAACTATTGTTATCATGGGAAACACCTAGAGAAAAGGTGACTATGTATGTATAGCTAGCTAGGAATGGTGCACTAACATGAAATAATTCTTCTAAAAAAATAAGTGACTTGAAAAAATAAGGGATAGCTTAAAAAGCACCAGCTTTCAAATATAAAAAGAATCATCAAGAACGGTACACCCATTAACAATTTATGAGGTAACGCATATATAAAACATTATACAATCGAATCGAGAAATTCCTCCTTTATTTGAAGTCAGTTTTTTTTTTTTGTAATTTATTATTCCCCCTGATTTTATTTTTCAGGGACCTTGATTTTTTTTTAACAATAAATAATAATAACATATAATAAATAAATATTAATACAATAAACATATTTATAAATATTAACTTCAAATATTTTTGAATAGTATAAATAAGTAAATAAATTATTATTGTATCATACTTTATTTGAAGTCAGTTAGAAAAGTATATTATACATTGATTTTATCGTTATGAAGGAAGTAATGCTAACCTACAAAAAATACTTAATCGACCGATGCTCAAGATAATCTATGAGTCAGTTACTCGCATAACAGTTTTTGCATGTTAGAAAACATTTCAAAAAACAAAAATTTGCTGTGCCTTCATGCTTCCACTAACTATACAATATCGTAACCAACTTCACATGAATGGCGACATTCAAGTGATACATTGTCTAAACCTTTTGACGAAATAACAAGAGTGATATCTAATACCTTTAAACGAGCAATTCTTGTATATATATATATAATTGGAATCTCGGAATCGGCTCCAACGATTTTCATGAAATTTAGTATATAGGGGGTTTCGGGGGCGATAAATCGATCTAGCTAGGATTCATTTTTAGAAAATGTCGTTTTATCGGTGTTTTCAGGCAATGATAAACTTCTACAATATACTCTTCCTGACATCTATTGGCAAGAAGCAATACTAAAGCTACTTCAGTAAATGGCGTTGTTAAGCAACACTAAACCGAGCAAAGCTCGGTCATCCGGATATTGGGTAATAACAAGCGTAATAACAAGGGTAATAATACAAAGGTAATATACAGTCATTGTCTCTGTATCCTTTGTTAGTCCGTTATTGGCTTCCTAGAATTAATTGATTTTGATGCATCTTACGAATGTATTGAGAACACTAATTATGATTTCAATTCCAGTGCCAGTAATTCAGGGAAAGTATGATTGAAGGACTCGAAGAACATGATGAATTCTAATAAAAGCGAAATATCAAAAAAAAGGGAGTTGATAAAAAATATTCATGAATATGTACTGGGAAAACATTGAAAATGAAAAAGGCTTGACTATTGATTTTTGCCGACATGGTCCGATAATTTTATTTTACACAAATAATATATTTTTTCTTTCCCAACAACATTTAAGTTGGTTAATGTACGAATAGTTGAGTAACTAAACATCCAAGCCGAAGTCACCGATGCTTGCGGTTCGAAACTTTTAAGATACTGACTGCGGACGAGAGAAAATTTCTTTATCAAATTTCTCTTCTGGCTGCAAGTTTATGAAATTTTTGGCGAAAGCGATGGAAAAAAGTTATGAATAAATATCGGTCCTAAAAATCATACAAAAAAATATCAACAAAAATCAATTGTAATCAGGACTAACAAAAATAAAAAACATACGAATTTTTGTTAGAAATATTTGAAATAACTACGCGATTTGCAAATCAAAACCATGATTGTAAATAAATATCGTTTAGAAACATTGAAGTATAATGTCATAGAACAGACATCTCGAACAAACTGTGTCCCGCCCGGGAAGTTCGATTTTCAAAATTGAGCCCCCGTTCTCCTTTCAAAATCGAACGAATCCAGAGACATACATGGTGTTCGCGGTGTCGGTTCTATACGCCAGTAATAATACTTCAATGTTAAAAAACTATAAATGAAGGCACATCACAATATGTACTCATACAAAGCATCAAAAGCTTGATTCAAAGCTCTGTACAGCGGCCAATGAGATGTATTAAAATACAGATAGAACAGCTATGCCAATTAAAACATGGACGTCGTCCTTTTGTAGTGCATTTTTGAACAATTTCATAGTCCAATTTTCAAAATCAACGGGTTCGATTCCTGTCTATAAATATTGATTTTTCAAAAATGTATAAGTTTTCATCAAAATTGGCCCCGAGACTCCTTTGAGAATTTTTCGTTATTCCTCGTAGTTTTGGATTTGCCCCTCCACACAGACTTGGAAAATTTACCCTGTGTTATGTACAGGGTGTCCCGTAAGTAATGGATCAACCGAAGATGGGAGATAGCTTGAGGGTTGACATTAATGGCCCACTACTGGGCATGGGTCTCTCCTCTTAAGGAGACCTAGAGCATACTCCACCAAGATTTTTTTTATTATATTCTTGTTGAGGGTTGAATATGTGAAAATATTACTTATTAAAAGTGTTATCGTTTTCGAGATATTGAAAATTTTTCAAAATTTAGAAAATTCGGCAACTTTACCCTACTTTTTCCTGTTGAGTCCACAAATGAGCAGATATTTTGATATTTTTTTTCTAGTAACTCTCCGATAGTAGATTTACAATTGTTAGTATGCAATTTAGTTGACATTATCTGGAAACCCAGAGAAAGTAGTGTCTACTTTGGATATTTTTGTTTTGGATTTTCTTCTACACAAATTAGACGCGAGGTGGCTGAAAAAAATTTTAATGGACAAATATGGCACATAACTTTAAAAAATTGTCTACTAAATGCAGATTCTAAAAAGGTAAAATTGATGCTACCTTCGGGATTTTTTAAAGATGTGGCCATTTTATTGTCAAAGGGGTGAATTTGAAGCTAAAGTTATTGTATCGTTGGGCTCATATTTTTAAATGTTTTTTATTTTAAAATTACGTAATTAGATGAATTTTGAATTTTTAATGAAGTAGGTTAATTAAAAAACAGATTTTAAAAGACGATATTTTAAATAAAATATCAAAAAAGCTCTAATAAATGACTGAAAAACGAGGAAAGGCAATCAAAAAGGTAATCATCATCACACACCGATCTCGGTGACTTTAAAAAAGGTGTATTACTAATATGTTAATATTGTAACACGGTGTAACGGTGCGCCCGCTCACTACGCGCGACCAGGTAACAAATCATTTAAATGATGCGTATCGTCTCCGTTGGATTGGGTGAGGAGGCACAATAGAGTGGCCACCAGGTTCTCTAGATTTAAATTTTGTATGAGGTTGTTTTAAGGAAGGTGTCTACAAAACATCAAAGAATAGTCACATGGAATTACGTGAAAAAATAAATGTAGTAGAGAATTTTTTAGGTAATAACAAAAGTGAAAATTACAAGAGATATGTTGCTGATCTATTGGAAAACTTTAAAAAATTAGGATGTCTGATGAGTCTTAAAGTACATTTTCTCCATAGTCATTTAGACTTTTTTCAAGAAAATCTTGTATGAACCTTGCTTGGCCTTTTGGGGTCAAACTGACTTCAGATTCGTAAACAGTGGGCCAAAATACTTCGGAAATCATATGTTGCATGTCTGGTGCAGACAACAATTTTTTGTGTGGCTGTGTAATTATTCAGATCTGATGATTTCATCTATGAGGAATTGAGGGAACTCCTCAAACATAAAACGTAGATGGAAGTTTTATATAAGTACATATTTGACGTTAATTGTGGTCCTTATCGAAATCTATTTCGTTGAGTCGGTTATTTTTTGGAATATCTGATGACTACATTGGTGGTATAGTCAATCAATCAATGCTAGCACCATGGATTGTGTTTCATCCCACACGTCCCAAATGATTGACTTGTCTAGACTCTATTAACGTGACGTATACGATAGGCAGGGATATCGGTAAAACGATTGTTACAGGCATCATATTGCAGACGGAAGGTAATTAATGATCAACACCGTTCAAGGACATCTATTATATAATTTTAGGAGTGTCCTTAAAATAGACTAAATATATATAGAATAAATTTTATAATAAAGTCCCAAAACAAATACATGACTTACCGGTGCAATCTTTTAAGAAACGTGTAAAGGCTCAGCTCTTAGGCAAGGGCTACTATAGCATAAATGAATATTTAAATGACAAGGATGCTTGGAAATGACTAGCTAGGCAACCAGTTCTGCACAGGTTAAAGAATACCTATTTTTGTAATAGATATAAGTTTTATTTTTAAAAGATGTGCTGAGGAGTTTCTTTACGGCTTTTCTTCTCCTCCATGACAAAGCACCTTTCCGAAAAGCTGGTAGATTAAAAAAATGACGTGCATAAGAGTATCAGTGATACCTACATGAATAAAGATTATTTCATTTCATTTCATTTCATTTCATTTCATTTCATTTCATTTCATTTCATTTCAGACATTATAAACAGGTTTTGGCAAGAAAACTTACACATTTAGGCTGATGCAGCGAAATGTCATCCATCGGGATTAGATTCAATGGAGAGGCGTGCTAAAAGGCTTTTGGTGACTCTAAATTGATTGTGTTGTGACCAACCTCCAAAGCCTTGAGCACAGACGCATAGTTGCCAGCCTCTCTGTATTCGATAGGATATATTTTGAAGAGTGCGCAAGACTTAGATGACTTAATTCTCCCTCCTCTTTTCCACTGGATATCCCAATGCACAGCGGGTATTCATCCTTTCGGTGGCAACATCTACACCCATCAAAACATGTGTGAGAGAGAAAAAACGTTTATTTTATAATAATAATGTAGTGTATTTACGATTTATTTTATTATAGAACTATAAAATCCGGTCACTACCATTTACTATTGTATTATTTTAAGTAGGAAACATGATTAATGCCATTTACTGTATAAAGTTGTTTACATCTATAATTAAGGTGACATTTATCTTGTTATATAAGTTAACTAGATTACTTAAAAGTTTTAATGTTCACTTTGTTGATGTAACTGATAACAAATAAATAAATAAATAATAACGTTTCCATATGGACGACATTCTGATGTGAATGACACCGGTGATTGATACACGGCACCAACATAATCCTCACACGACATAAGCCTTTACATAACCTCGTTAACTCTATGCTAATTTGATCTGAATTAATATGAGTTAGGCCATGCAAACTCGCTTGCTGACGGTTTAAGGGAGTAGCTGAATAGTGCCCGTTTTATTTATGTAAATAGTCATAGTAAACTAGAATACAGTAGCGTAAATATGACACAATTTATAAATTCTATAGGCCAGTTTTTCGAATGCCAATCTGATTATATATTATTATTATTTAAAATCTCATTATACTTTACTTTAATATCTTTAAATTTTCTTTCCATAAAACTTGAATAGTCTATAATATTAAAATGGTATAAAGATTTCTTGAATTCAATGTTCGCTATCCGATAGACGTCATTTATCTGCTCCTTGTAGAGTAATCGTATTTAAATTCTTTAGGAATCTGAATCTGAAGACATCTGAGTTTAAATTCTTTTAATGGAAAGTATTTTTTTAAATTCTTTGGATTAAGAAAATTTACTCTGTTCATTATAAATTGTTTGTTCGCTCAACTTTGCGGTCTTTATCAAAGTATGATATATAAAAGTTTATTTAAACTTGGAATTTTCCTCTAACCGTAGTCGTCCATTAATACATGAAATTACATTATCTTTATAATTGAATATACTTAAAGAGTTTTATTTTGTTTTCACGCACTAATCTTCTGAATTGATCTTCGGATTTGTTAAATTACTTTTATGTATACTCGTACTCGTAGCAGTGATAGCCTAGTGGTTAGAACGTTGGTCTCCCGAACTCCCGATTATGTGCGTATTACAATTTAATTATCACTTGCTTCGGTGAAGGAAAACATCGTGAGGAAACCTGCACACTTGAGAGTTCTCCATAATGTTCTCAAAGGTGTGTGAAGTCTACCAATCTGCACTTGGCCAGCGTGGTATACTATGGCCTGTACCCCTCACATTGTCAGAGGAGACCCCGAGCCCAGCAGTGGGACAATTATGGGTTGTTGCTTTGCTTTTGCTTTGCTTTTATACTCGTAATAGTACATTCACGAGGAATGCTTTAGTCTATATTGTTATAATTCCTGGCAAAAAGGAGTTGCTTCAAGGGTTAGGTCAGGGGTATTAAGACTTATGGACCCGAAGCGAAGTGAGGGAGGTAAAGTTATAGATATGTCATTACATTAAATGTTCAAGAAATAATTATCATGTAATGCAATGCAATTCGGTAATATTTACTCATAAATACCTTTTAAAAATAAAGCGTACATCTTAAGTAAAAATTAGTTTATAGAAATTAAATTTATTAACTCCTGTCTTTACTTAAAATTGCATTGAACAAACATAAATTTTTCAAACAATAAAAGAAAATAAACGGTATAACATTCAATGGTTTAAACACTATTGTATTAATATATCGGCTCTTACCATAAAGAAATTAAAGAATCAAAAAAAATAGGGCGTAGAATTTAATACAGTATCGGATAAGAGAAAGGAAGGTGTACGTATTCACCGTTGTTCTACTGTTTGTTATACTAGTAAAACTGACGGGAAAACTTCTGTTCTATTATGCGGTATGACAAGAAATCGTCACCATTATATGAATGAACCAAGTTTTCTTATAAATGCAATGTGTAAAAAGTATTATAAAAACATGTAATACATAATTAATTTAGGAGTCTTAAATGTAGGAAAAATTCTTTCACTGTTGGGAAGCTACACTATCCCCGGGTGACATAGGATTATTAGGTATATATTTTCTTTTTATTTTACTATTTTTCCTGAAGCGAAGCGAGGGTGATTTCCTAGTTATAAAATATAAGAATTGTAATTTATGATATTCAATACAAGAATTATGGTGCTGGTAGTGAAATTCGCAGAGTCGACCCAGCATACAACGTTCGGTTTAGATGAAATTTTTTACATCATTTTTCGTGAATACATCAGATCGTATATCGTACCATAAAAACAAATGAATTGGCCATTCGATGTTTTTGAAATTCCGTTTCATATTCCATACCTGTATAAAAAGAGCGAATATCAAGATCCTGGAAAATATTTTGAAATGAAAAATTAAAATAGTTCAGTAAGTCGACAAATTATAAGAAACATTTGGCAAAGGCCAGACCGTAGCTTGGGAGTGTAATTGGTCTAAGTTGGCAATAAAGTTCCTTCCGTATGTTCAGATTCAGAGGTAAACAACGCGTGAAGCATTAAGCTTGTAGGGTGACCCTTCACGTGGATTCCCAACGGGATATAAAAAAAGTGTGGCCCTTCTGTTGATAGCAAGAATGCATGCATTTTATTCGTGTTTTTCCATTTTGTTCTGTTTTTGTTTGTTCATTCTTCTTATTAATAACCGACACAAAAAGAGGGGTGTTATAAGTTTGTCGGATCGTAGCTTCTAAATAAATGGTTGATTACGATGCGGTTTTTTTGTTTGAAAGCTAATGTGATCGAGATGGCTCTTAGAAAAAGAGAAAGAAAAAATGTTATCAAAGTGTATGTGTACTTAATATAATAATGTACATATAAAAATATTATCACACTATATGTGTACTTAATACAATAGTATTTTCTGGTCTCAAACTTTGACACTAATGATGCACTTAGATTACCTACGCAAGTGACCTAAACGCATCGTCATGGATTATCTGAGTTCTATAATCTGAGATCTACCGTTATGTGATAATAATCACACAATTATCACGTCATAATTATCAAATCATGCGTCTCTGTTTTGAATATGAATTGAATAAACCTTTAAAAATTTAATGACCTTGTCTCAATTTGTATTCGTCTTAGTTATTAATAGCACCTTCCTTCTCATAACTTTTAAATATTTACAATAGCACAACTATGTAACTATAATGCGTGGTATTGTACCGTGAATTTAGTTATGATTACTTAGGCTACTTGGTAATCAATCCTACCAAAATTTAAAATAGGTTTGCTGTACATTATAACATTTGACTGAATTCTAGTTGTGGACTATATTTGTATGATATCAGTTTTTGCATTGGCAAACGGTAAACTAATACACCCTGCAGAAGGTTTCACCTGTGTCGCAGGTGGCATTGACGACACATATAACACACAATAACACTCATGACCCGAGTACACATATTTATCCGTCACATAAATATTTGCTCCGGCCAGGAATCGAACCCGGGACCCCTCGCTTCGCAGGCGGGGTCTCTAACAACTAGGCTACAGGGTCATCAAAAGGCAATGCATCGGTGATTTCGTTTGGTGTTACCAACATTGTTTATTTATTATATTTTTATTTATTTCATTGCCACAAATATGGTACAAGTAGAAAAGATGGTAACGTGCGATGACCATCATCATAAGTTGTTTGCCGGCTATTTACAAAATGACTCTCCATAAAATTCTTAGTCTTAAACTTTTAGTCTTAACAGTAGTAATATATCTAAATATGCCCTTAAAAGGTTCGTATTTTATAAGCATTATTTTATAAATAAATTCCAGTAACCAACACAAAAACTGTACTCAACTAGTGACTGTTTCCAGAAATCAATAGAAACACTGTCATCGAAAGGTTAACACCACGTTTATACAGTATTGTTCTATGAAATTGGAAGACCGGTGAAACATTTTACGGGTTCATAGCGGTCGAGGAAATTTCTAACGTTTTTTTATTTTTTGTCCTGCCGATTAAAAAGTCGTGGTTATAAGAGGTTTTTCGAACCAATGTAAATATTGCCTTCATAGCGCAGCAGGTTGCTTTTCGTTCCATAATCGATATTCTCATGCAGTGTGCTTGGAAATGAATTATTGACAATTTACTATTATGCTTGGTGTTTTTATGTCAATAGCCGGTACCAAGTGGTATTTTATAGTAAACTAGGATAACCGGCGTGTTCCACTACGCAAAAAATTTTCGATGGAAAAAGTCGAAAATCGAAAATGTGCCTAATGTATTGCTTTAGTGCTCTCAAACCATCTTCGCATTATTGCCCTTTTTAAATGAAACCAGTTTGGAGTACATCAGTTGGATGATTTCAAAGTCTATAAAGGACTTTTTTGTTTTATATATACAGGGTGTTCAGTAAGTAGTGGCTCAACCGTAGAGGGCGGATAGTTTGAAAGTGGACTTGAAAAGACTATTATTATATCGATTTTATTTTTGTATGATAAAATAAATATTTTACTTTTTTGTTAAGTAAAAATCCCCTTCTGCCTCAGTTTGTAGTTTGTAGAATGGTTTTCTGATAATGAATAATGCATTTTTATGCATAAAACAGCACTTTACCATGACGTCTGAAGGGCAACTGGTTTGCTGAGTGCAAAAAAAGACTATTTCACCATTAAAACTAACTTCAATAGAAAATGTATAGGGACGCACGCGAAATGTATGGGAAAACCCGATCGCGAAGATACATTTCACCTATAAATTATATAATATAGAAATAAAAAAAGAAAATAATTTGAATTAAAAAAATATTGTTTCTATGATTTAAAAATCATTTTCATATATTTAAAATATACATCCGGGATGTAATACCAATTTATTTTTTTCAAAAATGAATAGTATCCTTATCTAATAATTTGGTCAGGGATAGTAATTACGCATTAATAAATTGTGTTGCGATGTTTTCTTTGAAATAGAGAAGTAGGTAAAGTAAGCGTGTAATAAAGTAAAGTATCAAAGTATGGTTCATGTCATTTCGTATGCAGTTAATGTTGTTTCTATGTGATGACCGGTTGTAGCGGAGTACGTG
Source organism: Thymelicus lineola (assembly GCA_963932265.1). Taxonomy (NCBI): domain Eukaryota; kingdom Metazoa; phylum Arthropoda; class Insecta; order Lepidoptera; family Hesperiidae; genus Thymelicus; species Thymelicus lineola. The sequence goes on from OZ010680.1 coordinate 12,711,102, forward strand.
CCGATATCCGGCCAGTAGCTATGCAAATTGTGTTATTACCGTTTATCGAACCTAAGCTAGGCTCAGCTAACACATGGCTTTGTTCCGGTGTCGTAGGAGGCGAGAGAAACAGGACCGCTTGGTAGTAAGACTTCACGCTTACTATCCCAGTCGCCGCTTACTATAAAGTTAATAGTTTAAAAACTAAATATAGATACGCTTTTATAGTATCAGCCAATGTTATTAAACAAAAAAATAACTGAGTTTATAACTGAGGATAAGAGAAAGAAGGTCTAATAAGCTTGCAAGGTTTGATCGACACAAAGAGAGTAAGTCAACGTAATAAGAGGTTACTGTCGCTCTTAGATATCAATGCATTGATTTTCGAAAGGAAACTGAAGGTGATGGAGTAGTTGACTGTTTTCTAACAGTATCATTCATAAACTAGCAGAAGGAAATTTAAGGCTACTATTTAAAGATTACTCTGACATATCACTCAACTGTATTTTCCGAAGCATCTATGCGTTAATTAAACGCCACTGCCAACCGCATGTCCGCAGTAGTATAATTTTAAAGGATTTCGTAGGAAGCTCTGATTTATTAATAAACTATAATATTAAGCATGATACTAGGAAAAAGGTTGTCAAAATTTATTACAGGTTTGTTAAAATTTTGTGAAATGATACCGATTGTTACTATTTATTAACTTGAGAATTTTCAATACTCAATACTTTAACGCTTATATGTAGTAACATAGTACATAACACAGTCACATATCACATCTTAAACAATAATAACCCCAAAAAGGTGTTGCAGTTTTATGGGTGGTTGGACCAATTAATTTTATTTCAAAATATTTTCTATTCCATTTAAGTAAATTAAATTTAATCAAATAAATTTCATTAAATTATGTAACATTAAGTTATTATATGTCACAGAAGAAATAATAGTACATATTTTATATTGGTTATAATATTATCATTATTATACTTTATTAAATTAATTGTTATTATCTTCCTAGGCAAACGAAGGTATGTAAGTTGCTAGTTGTGAATAATAACAGGTTCTGCGTACTCGTCAAGCCAAATTAGATTTCAGTACCGACGTGAACGTTACTGTAATCGTATTTGAATGTCTAATATGTCGTTGGCATCATTAGCTTTGTTAGCAGTTGATACAACTCTGCTGTCTCGTTGCTGACGTCAGATTGATCGTCAAATGGATTGCCCAATTGGATGGTCGACATCAGCAGATGATCGTGCATAATTTAAACATAGATAACAAATGGAATCAAGCTTGTCTTCTATAAATAAAATGGTATCTTATATAAATTTTCCGGCATACCGCATTCAGCGATCTGAGCGGTCGTTTGGCATGCCCTAGATTTCGTAATGTTTCCGGAATCTAATATTAAATCTTACTTTTATCAATATATGTACTTGGTAGCAGTTTAATAGAAGGGCGGAATTTTTGTTTTGAACGCGCAATTTTGTATAGACTTCATATAAGATGGCAGGGGTTTCCGGTGGGCATAAAATCTTCGGGTGACCACTAACCTATCCAACAATCAGCACTGGAGCAGAGTCTCTAAGGCCAGGTTAAATCTCCAATTATGAGGAGAACCCTGTGTTTTTTGTAAGCCACTTTTGGGTTCAAGCTATTCGGGTAAGAATTTTGAGGTTAGCATTCAAATACCAACAAATTGATGCATTTGGCGTTGAACTCGATAGGTATTCGCGTTCGTTCACCTACTAACCTGTATGCTGCTTCGAGTTCCGACCGAGTACGAACAAGAACCTACACAACATACACGGTGGCCAAATTAAGCTATAGTTGATAGGCTTCCTTCAACGGAAACATGTTATAACACGGAGAATTTATAACATTTGAGGTACAAAGTAAATAAACGGTACAGAGATAAATCTTTATACAACTGAACATAAGGCGCGTGTGTGCGTGAGTACAGGCGCCCTGACGCGTACGAAAAGAACCGGTATAAATTATTTTTGAATTGCTATACTATAAGTTTAATTATAGAATTTATCATTCAATTAAAATACACAAATTATTGAAAAACAAAAATTATAAAAATAAAATATTTAGAGCATGTCATTTGTAAAACTATCTTATATAGGTACCTACAATGATTGACTCTTTATGCTGATCATCGAATTTGAGAATTTTTTGTTACAAAATGAGATTCCTAATCTTGAAACATTTAATGTTAACTCGTTCCTTGGGAAGCCTGCAATTTTGTAAAATATATTTGATTATTACTATAATTATATTTCATTTCATTAACAATTTCATTGCATTAAATTGCAATAAACAAATAAGGGATCAAAATGATTGGACCTTATATAAAAATAACGGATGAAGATAAAAAATTAAGTATTTAATTTCTTTCTTAGTTAATGTACCTAACTTAATTGTTAGATAAAAAATACCAATAACAATTTATTTACGCACTCAGGAAACTACCAAGTTTCTTTACATGAGGAATATTTTTCTGAGGTTAATGGATAAACTCAAAAACTACTGGATCGATTTCAAAAATTCTTTCACTAGTAGAAAGCTATATAAATATAAAACATGTTGCAGAACGACGTCAGCTGAGTCAGCTAGTACACATGTATGTGCAAAGAATTTTATTTGTTAGTTACTCAAATCATACCTGGTCTATCAATAGTCGATATCATTATTCTTTATTTTACCTGTTCTTTAACACTAAAGGTAGTGCAAAATTACATTTTATTTAACAAGGCATTACAAATATTCATTGTTCTCTGCATAGTCGTGACTCTTTGACACAAGATGCGTTAGTTTCCATTTTCATGTCTAAATTCTGTCTACTAGCAAAGTTAGGTTAAAATTATTCGAATTTTTCTTGAATGACTTTTGTATGAATGAATGATTCCAACGAATGAATGTAAGACTGGAAAACTTGGCTTCAACTCGTTTGAATTTGAAAAGAGCATATGGAAAAGGCAGGTAAAATTTCGCGCATTGTCACCTTTGGACGATTTTCGTTCCATAGTTTTTAGGGTCCCATAGTCAAAACGGAACCCATATATTTTCGTCATGTGCATCTGTCCGTCCATCTGTCAGCAGCATACCACAAAGACCCTTTGCGCTAGAAAGCTTTTGGCACGTATGTACAATGCACATATTATTTTATTAAAACTACCAAGCGGTAGAATAAAATCTAAAAAAAAGTGGTTTATCGTGGGATAAACTCTTTTTAAACACCTACGACGATGGTCAGCATTGCCCCGTTCTCTTTTTTGTTTACTTGCGAGTCATCAGTATACTCGTATAAAATGTAAGTATAATCATTATTATAACAACATTATTCAGGTATACAAGATGAAAAGCTGACTGCGTTTACGGGATTTCTATATGTAAATTACGCCCATTTGCGTGAAGCCGTCGTGAATCAAGAAAGCAATTTTAGAGGAGAATTATATTGTAAAAGTTTTTGATTAAATTAGGTATACATTACAACATATTATAATAATACTCATTCATTCATTCGTATTGTTCCTATATTGTACAATTTCACTGATTAATTACTCATTGTTTGATTATATTACCTACCTCATAATTTTATTGAATAGTATAGAAATACTTGATGGCTTGATGGACTATTGTTATGCAATACATTGAAATATGAATCATTTTGATCTATAAATATTACGGATTAATGATAAGTTAATAACTCAGCCTAGCCTTTGAATAGTTGTGTACTCGTATAGTGATAGAATAGAATAATGAATAGTGCGAATTTTAATCATGGACGAATATTAAAATGTTGAATTGATGGGAAGATTCCAATGATATTCTATATAAGTTGACATTTGATTCTAAGCTACATTGAAATATAATAGTTTAATAATTATAACTAAGTTTTCATAGCGGTAGTGCACTGAACCAAAAATATTTACTATACTGTTTATCGTTGAAGAGTTCCTTTATCTAAAGACAACCCTGGGAGTGGAGCTTGTGATGAATTTTAGAATGAGCTATCATAATAGGGATGTTGACACTAATTGTAAATTAATATAAAATGTTTAAAGTATTACTGGTAACATTTAAAGGCTTAAAATACTATTACTTTATCAAAATAAATCACAATAAATTAAACATCTTTAATTAAATATATTAAAAATAGTACTCACTGGCACGTGACCTCAAACGCCATTTTGAGAATATGATGTCATTGTTCGTATTTTAAAAGCAAATTCAACAAACTTCATTAAACGGCTAGAATTGAATATCGGTTAGTGACGTCATCTGACGTTTTTGGTGAAAAATTTGATATCGATTTCTGTTTACCAGTTTAAGTTTTTAAATGGAATATAATTATTTTTATAATATTTTTTCGTGAACATTAAGGTCCCATCTAAAAAATAAAATTGAATTCTAAAATTAGTTAACATCCCTATTGATTAAGTACCTAATTATAAATCATTTCTTTCTTTTTCTTCTCTAATTCTTGCCGGCAATGCATCAGTGATACCTTTGGTGTCCCATGGACTATCGTCATAGCCACTTACCATTGGGTGGATCGTCAGCTCATTTGACGACTATTTCTATAAAAAAGTCAAATAAATGCTTGTAATACCTATACTATAATTGGCTTTGGCAATTGGCTTAGTCGTCCTCATCACAGTATGTTTTGTAAGCGGCTATGTACTTATACAATTACAAATGGACTACAACAACGCACTGCCCCTCACTTCCTTCCCTTCCTCACGCCTTCCTCCTCACTTGTCAGCGATATATAAGTTCAAGAATGCTTCATACTTGAAACCATTCATAAATGCACTGACGTCCGTACATCACTTTGGACTCACTGAAAATCAGCGCCGTAGCTGACGCTACGGCATTGTGCTGAGTGAGCTCCATTTTCCCGGCCACTTGACACATGCGAGCGTCACAGATCAATGTATAGGTACTAAGTATAATAATTGTTATCTTTTTTTTTTAATTCTCTTCGTATGTGATTCTTTTGTATTTATTTTATTTTATTTTGTTAACTGTATTCATGTGTTGTGTGTCGTGGAAATAAACGTATGTCTATGTCTATGTCTATAAGTATACACAAAGTACTTCACCGCAAATAATCATTATTTGAAACGGTATTATATTATGTATTATGTAACGCATTGAAACGGTTTTTGAGTTTATCTATTACAAAGTGACAAACAAAAAAAAATCCTCTTTAAACTATACTACTACGAGTATATTGTTATAAAGATGAAGGTTTTGATTTTTTGTTTGTTTAGTTGTAAACTCTAAAAATGTACTGAACTAATTTAAAAAATTCTTTCATCAATAGGATGCTCTATTGTTTATGAGTAAAATATGCTATTTTTATTTAACCGAAGAAAAGCGTTAAATTAATAGGTTTAGATATTATATCAATGATTTAATCAGTATACTCGTAATACTCGTATACAAAAGTTCACAAGTGGTTTTCTATTCAAAATGTTCATTAATTTTGACATCTGAATCATTTCGCACTGGTTTTTGGTAAGTAATAAAGTGTTTCACTTTTAATAGTTGTGAGTTTTCTCATACTCCGGCTAGCGCTTTGGGAGACAAGAAACCTTAGAACCTTAGAAATTCTCAGAAAATTGTTTTAAAATATAAATCGTACAAGAATTTTCGTCAGTCTGAACGCATATTCAGAGAGATATTGTAAGCATTTAAAGTTATTATACTAAAATTACGTTTGTTTCATTACATTCATTCATTACATTATTACTTTATTAAAATAAGATTTGAAATTAATTTATATTCTCAATTTATTTATTCCATTAGGTAATAGGTTAAATTATATCAGTAGCAGTAGTATGGTAACAAATACTCATACTCAACTCTCGATTAAAACAAGAACGATACCACATGATTTATAAAACCTCAATAACACCAATTAAACTCCATTCCGTAACGTTTATAGCCTTTAAGGTTTATAGCACACCGACATCCCTGCGCCTAACCCATCCAGGGGCCTCCAGGGTTATATGGAGGATAAGAAGTGTCCAGCTATAAGCAGTGAATTGGCGCTAGCGTAGGTAAAGGGTATGGTATGAATATAGCAGTTGTTGTCGGATTGAAGTCAGACAATGACAGTATGGTGTACCAAATTTCTCCTGTTTACGTATTCAAAATTTACCCTGTTGCTACTGTGGCGGCACCCCAATTTAATGCAATTTGAAGGATATTTTTTCAAAACAGAGTTATTCCTCCTTACCTCTATACTCCATGATACATGCGGCTTATGGTCGTAGCACACATATCAACTCGTAAACGAAGCGTAAACGAATCAACTCTTGCATGTCAGTATTCTTTGTATGAAACTCCCTACTGTAAAGCACACTTATCGGATTCGTAACGTAATCGCCTCGCCTCGAGACAAGCTCACGAACCGCGGTACGGTGCGTGGACGACTTGCCGTACCCGCGCTTACGTCTCACCGTACGCTATCCTTCGACTTTCCGTTTCCTAGTGCACTCCCCGCGCCGCGGCGCCGCGGCTACCGCTGCGTCGGCGAACTGCTGTCATTCGAGCCGTAAGCGCGGCGTCGCCTAGCCGTAGCCGAGTCGATTTGGAGCTGTTGGTCGGTTGGTAATGCGCTTACGTTAGGTTGACGGCGAGGCGATCCGGTGCCGATCCCTTTCCGAATTGATATGTGCGCTACGACCATTAAACGTCATTCACGTCCCGCCCGTCCCATCCGGGGTAAAAACACGTTGTCGTTTCGTACTGAAAACTCAAAACACTTTTTTGTTTAATAAAATATATAATATTTATTTACATCTTTAGTTTGAATTCAAAGTGGATAGTACGATATAAAGGAAATTTCGTATATGTATTATATAAAGTATAAACCCCTATTATTCAAATGAGTCTAACCTATAATAAATTATTGGAAAAAACTGTTCTGCTCAGCAAACCATTTTATTTGATACCCATACACAATGCAGAAAAATAACTAGTCCGCCATCTTGGATGATCCGCCATATTGGAATCAGAATGACGTCACATAGGTAAGCATGCATTGTCATCCAAAATAAGCGTATATACCATATTATTTTATATTTCAGCTCAATCGGTTAAATATAACTGATTTAAAATTCAGTTGCAAGATTCCACCCGAACAAACATACATTGCAAGTTAAAAAGAGCTTGTAATTATTATAAAATGAGGCCTATGATTAGTTGGAATTGTTTATCCAATGTCACGTGATCTGTATTCACGTAGGTAGTAGGTACTTCTCCATAATATATCGGTATATTATTATAAACTTCTTGAACCGGGTAAAGGTACTCAATGCCGCCGTTTGTACAGAATGGAGAGTTGGAAATTTCCATCAAGCTCACGTTTACTGGGAACTGTTTTATCAATAAATCTATTTTTAAAACGAATGCTCGAGTACCATTCGATAAGCTGGCTTCTAATATTCCAAATAGAAATCCAATCTCGATTCGTTTGGAAAGAAAAATATATTTTATTTACATTGTATTATTTACAAAAGTAAGAAGTTATAATCATTATTCCCGTTAATGCACTATATAGACTGGCTTTTGTCGGCTCCAAGTGACTACTAGTAGCAAAAATGTCTTGAGCGTTTCGTGCTTCAGAGGGCACGGAAAGTCGTATATTGTCAGGTCAGTAATTAGTCAGGGAAACTTGACTTTAACCGTAGTTAGCATTTTTAAAATGAAATATTTCAAAAACGTGCATGAATCGAAGCCTGAATCGAAAAATGGTCTTTAGTAACCCATATAGTTTTAAATACCTTTTCAACGACTCCACAGTATGGGGTAGACGATGAGAAAATAATTCATCTCAACTGGTAAAGTGGGAGACCTCCCCCACTATTTTTTTTCTAGGTAGGTACCCAGAAAATAATTCTACGACTTTGTAGTTCTAATTAATATGTATCCACTAAAAACATTTTCATATAAATTATTGCCAAGACGAGACAATAATATGGCTCTATATCAAGAACTTATGTAAAGCAAAGCTTCTAACTCGACGCGCTCTAACTCTACAAGCTCTATTTTCACAAACTCTAAACTTTAGACAAAATATGTGACTAAGCCGTTTCGTTACTAAAATACATAACGTATATCAGGAAAGTAATGAACACGTGATGGTAGCGAAACGACCAATCCACATATTCTGACTAAGGTGTAGAGTTTGTGAAAATGGGGCTTGTAGAGTTAGAGCGTGTAGAGTTAGAAGCTTGGCTCTACAAAAGATCTCATAACTTTTTGATGTAGAGCTATGTGGTCTCGTCTTGGCAATATTTTACATGAAAATGTTTTTGATGGGATTTCAGTTCTTTTTGTAAATATAACAATGTATGGAAAATTCGTACAAACTTCCATCCCCTAATTTAAAGGATGGAAGGTGATTTACTTACAATCCTGAAATATGTGTTTAATTGTTTATATGAAGGAGTCCTTATGTGAATTTTTAGACCTCTAGTATTCCAATTTTTGGAAGTCTCATACAAACTTCCATCCACTAGTTTAAGGGGTTGAGGTTGATGATTATCAGTGAGTGACGAAATCGGCGATTTTTAGATATCAATAAAATTTTAAGTATAATAACTATGCAATTTTAACTTTATATAATGTGTAATAAATCCACTGTAGACATCATATCCCAAAAATGTTGTTTATCTGGCTTAATCCAAACTCAAATTATGAGGGTTCAAAAAAACGACGCAGCACTCCGAGAAAGGGTAGGTCTCCCTTGCGCTTCGTTTAGCTCGTCTTGGCTGGGGCACTACAGTGCCCTCAGATATCCATTTCAAATTACAGCCCTCTAGCACTAAGAGTCTCGGCGCTGTACTCCGGAAGGACGGACATAAGTGTTCCGTTTTGACTAGGAAATTATGAATCCTAAAAATATAATACTAAAAATAAATAAACAATAATAAATAAAGCAAATACTACAAAGATAAGAATTAAAAAATAATGAGATGATAAATTACTGAATCTCTTTTGAACTTGCTCACAAATGCGTAACAAAGATAAGCGAAAATAACAAAAACTGACTTGTTTTCATCATTTCTATTTCTTTTCGAGACTGTAGCATACTCCTACAGTCCACGCGCTATTCTGAGGCGCTATTGTTTACTCATACGTCTAAATTGTTTTGTATACCATTACATTTTATTTATTTTTAGCAAGGGGGCAGATTACAGGGAGGTTCAAGGCTGTGATATGACTATGGCAATCTTTACCTTAGATAATGTTATATCCATCAGCCCTTGGAGGTACATTGCTGGACATAGAGGAGGCCTAACTTTCGCCACCCTGACTGGTGCTGAACCATCTGAATCCAGGGGACGCCCGCCGGTCTTCTTCAGGTCGTCAGTCCACTTGGTTGGGGGGCGTCCTGTGATCCTTTTTCTGAGACGTGGGTGCCATTCGAAGACCTTTCTTCCCCAATGGTTATTGGTTATTTGCACTGTGTGGATAGTATTCTATAATATTTATATCATTGACTGATTATATTACTACGTAAAGACCAGCGGCCTTATTAATAAACGCCGAATTTTATCTTTATCGTTTTTCATAAGACTGAAAGTAACAAAACACTTTATAAGTTTCCTAAGCTTTGCTTGTTTTTATGAATTACGAGTAAAGAGGCTAGAACGTGGCACTTGGACCAATGTTCAGTATGTACCGAGTATGTATTTAACATGGCGTGTCTGTCTCACGTACTCCTAGATCGTAAGAGAGATAAAGAGCTCTGCTTTTTGCTGTATGAAGAACAATTGTATGAAATGTCCCGAAGTGCCTACTTATCCTTCCCTTAAAAACAATGTTCCTGATTGTAGGTAGGTAATACCACAAATGTACGAGTAATAAGAACATATTTATCTGAAGCAATGCTGTCATTGTCGATGAGTTAAGTTTAATAAGGGACCGCAATAACACGCAGCCGTGTATATAGTCCATTGAATATTATCTATGGTCCTAGTTACTACCTACATCTGAATGCCCAGCTTCCCTACACACTTGATTCTATCTCAAACTTGGGATCTATTAACAACTCACTATGCCCGAAGGCTTTGTTCTCTCAACTTGCTTCCTTTAGACAGGCTAGCATTTAATGTTATGCAGATAGTATGGGAAATTGGCTATTTGCATGGAAACATAAGTAGTAAGATACTGGTTTGAGTGGGTTTTTCGGACTCGGATTTGATTGATGCTCGTTCTGTTCGTTCTGTTATTGCATGAGTTTGAGATAGTAAGACGCAATATTTATTTGTTTATTTAAGTATCTAGAAAATCAAATCTCATAACACTTTAATACCCTATTATAACTGATACGAAGCGTGAAAGGAGATGTTTTATTTAGGGCGGGGCTTTATAAAAATATACTGATCCATAGAAAAATATTAAAAAAATATTATTTATAAAATAATGATGATTGGGAAGGCACTTCTATAAGTTTATATAATTGCTATCTAGATTTAAAGTGTAGTTGTCAATCCTTAAAATAAATAAATGATAAATGAGTTGTGGGAAATGCCCATAGCCAGTACTCTCAAAAAAATTATTGTGTCACAATGATTTTTGGACAAAAAAATTAATTAAAATATTTCAAGTATACGAGTTTCAAGTATATATACCCTATAGCACCTTCCGAAAAGCCAAAAAATGACGTGCATAAGTGTATCAGTGATACCTATATGATTAAAATATTTTGACTTTGACTTTGACTTTGACTATTTCCTAAAAAAATCCTCTTTGGGAATAATTTTCTGAAATTAATAAGTATCTTTACTTCCGTTTTATAAAAGAAAACTATTGGGCAATTTATGTTTGGATAAGGGCCAATCAGAAATCTTTTAAGATCCTTCGGGCCAATAGGTTGCATTGATTCCATTATGATTATGATACAACAAACTAGATGACGTAAGGGGACTGTCAAATGAATTAGAAAATTATTATAATCAGCCAGGAGTAATAGTGTTCTGTGATTATAATACAATATAAACTACATGGCGTTTTGGGACTGTCAAATGAATTTGAAACTTAAAAGTTCGACATTACATACGCAATAGACTTTAATCCGCCGGCATAGAGTCTATATTACAGTGAGTTTACTATAACCTAAATTCTAACTAATTTTGTTGAAAATCTCGTTACTGTTAACATTGACTAAAGTTAGTATGTGTAATTTATTAAGATAACATAATCAAATAAATGTATTTTTATCAAGACACAAAAATGTTAAAGTCAGTACATTTCTCCATACTAAATGGGCATTCTCCTTTGGTATTCATGTGTTATTTTGTGACCCAAAGACAAAAGTATAAGGTAAACAACTTTGTTTTGAAAAAAAAAACAAAATCTAAATTAAACAAAAACTGTTTTGCAAAACGTATCGTGTGGTATGTCAAATGAAAGAGCTTGTTGTAAGGACCTCAAATACTCGTATATTTTTGTTATCGTTCTACAATTGATCCCTCCCCTTATCTCCAAAACTACTGAGCTAGAATTTTGAAAAAAAAAAATACAGAGAAGAATTTTTTACTTAAATATTACAGGAAAACCTATATGAAATCTATAGTCTTAAAAAAACGGCAAAAATAAATAAAATCGAAAAATAACGGTAAATACATAATCAACGTACGGAACCATCTTCAAGCGAGTTTAACTCACACTTGTCAAGTTTGTCTCGTTTAACTACGTATATTATATTGGTTTTGTAAAGTCACTGATTACGCCTGTAAAAACATTTCATGACCTAAACATACCAACTATCTTCAGCGGATCGTAAGCAATCCTTTGTTGTAAAGGAATTCAACGTGCGCACGCTATTGTTTGTTTAAAAATTTAGATAGATCGTCGTTACTATATAATATTAATTACTCTGCAATTTCAAGACTCGGTTTTAAATGCTATCATACGTCAGATCGTATTAAATAAACTTGACAAGTGCCAGTTAAACTCGCTTGGAGAGGGTTCCGTACGTTGATTTGTATTTACCGTTATTTTTCAATTTCATTTATTTTTGCCATTTTGTAAGGCCATAGGTTGTCCTGTAATATTAATATAAATAACTATTTTATGTATTTTTTCAAAATTCTAGCATCAGTAGTTTCGGAAATAAGGGAAGAGGGGATGATTGTCAATTTTTGGCTTTAATTTTCGTTCTTTCTTGAATGATTGTAAAACTATGTATTGTAGAATTATAAACAAAACATATCCAAAATATAAATATATAACATAAATATAATATATAACATAATAATATATAACATAATAATATATAACATAATAATATAAATATATAACAAAATAAATCCTTACAACAAACCCTTTTATTTGAGATACACACGATACGGCTTGCAAAACAGTTTTTGTTTAATTTTGATTTTGACAAATTTTTTTTTCATAACTCAATTGTTTACTTTATAGAAGGTATAAAGGTCTTTGAGTCAAAAAAAGTACATGAGTACCAAATGTCAACTAATTTGGTCCAGTAGTTTCGGAGTAAATTGGCTGTGAACGATGGTCGTCCAGACGCACGAGTGATCCTATATATTATGGGTTCCGTTTCTCGTTTTTTCGTACGGAACCCTAAAAATGTGTTTGAAAGATCTGAGAATGAAATCGTTTAATAAATACGGCCCTTAAACATTTATGGTGTTTGAAATAACCAAAATTTCCATTTTTGTTTTGCTTCAAGATTTCATTTTATGTTTAAATTGCATCGTTTGCTTTTAGAGATGCGAACGATATATTTAATTTCGACCGACTAAGATCACTGAGAATCAAAATTCTTAACACACGCCGAGGTTTTTTTGTTTCCGAGATAAAAATGTTTTGCTTTCATTCATAATGTGTACATTTACCTCGGTATAATTGCCCATTTAAATATTATTATTACTGCATGAATCTTCCTTATGTCCCAATTTTGGAGTGGACTCCTGTGTGAAATTATTAAATTATTCTTTTTTTGCAGTCTCAAAGAAAATTCTCCATCTATTCAAACGTTTTAAATAATTCTCGTATCATATGTTCACGATTTTGTCTCTATTGATATCTTATTTATGAAATGAAGATAGAACAAACTTAGCCTAATTCAGAAGGTTTCGGTATTATTTCCGAACGTTCTACTAATGAATGGAATGGATGAATGGAAGGAATGAAATTAGTTTAAAAATTTTATCTGCCTGTCTATCTCATAATAACAGGTGTATTTTTACCAGACTGCCAGGAAGAAAAACGCGTGAAATATGTTTTTCACGCGTATCTTGTTTGTATGTATGTATGTATGTAATATTCTTTATTATTTCATATTTTCCAAACCGCTGGACCAATTTATACAAATTAAGATATCGTTAGATGCGTCTTGAGAGCCAAAGTGTTAAAATATAAGTAATATTATAAAAAAATAGCTAAAGTGGCTGTGAGATGCCATTGTTACAAGAATCAAAAAATAAAAATAAATTCAATAATGCGATATGGGCATTAAATTAAAGAACTCATCATAAGGATTTCAAAAAGGTATTTCATGTTTTTTGGCGTCGGGTTTTCTTTTATAATGTTTTGTTAATTTATACCAGTATCTTGCTTGAATTAGCAAAAAACTTGCCTTGTTCTGGGTGAGGGCTTCAAAGCCATTACTTTCTTTCTTCTCTCTTCTATAATATAATGATTACTAAATGTAAGGGATCAAAATTAGGGTTAATTCAAAAACTACACGTCAGATCTCGCTCAAATTTAAATGAGATCACATGACAAGCAGCTTAGTCCATTGAAAAGTTACATTTGGGGTTGCGTTTTTTAGAGGACGCAATTTTATTTTTTTGATGTGTAGGGGGGGTCAGTGTAAAGCTAAAACCAAGTTTGTGGGGTCGCCACCCTTGTCCCACGGCCGCCATCTTGAAAATAGGGGTTGGAATGGTTTTTACGGTATATCTCTTAAACTATTTATTTGAGAAAAAAAATTTGTTAACATTTTTTGTTGCAAATTAAATTCTCTACAACTTTGGTCCAGTAACTTTTTATCGTAGAACTATAAATAAAAAAGTTATAAGCGAAAATCTTCAGAAATTCGAGAAAAAAATTTATATTATATTTTTCGATGTAACTTTTTTTTATCATTTTACGAAAAAATGATATCTGACCACTTTTGTAGATCGTTTTTTGAGGAACAACTTTTATTTGCATCATTTTTTCATTAAGTCAATAGCTAAGGTTTTACAGCGCTCCGAAGTGAGTACTATTTTTTAGTACTCTTAACTATACCTATATTATACGTGTGTAGTGTGTACTAATAATATGTCATCAGTTATTTTTTTTTATTTTGTTATTATAACTTTTTTAATTACAAATTTTGCAATATTATTAATAACTAGCTGACCCGGCGTACTTCGTATCGCCTTAGAATGTAACAAATCAGAGATCAATAAAATCGATACCTATGCCGTTCTTAGCCTCTATAGTTTTTGTGTGCATATCTCCTCCCTCTCTCTCTCCCGCTCCTTCTCCCTCTCCCGCTCCTGCTCCCTCTCCCACTCCTGCTCCCTCTCCCTCTCCCGCTTCTGCTCCCCTCTCCTCCCCTTGTTACAACTATAACAATTCATTTTTGTTTCTAACTGTAAGCTTACATATTAATTTTCACATTTCTGAGATCAAAAATAAATAATAGTTTAATAAAAAGTTTAATATAAATTTTCTCGAATTTCTGAAGATTTTCGCTTATAACTTTTTTATTTATAGTTCTACGATAAAAAGTTACTGGACCAAAGTTGTAGAGAATTTAATTTGCAACAAAAAATGTTAACAATTTTTTTTCTCAAATAAATAGTTTAAGAGATATACCGTAAAAACCATTCCAACCCCTATTTTCAAGATGGCGGCCGTGGGACAAGGGTGGCGACCCCACAAACTTGGTTTTAGCTTTACACTGACCCCCCCTACACATCAAAAAAATAAAATTGCGTCCTCTAAAAAACGCAAGGTAAGGCCTAAAAAATGTAACATTTCAATGGACTAGCTTTCGAATATAATAAAATGAAGCATATAAAAAGAATCATCAAGATTGGTACACATAGGTAAAAAGTTATAAGGTAACAAAAAATAAAAAAAGAGTCGAATTGAGAACCTCCCCCTTTTTTGGAATCGATTAGAAATAGAAATGCGATAGCGATATATGATTTGTCTGAACCGAATAACGAGTAAACTAGCCAATTTGAATCACTTAAAAAAATCATTAGTGCTGTAAGGGTCTCCTTACACTTATCCGGAATCAGCATAAGGTTGTTTCAAAAAGCTTTATGTCAGTAGCAAGAAAGGCGAAAACGCTAATTGCTCATCGGCTTGGTTCGTACCGACGTGACGCGATACCAACTGAAGGATAATTTGGTAGTTTACTTCATTCTCATGGTTACAGCCGAAAGGCGTAAACCCAAGTTCGTGCTGCGAAGCAGTATGTAGCATAAAAATGCCAACCATCTATTATTCTTCGTGGCTACGAATATCAGTCCCGACGACCGATCGAATATGATTCTACTATTCTATTTAAAGTTATAAATGTGAAAATTTGTATGGATGTTTGTTACTCTTTCATGCAAAAATTTCTAAATGGATTTTCATTTTTAGCAGACAGGATAACCATGAACTGGAATAAGATATAAGGTACTTATTAACCGACTTCAAAAAAAGGAGGAGGTTCTCAATTCGACAGTTTTTTTTATGTTTGTTACCTCAGAACTTCGGACTGGGTGAACCGATTTGGATGATTCTTTTTTTAATAGAAAGCTGGCGCTTGTCGTGTGGTCCCACAAAAATTTGAACGAGATGTGACAATGGAATCCATGTAAAAACCATATAAGTCTTAAATTCGCATTAAGTATGTACGTGATAAATGGATGAATAACTCAATATCGCGTCAACCGATTTCGATGATTCTTTTTTTAATTGAAAGCTGGTGCTTGTCATGTACTTCCACATAAATTTGAGCGAGATCTGACAATGGTATCTATGTCAAAAGTACAATGTACTTCATTTGAAGTCGGTTATTTTTTTGTTAAAATATTAGATTGTTATTCTGGAAATTGTAGGCAAAGCCGGTGGTAGAGTGCTAACTGCTAATTGGCTATATGCGAATTACCTTTGATACCCGCGGTGCAAGCCGATTCCACTTCGATAGATATAGAGAGCCCCTAATGCTTCATGGCGCTTTGGTTTATACGCGTGCACATAATATAATCACCACTTTAAACCCTATGTAATTATTAGTTGCGGGAGAGGGGAGATTGGGGATACACGCGATAGCTAATGGATCAAATCCAAATCCAAATTGCATAAAACCACAACCTACCACATCGCATCAAAGTTAATTGAATTTATCGATCGAGAGGACGCTTCAAAGTTTAAATATTATTGCGTTCTAACATAACCGCCCGTACTTTGCTTCGGTTTTAGTATCAATTCCAACTTTTTTGAAAATAAAAACATGCTCATATTTCTTGGTTACTTCCATTGGTGAGATATTTTTGAAATTGGTCCAGTAGTTTTCAAACTTATTCATTACATACAAAACAAATAAAGAAACAAAAAATTAAACTTTCCCTTTTGTTTGGAATAGGTAAGGTCTATGTATAAAACTGGCAGTCAAATTCGCGGTGGTGTTCTTTTTTTGAATCGAGACAAAACAGGGTCTAGAAAAATCTGTCAGGAAGGAAAAATAGTTGCATGTAACGGTCCCGAAATATTCTGTTTATAAATAATAATAGAAATGGAAAGTTCTGATTATATCGGATAGGAAGTGGTAGTGTTTGCTATATTTTGACTAGTGACATGGAGGAGACATAGGTACTCTAACTGAAGCGCTCAGGGCGCTCAGGTATGTACCTTATGTAAGTCGCCAGCCTGTATCCACATACACAACGTTTACGTGCCTGTGTTAGGGTTTGTATTGTGGGGCCCTTTGTACGATACACCTTGTTATGATATTAGTTTAGAAAAAATATAAACATATTTAGGTATATTATCGCTCGACACTGCCTATTGTTTACATTTCTTCTCGTTTTTACCTCTTGTGATAAGTTGAACGACATCACGGAGAGAAGTAAGACCGCGCCGGTCTGAGTGAAAGCTAGCATTCTATTCCTAGAAATATAAAGAACACGGAAGGCAGAACGACGAACTCAGATCGGCTAGGCGGCTGAACCCTTCCTTTCTGCGCGGGATATAATTTATAGGTTTCATAATAAATGCTTATTTATTTGGGTATGTTTTATAAATACAGATTGATTCTCAAACATCGAAACATGACCTTGCTTTAATAGAAAATCTGTCACTATTTTATACACTCTTACATTATGTACATAAATACTATACGTTTCAATCATCAAATCATTTATTTATTAAGATTATGTTATAGTACGTACATGGCTTAGGGTATTTCATTTTATAGTAGGTTGAACAACATAACTATTTTAATATTATTCCGTTTCAGTATATTGAGGCTGCCTCAATAAGCCGGTATTTACCAGGTAATACTTATGTTCCATTAAAACGACAAGTAGATGAAAGTAATCCGTCGAGGGCGTCACGACAAGGTACATTTTCTGTATTGATTTTATTCGTTCTGTAAGCCTGTTTGTACTACCTCTATTGTTTATTAGAAGCTTATGGCGACGAAGGGTAACTCGCTCTAATAAAGGCTTTCTGGGTCACTCTTATTGTAACCTAATGTCTACGTCCATGGTATCATGTTACCTTTGTCCTTTGCTACAGTACTCTCAATGCTGAGATGGAAACAGGGACGTCGCCTTGAGTTCAAGGAGTTTATTTATACTTGAGAAGTAAACAAACAGTGTATTAAACGGGATAGAGCTTTGATATCCTTGAAGGGAAGGGAATTAGTAGTACCTGCTCAAAGAAAAACAGATCGTCTTAAATCGAAACCAAGTTGATAATCTATACAAATATTATAAAGTGAATAGTTTTGATGTTTTTGTTTACTTTGTTTGTAATGTAAACTCGAAAAGTACTAGACTGATTTCATAGTTTTTTTCACTAATAGAAAGCTCTTTTCTTTCTAAGTAAGTTAGGCATAATATACATCTAATGATAATTATATAGGCATAATAATATGTTTTATTTAAAATTGGGTGTTCTATATGAAAACCAAAGCAAATAGTACAATTTTATTATAACTTAGGCAACAGTTACAATGTATCTCATTGTATTCAACATTCGGTAAAGATGATATACTGGTAACTATGTATATTATACCTCCTAAAATTTTACATAAACTGTAGTTATTTTAAAAATAATGTTAGATTGGATTGTCATAAAAAATATTAACCTGACTTCGTTTGTTTGCTCTGTATTTTTTGTAAATTTATTTTACTTACATTTTGTACTGTATCTTTTTTTTAATATTCATACAAACATAACATTATCTTGTATTAAAACAACAATAAACAAAAGTATGTAATGTTGTCTAAATCAACAACATTTTTCAGACCAAGGATATTTCTGGGGTAGGTAACACACGCCAATAGCCACTTTGTTTATTTGTGACGTAGACGTTGGATCAATGGACAGAGCTGTATTCGGGTGAGTCGGGTCACACAACAGTTCACAATACGTCGTTAACTCTAAAAGCGGACTACGGAAACAGCCAATTACGACATACTGTTGACCGTCAAAGTCAGGCTGCAGTTACCGATAACTCTTGGTATTTGGAATAATTGTAAATAAGATGTTTTAGGATGCATTATTGTAAATAAGAATTATTTACAAGTCTGTAAAGTGTTTATGTTATGTTGAACATTTATCGGCATCGTCCGCGCCGTCCGCATCGCATTTGTATGAAATCATATGCGTCGGCATATTATTATGTCATCCGCACCGTCCGCACGCATTTCTGAAAATGCGGAAGGAATAGAAATGTCGATAGTGTTGCCATGCCACGATGCTTTTGACAACGCATTAGGAGAAACGTTTCATAGTAAACTAATCCTGTGAGGAGATCTCGCCTTCGTGTTTATCCTATACATCATTGTTTTCGAACATTTGACAATAATACACATATAATGGCCAATACTTGACGTTTGATAGCAAACTATACCTATACACGGAAATAAATTGACACAGAACTACTGGGATTTTTTCCCACTAGTACTGTCAACAGGACATTAAACTTGACACATACTTAAACAGGACTGTAAACGAATGACATCGCACCGTTTTACACTAGACGTTGCGAAAAACTGCAAAAATTGTTGGCAATACGCGTACGGCGAATCCGGACATATGTGCGAGGCTATCGGTATACGGAGCGTCCGGCGCGGACGATGCCGATATAATATGTGCGTTTAGCTAAAGTCTAAAGACTACTGGACTAACAATTTGTAAATGAACTATTCCGCCCGTGGTTGAAAGATATCGTAATATGAAATCACAAATATATAAACGTCCCATTCTTGGGATAAAATCTATCTGTTGACCTGGACATAGTCTATATGTTTGCCAAGTTTCATCTTAATTCGTGTAACGATTAGTGCGTGATGAAAAGGCAAACGTCCAAACAGCTTCATACTACTAATACATAAATGTGACAGTTTGTTTGTAAGGATGTATCTATATGAAGCTTTCACGCAAAAACTACCAAACGCAGGCGAAACCGCGGGCTCAGTGCTAGATTATATTATTACATTATAAGTGATTATTATTTATCGTTTCCTTTTTTACGTGCAAACTTACGAGTCAACTAAAACTCCAACACATCCTTAGGTATGTACAAGCTCTACATGCTTAATTAATCATTATGCGTAGTACAACTGTTCGCATGAAAACCGTTTTGTGTGCTCTCTAATACGGCCGGCTAGCATATTTGTAAATACCCGATGCTTCAGAAACTTTATGTTGCTGCGTAAATAGCAGACGTGACGGACTAACGCGTCTGCTATTTATAAG
Source organism: Thymelicus lineola (assembly GCA_963932265.1). Taxonomy (NCBI): domain Eukaryota; kingdom Metazoa; phylum Arthropoda; class Insecta; order Lepidoptera; family Hesperiidae; genus Thymelicus; species Thymelicus lineola. The sequence goes on from OZ010680.1 coordinate 12,731,064, forward strand.
ACCCCGAAGTTCCTTGGAAACAGGCTATCGCGTCAGTTATCTTGTTAACATAATAATGGAATGTGTGTAAGCTGTATAATAATAAAAAATATCTACAAATGGCGAAATCCCCTATCATAAAAAATCCCTACAACTGAAATGGAATAGGTTAGGTTAGTTTGAATGATTTTATTTTACGAGAAAAATAGAGACTCCGCGAAGCAGAGTTCCGTCGACATCTGTGACGTAGTAAAATTAAATATATGAAATTTTTTGAATATAATGTGAGTTGTCAAAATGTCAATAAAATAGTATTTAAAACTAATCTGTACGAAAGTTGTCCGAAACGAAAATCTGTGCCAAATAATTCTAATAGGCATGTGGTAAATAGCAGACGGATAGATACGTCCGGTATTTACGAGCGCCCGCACGGCAGCCTGAAACGTCCCGAGTGGCGTCTGGTATTTACAGATACAATTATGCGGCCTGCTCCGTTTTCTCTGAATGAAGTACGATCACCTATTACCGTTGACGTCGCGTTAATAACTTTACGAGTGCTGTGCCGCCATATGCAATCTGATTGGATTTATTTTTTACCCGACTGCCAAGAGGGGATATGTTTTTCGCGCGTATGTTGTATGTATTATTGTATGTATTATTGTTGTATGTATGTGTGTCTGCTTTATTACCTCATATCTTCTATACCGCTGGATCAATTTATAAAATTAAGATATCGTTAGATGCGTCTTGACATCACAAGTCTTGTTAGATAAGTGAAATGTATATATGAATTTTAATGTTCTTTTTAGTACAGTTGGGTTTATTGATTTTTTTAAATTTTTACTAGTTTATGATTAGATAAAAGAGTGTGTTTGTGATTAAATAAAGTATTTTGTATGATATATAAATAAAATGGAATCGTCTATCTTTGATGTGGGTGATTATTACTTGGACTGGATTATTACATGGACTACATCTTGTACCTACTTTTTTTTCTTTCTTTCGTCACAAATTCGCAATGGGACAAACGCATTCGTCGGACGATGTTATAATAGCCCAGTACGCAGGTGGCAATGGAAATGCGATGCAAGAGATACATCATCACGCTAGTGTAACCACCTATATCCTTGCTGCTATATGCGATATGCTGTTGCTGATAATCTTAAAGAAGGTACAAAAAATACCAACAGCCGCCCAGCGGGCCTATTAAGAACTTTTATAAAACCATTCATGTTCCAGGCAATTCATTTCGTGGGCTTTAAACGACGTATGATTAGTTAAAAAGTGTGACCGCTTTGGTAACACGAATTTGACGTTTACACTGGAACTTGGCTGGAATTAAGAGTTCATAATAGAACGCCAGATGAGCGAGCTGCCCAAGGACCAGGGTGTAAATTCAGAAGTTGCGTGGTGTGATTTGATTCGAGGACTAAGTGCAAATTCAATGGTTAACAAATCGAAGTTGACGGGTGATTAATAATACACAGGATGAAGGTTAATGTGTGGTATGGACTCGAAGTTTTTTTTAATACTTATTAAGTGATAGAGTTTTATCATGAGATTTTTCTTATTTCATTGCTAAGTGCTTAGAGAAATATTACAAAGAATTAAAAGCTATATGAACACATTTAATAAAAATAGGCCCTCTGCGTCGTGAAACTGGTACTATCGCTGGTAGAAAATTAGAGGAAGCAAATATTGTGCTTAAGAATTTTGAAATCGAATTAGACACAGTTCTTAGAAGTGTGAAGTAGTTGAGCCAAACCGAATTAGAGTTAGTAAATAGTTTTACTCAACAAATTACTTCATTGTTTGAGCAAATAAGGTACCTATGTGGTGTGACTAGTTTAAATACTAAAATGGAGTCTTTCGATTTAAAGACAGCAGTATCAATGCTGTCTGTAATGAACGATACGGTAGAAGTTACAAAACAATTAATATCGATAATTGAAATGTATAGTGGTAAGCTTGATGAAAAATCAAAGCCTATACTTATTAATTTTGTTTTAAAAAGTAGCTTATCGGAGAGTGCAAAAATGATAAAATTCACGACGTGATCGTGAAATAAAAGTAGCAATAATTCCCATCACTATTGGGTTCACTTGCAGTTGGAATTCATGTGTAACATGTGTAAATCCAGCGGCTTTCATATATGGTGCCCATAACTGAAGTTATAACTGGAAAAAAAAACACATCTATTTATATTCCTAGTTGTTATGCTATCTACAATGTATGTTCGAAGTGAGAACAACAATAATTAATTATTTTCTTAAAAGTACGCAGAAGGTTGCATTCGTGGGAACGGGATCATATCGCACTTTCTGCTGCGTCTGTGACGACGGTGCGCTACGAACGAAATGCGATAAGCGATATGATGCGGGATGCATCATAATGTAACAACTGTATAACAACTAGGAATAAATAAATAATACTTCATTTATATAATGGTGACGATTTCTTGTCATACCGCATATGAGTACAGACGTTTTTTTTTCCCGTCCGTTATTCGTATAACAAACAATAGAACAACGGTGGATACACCTATTCGGTTCTCTTCAAAAACATAATTGTTACTTTGTAAATTGAACTCGTAACAAAACATTGTTATTAATTTTGGTCAGGCTCTAAATGAGTAATATACTTTGTTATTATATTAGGGGTGGTTTTGTGAAATGTTTAAATTATCGCAAGAACATTAAGTAGGCACCGTTTTCTATACATAGAAATTGAAGAAGAAATAATAAAGAAGAGAAAATATGTACAAAACTTACAGTCATCGAACCTTTTCTTTAACAAAGTACGCCAATACTACTTACTTATTTTAAATGCTTCAATTGATGAAAGTAATAATGTGATGTTTATTAAAAAAAACATCACTTTATTACATTACATTGACATAATAACAAATTACATAGTATTTTTATAATAGTTTCATCCACGGCTCAGTCTAAAGGATGAATCAGACGTTCATAAAATATGTTATTAAGCTGTGACGTCCTGAGATCTCGAGTAAACTGATCCATGCATCGAACAAAGTTCAATCAATTTTTTTATAGCATATGAGTTAATGCTTGACTACAATCCCACCTGATTGTAAATGGCGATGAAGTCATTGATGGTAAAACGGTAAAACTTAGTAAAAGCCTATTCACTCTTGCCTTGAAGACACTTACACTGTAATCGAGCGGAAACACCGACGCGGGCAATTTATTCCAATCCTTCGCTGTACGCATAATAAATGACGAAACGAAGCACGTCGTCCGTACAGGGGGGATGTCAACGACGAAGGGATTTATTTATTTATCAATTATCTCATAGATTCATTAAAATGCGGCCTGAATGGTACGCCATAAAGTTTTGAAAAGTTTACATACTGCAAAACTTCGAAGCGAAGCGCGTGACACATTTTTGAGTTGTCAAACTGTAGTTCATAAATTGTGTTTGTATTGTGCTGAGTATTTATTTCCTGCACCTATTGGCAAAGTTTTGTGCCATTTCGTTCGGAACTCTTATATCGTTCCGCTTTTCATGACTACTCTGCCCAAGTATGAGATATATTTGTAGCAATTTTATTAACTCCAAACACAAGCCTAGTCGTGTTTTCCGGAACGCTAGAAAATAAGTATTGTGCCGTCGTTAGTAAGTAATAAAGTGCCTAAATCTCTTTCACAATGTTTTGTTTGTTGAATCTGATAAAACTAATCGTCGGAAAAATGCCTTATGTCAGCTTTATTGACTATATAATCTGATTAATTGTTGCTATGCAGTCTTAAAACCAGTGCGCTAACTTGGTAAAATTCTGTTTAATTTTGTTTGGAGTCTTCAAACGCATATTAATCAGGTTTCACGTCAGATACTTTTTTCTCTGAAAATAAAAATATTTAGGTCTTCAGACTGCATAGGAACGGTTAAGTTAGGCTGTGCTCTTCGATTATTTTGGAAGATTAACAGGGCACCCACCGACCAATTTGAATGGATTGACTCATTTATAATTTAACTTATTGATATCACGATATTTTTCCAATCGATCGACCGCATCAAGCGACTGAAATTACGGAGCCAACGAAAGAGTGAGCGAGTTTTGATCGCACCCATGAGTGTGAGCTGAGTCACTGCTTCTTTGACTTTGCAGGTTTACTGGTTCATCCTCCAGCTACCACTGATCATCTTTGTAAGACAGAGAGTTTTCTAGAGAACGTTCCCCTCTTGAAAGTTTTTAACAAGTAGCTTGTAGTAGCATAAATAAATGTCGTTGCCCCCTGTTTATGCAACGTTCAATTGAGGTAACTGAACACGCAAAAATCCACTATATTATTAGATACAAATCACAAATTAAAAGAGTATGAAATCAAATCTTGTGTGCATCATTCGTGTGTTCCTATCATACTCACAAAACCTGAACACCGTAACTATACTAGTTACCAGGTCCATCAGAACACGCACACCCTCATATTGGTGACCTCCGCAAGCTCCACAGCTCTTATAAATTGTAACTTCTTTCATGTCACTACTTTCAATGTTATAACTTTAGTGTGCAAGATTTTTATTCACTTTCTAATTAGGTACTGTGTTGATTTATCCAGTGTATGGAACCATAAATATAAGCAAGAAGTTGGGAGATACAAAAAGTTAACCATCGTCCATAAATCCAAAGGCTTTGATTTAAATTAGCAGTTTGGTCACACTTTTACAGGGTCTAGACGTGAAGTTTTATATAGGTTTTGATTGCGACCGTAAGAAAGCTTGGCTTACGATACTGAAGATAAGGAACATGTCAAACTACGGACACTCGTCGAGCTTATACTACTATTATGTCTTCGGTGGTTATACTCGTACAATGAATGTGGTGTGGAAAAGAATAGACTAAGTCTAATGTGTATTGCAATTTTATTTTGTTTTTACTTTTTAACTTCCAACACAAAAATGTTATAAGTTTGACATGTCTGTGTTTCTATCTGTGGCATGGTAGCTCCGAAACGAATGGACCGATGATGATTACGGTTTATTTTGTTTAAACGCTGACAGTGGTTCTTTTTTTTTTTTTTCATTTATTTGGATCAACAAACGGTTAACAATAGTCTCTTAAATATAAAAGTTACACAAAAGTACTTATATTGCTACCAACACCGTTGACCACCGATTATTTAAAAGTTGAGTAGTGGAATAGTTACATCTAGTATTTATTAGGAGTAACTTGATTTGTTATTATATAATATCTAGAATAGTGAGCCAAAAATAGTATTTCAGATCTTACATTTCAGTCATCTTAACCTATTAAGAGTGTTATAATCTCTTTTTTAAATTTATTACTGTTATTTATACCAAAAATATCAATGTTATTAAACTTAGTATTATAAGATTTCAAGAGCATATTCATCGGAGATCTCTTACCCATATTGGTTCGACATCTAGGTACATAGAAAGTTCGTTTGACACGGCATGTCCTGACATTAGCCGATACAGGTACCGTGTAATATATCATATTAACTAAATCCATACAATCATAGCGATTATGAGAAATATCATACAGCAACATGGCTTGTAATTGGTGACGTCTACATTCCAAACTTAACTTCTTCTTAGCTGTTTAATGTAAATAAAACTATAGGGGATTTTATAATTAAAAATGTATGGTTATATATTTATTCTTGATAGTAACTCCTACTAAAATAGTCGGTCAAATACTGAAATTACATATTTTAAAACAATGAATGAATAAATTTCATTATGTCAAATGAGTATACATACAGTTTGAGTATTTGTGCGAACGGAGTACAGACAAGATAAAAATATTAATATATTAATTTTAATGGTTAACTATTATTTACGTTATACACCTTAGCTTAAGTACCCTAGGGTAACCGTTAGAAATTCTTGGAAAAAAAATTACAGAAAGTTTCATAAGTTTTTATTGTCGCATTTCAATCGACAAGTTATAACCATTTTAATATAATATGTAATGTCCACGACACAGAAATGTGTCCACGATTATTATAATATCTTCTTATATATAAAATTCTCGTGTCATAATGTTAGTTACCGGAGGAGTATCCTCCGGAACGGCTCGACCGATTTTTATGAAATTTTATATGCATATTCAGTAGGTCTGAGAATCGGCTACTGTCTATTTTTCATACCCCTAAATGATAAGGGTTGTACCCCTAACATTTATTTATTATTTTTTTGGACAATTTTATTTTTTATAATATGACATTAAAAATACATACAACCCTAAATTTTCACTCTTCTATCACAAACCCCTATTTTTTAATAGTCATTTTAGTCATTTAATCATTTTTCATCCCGCTCGATAACTGATCAATCGTTAGGCGATACGAAGTTCGCCCGGTCAGCTAGTAAGTATATAAAAATTATAAAAGTTGACATAGAAGTTGACTAACACGGTAGCTTCTAGCTAGTTATAGAACATGCTCAGAACTGAGCCAACAGCCAGCACCCGAGTGTCGTAGTGGCTTTAGTAGACGGACAGTTTACGTCAGTTGGATGATGTACTCTTTACGAGAAAGCCTTGTGAACGGAAATTTTATTGTAGCACAGAGAATTGCGGCAGTCGTCATGCCTTAGGTGTGATAGGTAACTTTAGCGTAGAATAAAATGTGGGCGCAATTTATATGTATAACATGGTGGATGCTTACGATCAGTAAATCGTACATTTAATTTTTTTAAAAGCTACACGTTCTAGCCTTTTGCCCTACACTAGGATTCCCTGTGTCGTGGGTGCCATGGACAAACACAAATACAAAAACACACACACCTAGCGATAACCTAACGATACTGAACAGTTAGATAATTCTTGACAATAAATAACCGACTTCAAAATTAGCGATAATTCAATTCAAAAACTACTCGTTAGATCTCGCTCAAATTTAAGTGGGACCACTTGACAAGCACCAGCTTTTGTTTAAAAAAGAATCATCAAAATTCGTTCAAAAGTCGAAAGTTCTGAGATAAAATACATAAAAAAAGTCAAATTCTTTTTTGAACTCATTTAAAAACCATGTAACGCCATTAAACCATAACTTAGCTTTCCTATCCTATCCTATTAATGAGAACAGATTGTTTGCGCGAGGAAATCTAATAATGGAATCAAAGCAGATTCGGGAAATGAACTTGATAGAAAATGTGATTTCGTTAACTTGATTGGAAAATTCTGTCTAGGTGCATGTTTTTAAGTACTTCAAACAATTTTCATACACTAGCAGCTTCGTTTTCTTATTTTTACGTCGGGTAATTTTCTCAAATGATATGTGATAGTCGATAAAGATTGTTTGGTAATGACAATCATAATGTCAATAGATTATAATGTAACATAATTAACCTCCTTTTCATCGTATTATAATTTCACCACAAAATTGGCCAATCAGCTCCTCAACAGATGCAGTTAACGTCATGTACGAGGGACAAAAAAAACAGAATTTTCAGGCCCTTCTCAGGGATGCGGGGCGAAGGGCTAGCTACCTTTCACATCTCTGTGGGCTGCGCTCTGTGATAGTCAGTCTACGAACCACCGCCGCGCTCAGTAGACGTTCGCAACCGAAAAGTATTTCGCAAGCATTGCGATGTCGGCTCAACTTTGCGCGCTCCTATAGTCTCCGAGATGGGAAGAGACTTCAGCTCAGGCGGTCGCAGCCGGGAGAGTATCCCCAGGAGTCACTCACTAAGGTTAGTTTATTATTTTTTTTCCTCTGGCTCAGCGGCTGGCGAATGGCTTTTCCCTCTACAGCTTCGCGATTGCGGTCAACTTTTCGACAGTCTTTCCAGCGACACTTTCAGGTAGGCTTCTGTGATAAGGCGCTAATGCGTTTTAAATATGTATGAACTGTAACTGAGAGCGAGTGATTGCATTGCGGTCTACAAAGGTCTACAATAATATGTTTGTCTGTTTTCGAAGCGATCTTTTATAGGTATGTACTTTTTAAAGACATTTCGTCGTGGTGCGGAGAGTTTTAACGCTGTTTTTATTTTTAAATTAAAACAATTTATATACCAAAAGAAATTTCGTGAATCAACCGGATAACTGACAAACCGCGTCTAAAGATTGATGTGTGTTTAAAAAAACATTGGAAACTTGTGGAATGTACCTTAATCCGTACGTAATTTTAATTCTTTATTACTTCAATGTAGCTTTGTGGCATTATGTTTCTATCTTCGTCCAGAACAATAAACAATTTTAAACTTGTAATAAACGAAGTGATTTTTGCTGAATAATACAAATATAAAATTGCCATTTGGAAACATTAAAACGTACTTACGTTAAATTCGTTGAATTCGGATCCACCCGTAAAATAATTAAATTAATTAATTAATTTAACACACACAATTGAATACCATACGAATACCATAGTCACACAGTTTCAGTAATACTAGACCACAATAAACTATTACTGAAACTGTGTGACTATGGTATTCGTGGAGTGGCAGCAGATTGGCTAAATAGTTACCTAAAAGATAGAACATAATGTACAGAGGTTTCAAAAATAATAAACTCTGAACGAATAACGAGCAGATCTTTTAGTAAAATAATCAAATGTGGAGTTCCCCAAGGATCAATATTGGGACCTTTCCTTTTTCTCATCTATATTAATGATATCTCAAATGTGACTGCACATAAATCTATTCTATTTGCTGACGACACCACGATAATTATTAAAAATAAAAACTTGACGACATTAAAACTGGAAATTAAACAAACGATTATGAATGTACTAACATTGGCTCAATGAAAACAATCTTAACTTAAACATAAATAAGACTAAAATTATAAAGTTTTGTTCGGATAGAGCGGAAAGAATAAATTTAGACATTACAATCGAACAAGAACCGATAGAAACAGTTAATAAAATAAAATATTTAGGCTTCATTATCGATGAAAATATGAAAATTGTAACTGGAAGGAGCACGTGTTAACAGTATGTAACAAACTTAATAAATTTATATATGCGCTTAGACGCTTAAGACTGTGTTATAGGAAGCGGCTCTCAGCGCTTACCACGGGTATGTGTCCTCTGTCTTGTCGTATGGTCTCCTCTTGTGGGGTAACTCTGCCGATGCTAAAAAAGCTTTCACAGTACAAAAAAAGCCATACGTGCGGTCTGTGGTTCAGGCCCTTCTTGATAGTTGCCGTCTATTATTTAGAAAATTAAATATTCTACCACTATGTTGCATGTATATAAAACATAAACAGATACACCAATAAATTATAATTATTAATAATTTAAATCAGAAATAGAAAACGTAAAAGTAATATTTAAAATAGAACATGAATCGGAACGAAGTATTGAATTCCAGGGATATTTTAGTTGGCTGGAAAAGCTGGCTTTGTTATCGATATTTTTATCTACCTGTGCTCTTAAGTCATTACTTTTGATTCAATTTTATTTTTTATCAAATATTTGTTTGGTGACAACAGTGCAATTCGGATTACTAACATTTTTGATTAAAGTGGACAAATTACAATAAACATTACGAAAGCACAAACAGGTGACAAATAGTTTGAAGTCAACAGTATTTTAAATCAATGCGGGCGCATATGCAAATTCTAAATTCGGCCCGTTCGGCGCATACGGTGCTGACATATGTACGATCAAATTTAACGTGCCCTCTGAAGCACGGAAACGTACACGAATTTTTTGCCACTAGAAGTCACCCATCCAACTACCGACCGCGCCCGTTGTTGCTTAACTTTGTCAATCACTTACGATTACTTAGGATTTGTCTTAATGTTTATAGATACATAATTTATCTTATTTATGTGTGTCCACGCTACAACTTAAAAAACCATAGTGCAAGGTGTATGTGACTATTTTATACTCAGTCCTTTTACGTTACAAGTAAAAGTTAAAGAATAACTGGTGGTGAAAAATGGTGTATCTACATCGTCATAATTTCATGTAGTGAGTATGTGCATCCGCACATACAGCAAAAAATAAAGGAAAAACTGAAATGTTAAAATATTGAAATTCGGTCTGATCCCATAGAGCTTTTGTACTAAACCGTTGCTTTTAGAAAAATAGTACAAAATACATACATAGCCTCATTTGTGGCTTAGGTATGAGAAAAAAATTGAACTTTTACTCTACACTTTTATTTTTAACCTAAATAAAATAAAACACTTCATTTTACTTTAAGCTTGCTACGATACAGTGACAGCATCATCCAAAACTGGCAAGCCGTTTTTAAGATTACCGGAAACGCACAGACATAGACCCACAGACGAAATATTTTTTATCTATTGAGTTATTAACCGCATATTCTTCATTCTTTTATTTTGTAGCTGTGTAGTTGTGTCGCTAATTGATAGAAGATAGTCAAACTCAATTGTTGACACTGGGCTTCACATACTTTTTTACGATAAAACATTTGATTAAAATTGTGTGTCAGATAAAACAGCAAGACCTTATCCTTATAAAAGAAATCTTGGTTAAAATATTCCCAACTCGTTCATAGGTAGATTGCGTGACTACCATTTGTAATGTCACCCGTTGTTTGTTTTGAATAAGGATTCCATCTCGCCATCTCGCCACCTAGAAGGTGCTATTGTAATTTATTATGAGGTACTTACCTACCACAAACACAGCTGATATTTCTCTTATTTCTTTTATTTATGACTTTATGCTCTCCAGAGAGTGTCATATATACGACACAGAAACACTATGACACAGAATACTTAATAGAACTATGATTATTTGTGTCTTTAGTGGACAGTAAAACATCAACAAATAGAGATTATAATACCAAGGACAGAATAAACAGACATACACGTCAAATTAATAAGACCTTTTTGCGTCGGGGGCTAAAAATTAGCACTTAATAAAGGCAACTATGTTTAATTCTACCGTGTTTTCTTCAATCCACGCATGGAGAATCCACGTGTACTTCAAGTCAAGTCGAACATAACACAACAATAATCATACATGTCTAAATTGGGGCTGTAGGACAGACATATTGTGTACTTTTGTATTTTTAACAACCAATTAATTTGTATATATCAAATAAATTCTTGACTTAAGTACGTATCGTTCGAGAGAGTTACCATCTTGTTTTTTTCCGAATTTTTGATGTTAAAAATAAACAAAAATCTTTTGTACATGTATTCTATTATTGTGAAATATAGGCAGGAACAATAGAAATAACAACAGTTTTCTTATTACTGGCATTGGCAAAATTAAGAATCACATAGAATATCATTTACACAAAGAAAATTTTATATGAGGAAAAATCTGAATTAGGACCTAACCGCCGATACATTCAAACATTGACTCATCCACAAGCCTAATACATGACGGAAACTACACAATCCAAATTAACGCGACCAAGTTTTAGAATACCTTAAGTCAGTCAAGATACATGCGCAAACTTTAACGGTAAGTAAGCCGAGCTTCGTGACCAAAATCATAATGACGACGCAATTTTTTCCAAGCGATTACAGCCTTTATCTTTTGTGAGGACACTACTTAACAAGGAGTTGTGATAAGTTTGGACAAAGGTAGCGAGCCGAGGTCAATTACGACTTCAGGAGGGATTCGCGGATTTCTTTGGGAGTTATTTCACGATCTTCGTAATAGAAAATAAACTGAATTCGAACTGGACTCGCGTGGATTTCGTACAGTATATCTAACCAGGTGTATTTTCTGTTCCTCGTAAATATCTTAAGCTTATCAAAATATATTCTGCTCATTTGTGGATTCCACAAGGAGCCGAATTTTGGAAATTAAAAAAAGTCAAAATCTTATAGAACTGTGATATTTTTACTAATTGTAAGGTAAATTTTTGACATATGGTAGATCAACTTTCGACCTGTCTGCTCACTACGATTGATCCACTATTTACGAGACACTGTATATTTTGTTTTCATTTTCTTATAAAGCTGTAATTTATCACCCAAATGTTTGACTTGATGCGTTTTTGCTTAAGATTATAATCCATATTGTTATGGTACCAAATTTATTCCCTGATTTAGAATGTACGTAATACAGGGTATTAGTACGGGTACATAAAATTGTAAGGGGGAAAATTTATGATAAAAGTAAGATTTTCCTTTTCGGCGCTACGAAAAACCTTTAAACGTAGACGACAGCGACATGGTTTTCGCGGTCCGATATAAAAACTTTTCTGAGGGCAGACATGTCGGAATAAGATATTGGTCTACTTGATAAGGGAGTTCAGTTCCTTCTCGAAAACAACTTAAGGATGTAATTCGTAGGAAATGCTTGTATTGCCTCCAAATTACACTCGTTCCGTTTTCGTAACCATTTTTCGTAATACAGTCTGTAAATTATAGTATCCTAATCACTTAATGCAAAACTGTAGAGTTTTTGGATTTTCAATCAATCACACATTTTTTCAATTTTGATGACTTTTTTTATAGTCTGAAAGGCAGACAAAAAAGCAAACGGGTCAACTGATGGTAAGTGGTTACCGTCGCCTATGGACATGACAATACCAGAAGAATCGCCAATGCAACACCGGCCCTGAAGGAAAACTCTTTTTACACCTTTTTTGAAGGACCCCATGTCATAACACTCCGGGAATACCTCAGAAGCAAGCTCATTCCACAGTTTGCACGTACGTGGTAAAAAAGTTCGTGTAAATCGGACTGTAGAAGTACTCCACGAGTCCAATCGGTGTGGATGGAACTTCAATCCTCGGCGAGTGGTGCGATGATGAAAAGGAGACGTAGGCATCAAGTCGAACAATTCCTCGGAGCACTCACCGTTGTAAAGTCGGTAGGACAAGCAGAGAGAACCGATGTCTCTTCTGAAACTCAGGTGCTCTAACCTGTGAAAGACTTGTGGGTTGTTGACAACTCGGACCGCGCGTTTCTGTATGGCGTCAAATGGGTTAAGCTGGTATTGTGGCGCCCCTGCCCAGAGATGCAAGCAGTACTCCATTTGGGGCCTGACTTGAGCTTTATAAAGCATAAGCAGGTGCCTCGCAGTGAAGAACTGCTTAGACCAGTTTAGGACACGAAGCTTCTTGGAGGCCAGCTTAGCCTTTGCCTCTAAATGACGCCGATACTGTACGTCACTCGAGATGTCAACTCCCAGAATCCAACACACTCAACTCACGGTGAGCGCGGTACCCTGGAATTGAGGCGCTATGACAAATGGTTTTTTAGCGGTAAACGCGCAAACTTGTGTCTTCGCGGGGTTGAACTCGACTAAATTGAGTCGACCTCATTCCGAGACTTGCTCCAGAGAGTTCTCGACTTTCATTTCATTCTGCATTCTGAAGTTTCATTCTGCTATCCGCCATTTGCAACTGAGAGGCATTGGCGGGGGCTGTGTAGTAAGCATCCCCTGTACTATCATCTGCATAGCAATAGATGCCACTCGTATGCTGCAGCATGTCATTGATATGCAGAATGAATAGCGTAGGAGATAACACAGACCCTTGGGGAACGCCAGCATTTATAGATTTCATAACTGAGCAACAACCGTCAACTACTACCTTGATATGTCGCTCAGATAGAAAACTGGCTACCCAATTGCATAACCTCTCAGGGAGACCGTAAGATGGTAACCTCGTGAGAAGGGCCCTGTGTCAGACCCGGTCGAAGGCCTTAGCGATATCTAGGCTTACTGCCAGAGCTTCCCCGTTGCGATCAAGAGTCTGAGCCCACCGGTGCGAAAGGTAAACTAGAACCAGCTGACATACTATCTATATAAAAATTAAAAAATTTAATCGCGTAGCTATATTCGAAATCCTATTAACGCTAATGTTAGTTTTGACGGTGAAATATCACAAAAAAAAAATAACGAATTACATTATCCGTAAAATACATTATTTTTACTACAAAATTGCTCCCTTTTAAAAAGAAAGGCGACAAGGCTCAAGAGACTCACAAGGGTTCCCTGAGCTGTCCTCGGTTATTTCTTAAGCCCTCACAAATCCCTTATTTAACGCCCCATGCGTTTTATAAAATAGCGTCAATCCAACACTAGACATTCGAACACGTAGGTATAACTACGTATATTTAAATGGGATATTAACTGTCAAAGAAACATTTAAAAGGGGAACCGTAAAATCTGAAGTCTTCTTAGTATCTTCGTATAATCTTATAAAACGTTTTCCAGGTATGTAATTAAATTATTAAGGTATGTAATTATTAAGGTAGGTATATTCGGACAATTTTCTCGACGAACCTTCTATATGACGCGACGCCGCGACTCGACGTTTAGAAATTATTGTTGGGCTCTGTAAAGAAATTACATTGAATTATTAAATATCTATTATATTATTATATTGAATTCAGTTTAATAGCCCACTATGATTTACTTAGTTATAACTTATCGACTACTTATCAGATATTATTAGAAATAAGTTTATGTCCGAAAATATTTCGCTAGCTTTCTGATGGCTAATATCGCCCTAATCGGCTAATGTGGGTATAGCGTCGACTTTTGGGCTCGGATCTCGGATCTCGGTTCACAATGATAACGATACTAGGAGCTTAGGCCGTCGTCCGGCACATTGCTTTAGTGCGGACTGGGCAGTACACAAGCCCATGAGAACATTATACAAAACTTTTAGGTTACCTGACAATGTTTCCTTAACTGAATTTTGAATACGCATCGTTGAAAATTTCAAAGTGCGCGCAGGTTATGTATGCGTAGAGATTGGCTTTAACGCCACTATGATTTCCCTGTATAATTTAATAATAATATAAATTATCTTAATCGTTTTATCACTCGATTGCTTTGTCAGAATCAAATAAGATAAGATTTACACGTAGTTTGCAACGCAAGTATTTGGTCAGCGGTTCTAACGCGCCCCTCCACGGAAATTGCTAAGGGTTGCGTTGCAATTGGTTCCGACCTTCTGGGAGAGAAGGCGCGCTATTGTGTACAGAGCCCCTCTCCCTCTGTAAGGGTAAAGGGGTGCGGGGAGGGCGATCTGGCCACCCTACTGCATCTCGCTAGAGCTCAGTTAACGGTCCGACCGCCGTGTACGCTACATGCCTGTTCCGCGCTAACGACACTGAGATGTCGGCCGAAGTTACTACGGACTTTTGAATACTTGTGTGAAATGTACGGCGAACAGTTTCCTGGTCGACGGATATCCTATATCTGCAGGTTAGTATTTTATATTTTTTTTATATTTTGTGCTAGCAAACTTTGCGGGCAGCGAAAAGTTGCATTGTATCTACGAAATGCGCCGCGCGATTTTTCCGAAACTTTTTGCGATTTTTGCGTTTAAAATTTTTTATCATGTGCGAATTATTTATTGTAATTTTTACATTATAATTTTTTGTTACTCTGAAGACAATATCTAAGAAGGGAAATTATCTCGTGGAACTTGTTTTCCTTGAAAAAACTTTTATTTTTATTATATTATACAATTTTCTATTGGATTTCTAAAACCCAACTATTTATGTCAAGTCTACCGTTGTCAAACTTAGTACTGGTGAAAATATATAAAAAGGATACATTAACCAGAAATATCCACGTAGATAGGTCCCATTAAAATATATTTCATGTGGCATAACATTTTCTTAATAAAGAAGGTAAATTAATAACTTTAATATAAATTTAGAATAATAATCAGTTATTCGCGAGCATACTAAATGTATTATGATTGATAATTATCTAAATCAATTTAAATATAATAAAAAGCTTGCTTTTATTATATACCAGTACGTGGATACCTACCTTAAACTAAAATAACTCGCTATAAAATATAAAAATTGGTAGAAGGTTATAAAATAGATAGATTCATTTCAAATTTTTTTATCCTTTCTTATTAATTCCAACTTATTTTGCAATTTGTTCAGGCTTGGTTAATAGTTTTTCTTTTCTTATATTTTTTCTTATAATTTCATTATGTTCCGATTTATATACTACTTGAGGTCTTAACAATTCAACAACAACAACTTATTTTTTCTGATATTTTATCCATTGAAAAAAATATGAGTCAAGTAATACTTACGAGCCAACTTAAAAAATGCGGAAATGATGAGATGATTCCATTAGATATTGTAATAAAAAAATGGTAACGAAATTTACCTTCCGTTTACTTTTTATAACACTGATTAATCATTTTTTAAGGTAGGTAACCGCAGTTTTTAAATACATACCCCAAAATTTAAATATTTTCTCTGTTTGGTAATGCAGCGTGTTAAAAGCTACACTACCTTGTAGCTAAGATTTTAATGTACATAAATAATGGCTGACCACCTAAAGTGCTGGATAAGAAAACAACTGTACCACGGTGCAGGTTTATAGATAGCTCACTCACCTTGCTTTGGTTGGTATGAGTCGTTGGGAACGTTGAAGATGATGCTTGGATGCCGATGAGGAGCCGGCCGGTGCGCTGTGGACTGCGGTAATACGTTGTAATTTATGATAATTCACAGCATCACGCTCTTTACTATGTAGGAATTGATAGTTGAGAAATTTGAGTATACTCGTATTTGTCAGAGAAACTTAACACCGATAGATGGCGCACTCTGAATGAGCGAGCTCTGCACTCAGTCGTCTTCTTGCCATTTAAATTTACAAAACAATAATTTAATAATTGAAGCAATATTGCTTCACCACTGTTAATGAAAATAAACATCTTTTTGAGATGTACATTTCTTGAAACATAAGTAAGTACAAGGTATATACCATTGTATTGCATTATTATACTTTATTAATGCTACTAAAAACTTATTATAAAAATATTAGTTAGTAAAGATTGAGTACCTTTGCTACCTTTTGATTATAAGACTGCTTGTTGGTCAAATATAACGTTTAGATTAAGATTGCTTGTTTGAGTCATTTGCCAAACGACTCGTCGTGTTCAACTAAGGGCTTGAGAGCCTTATTTAAACATTAGATTGATAGGACTAGGAAAAGGTACATATTTTAATATCACGTGATTATGAAACCTTTAGGTACAGGAATGAAGCGAAGACATACCTCTTTTAATATATTTCTAAGAAACAATAATAGACGCATGTCTACCAAGCTAGACATTTATTCTTTAAATCACATTTCTGTCTGAGAAGTGAAAAAAATGATACAAATTTTGCCTCCTCCAAATTTACTTGAAGATTTCTTGAAATTTGAACATTAATAAAAGAAAACACAAACTTCAACTCTCGAAACTAAAACGGTTATCTTGAAACTTAGCGTCTGAACTAAAACAGAGTTTTACAATAAACTTTACGAGATTTTTTAAAAGAAGCATTTCGTGCGGATGATATCTTGTTTAAATAATATTCTGTCTGTAAAAATTATTCACCTACATAAACACTGAACAGTGTTATAAGCAGACAATCACACGCCAATCATAACTGGACGTAGTTTCTGAAAAACGTTCCAATCCACATTTATATCGCATTGAGTTAATACTTGTAAGTCTTAAATAAGGTTAACTAAAAACTTTAAAATGCTTAATATCTACAGGTTATCAAATCTTGAAGATTAAACTAAAGTTATTTGATGAAGTAAATACAGGGTTGAACTTAAAACTCGATTTTCTCAAAATGTTATGATTGTGGATTGGAACGTTTTTCTGAAACTACGTCCAACTTATGTTACCAACATAAGATCTGTAGGACATCCTACACTGCTCTTCAGTTAATAGATCGATCGACGTATATCTAACGATACATTGTAAGTTGTAACATACGGGATCGATGCTTGAGTCACTTCCACTCAGGTAAATATATTACAAAAGACCGCGGTAACTCTACTTTACGAGTATCGGTCTTGGTAGTTATCGCAAGACAACAGTCGGTAAGCCACGTTGGAGGAATTCTATCGGCATGAAAACTTTCGACATTTGGGTTAGCTACTAACACCTCCACCAACCCGCACTGTAGCAGCGTCGTGGAGTATGATCTAGGCCTCTTCAAGAGGAGAAACTCAGCTCAGTAGTGGGTCATTAATGGGTTGAAGCCTAGTTCGTTTTTTCGAGGTTGTAGTTGTAGTTCTACTTTTAATTGCGCTACTTTTTTATCACTATTTTGAACTGCCCGTCGGTATATTAATGCTTGTTTACTAGAAAACATCTCAGTTATATTCGAGTCTACACATGATTTTAAACTTAATTCATCGTGGATTGAACACATTTCAATCTAATAACTACTAAGCGTAACAAATATAAATTAATGTTATATTCTCCAAGTTCACTAAAATATATTAATTTTAAAAGTTTTACTACTTGTATTAGAGTAAAATGTCTACGACACACTTTCAACGATTACAGCACTTATCATTTTTACTTTATATGAAAAAGTTATAAAACTTTTAAAATTAAAATATTTTTAAAACATTTTAGTAAAATTGAAAGAGTATTTGGTCGACAGGTCGTTGATACAGACGTTTTTATTACGAGGATGATCATTGATACTTAATACTTAAAGCACGTCTGTGAGCTGGTATTATAGTCGCCGACTGTTTCAACTGCTTTTTGCTGCATAGAACAGAAAAATAAATGAAGTGTTAAGAAGTGTTAATAACTTTGTTATGTTGACCAAAGGGTCTGCGAATATTTTATAACACCTATTTAAAAAAAAAATATAACTATTGGTTAAGTTTTTCACGATATCATTTACTAGGGCTGCCTGTGGCTTTACCCGCGTTTTCCGGGATTTTATGTACCCTTTGTCTTATTCCAGATTTAGACCTGTATGCTGAATTTCATGAAAATACGTTGTGTTTTTTTTCCTGAAATAGTAATAAACATCCATTTATTCTCACAAACTTTCACATTTATAATAATCTAATACCTTTAAACGAGCAATTCTTGTATATATATATATATATATATATAATTGGAATCTCGGAATCGGCTCCAACGATTTTCATGAAATTTAGTATATAGGGGGTTTCGGGGGCGATAAATCGATCTAGCTAGGATTCATTTCTAGAAAATGTCGTTTTATCGGTGTTTTCAGGCAATAATAAACTTCTACAATATACTCTTCCTGACATCTATTGGCAAGTAGCAATACTAAAGCTACTTCAGCAAATGGCGTTGTTAAGCAACACTAAACCGAGCAAAGCTCGGTCATCCGGATATTATTATTATATAGAAGAATATGTCACTAAAACGTATCACTTTTTGTTGAGCAGTGTTGCACCAGTTATGTCTATTTCATTATCAGTTACATGATAATAATTTTACAATTATTGCTTTAATAAGTGACAATTTATAACTTGTTGCATTGCATCAAAATAAATCAATTCTTTCTTTCTTTTTATCTTTCTTTCTTTCTCGTTCCTTCTTTTTAAACTTGGTGTGGCTATTTAGTTCTTACGTTAGAACTTAAAAATATTTTGCTAAAATTTTAAACTGAAATAACGCGGTAGGTAGGTATAGTTATTACAGAACTCCATTCCTTACTCCAGTAAGTAAGTATTAAGCAGAAAATAATCCTGGCCGTATTAACTGTAACTTATGTATTAACCCTATATTATGCCAGTTTGATTTGGACTTAGCAATTTTTATTCAATACTATATGTATAACTGTGCACGCGACTTCTTTCGCGTGAGGGTAAATCCCGATCCTGTGGGCGTTTCTAGATAAAAACAGCTTTTATGTTGTCCTATCTTCCAGTAATAGTCTCATTAAGATCGGATAAGCACTTGAGAAAACAGTTATTTCAAAATGACAGGCACACACTTCATATTTATTTATATGTACCTATAGTACAACATAAATCTATACATAGATTCGAAGTTCTAATACATGTGTAGCGAAGTTCGAATATAAGTGCATGGGTAATGCGAATGAACAAAGTTTAGGATATATTGCTTCGGTTCTCGTTATTTATATCTTACTTCGGACGTTTGACAACGATCGTAGCTCGTGAATAGTATTCCTTAAGGTGAGTTGCAGATGTTTGCCTCGAATAACTAGTAAATATTTTATTATTGGAATAATATTGAAATTCTGAAACATTTCCTTAGAACTTCAAATATTAAAGTCTTGTACTTGATTCTAAATTTGAATAATGTCCTGCCTGTGCCTGCATTGGACGTTAGGTGATTTTTTGTGGATTTGCATTTTAAAATTGAGAAATATAGGAATGTAGGTATTATGCTTATGTCATTTTTGGTCATATCACAGGGTTATATACTTATTATTATTTTTACCTTCAGTTTATTCGTCTGTGACGTATGAAAACAAATCGCACTAATTGTGTTGCTAGCAAAACTAACGCCACAGACTAATAGTCCTACGGTAAGATTCTCTATGCTTCCATTCAATATGCTTCCATGGATACACACAGATAAGAAAATAAACACTCAGATCAAGGAAGAATAATAATCCGGCGAAGAAGAATAATTCCGGAAATAGCCCGGTATGGTTAACATTACGATTTGCATCACACATATTATACTTTGATATTATTATTCCAATTTATTATACCAACAATCTCGTATGAATACTGAACAGGTTAGTCAAACATAATTTTTAGTTCGGAATGAAAGAAAATACTTAAGCTGAAGCTTTGCTTTGACGTACTTATCCGTAAAACGTGCAATTTTAGATATACTTGCAACATTAAAAAGTTCACCAAAATAAAATACTCCACGTTCTTTACTATAATGAAAAATTTTTTAAATTTATTGAAAGCAAAAGCAAAAAAATTATAAATATTTATGATTACATTTGTTCTGAAATCTTTATTTAGGAAATTAAATCCTCTGCGACTACATATAGAGCAATTAATGAATGTTACGACTAAAGATTCACTAATTCTTAACTTTGCACCTTTTTAATTGTGAGGATTCTCTCATTTTTTATTATTATGAATGTTTTGGGACTGGAAATATTTTTACACTTTCTATGAAACAATTTTATTCAATGACAATATTAATCTTATCTAGCCTCGTTTCCTCATCCTACCTTTTCTCAATTCACCTCACCTCACCTCACTGCAACTTAATACTTTCTGTTCTTTTCTGTATGTTTATAAAATGCGTCTCAAGTTGTTTATATGCTATCCGTCTATTTTCGAAGATGAGTTGCTACCAGTCTAGAACATTTTGTAAGTCTACCTGCTTATTTCAACTCGACTCCTCCTTACTTCACATCACATCTCTTTTTACTTAACCTCATTTCACCTCAGTTTGATACCATGTAATAGTACGGTAACAAGGAATTCACATACAATAGATACGTTCTTTTGACCTGTAATGAGTAGCATTAATCTCGGTAATAGACGTTGCAGCGTTTATTACGAAATAATCATAGCTGCTTTGTCCGAAAGCTTTTCTCAGTTCAGCAAATTCAAGTTTGGTCATTGGTAGAGTTGAGCGACTTACATTAACGTGTACGTGCTATGAAGAGCTCATTAAAACGGTCAGTCCTAAATGATGTCGGTAAGGATGAGTGAATAGAACCTACTTCGAAATTTGGCTCTGGGATTGGTGGTGAAGTACGTCGAAAACTTCGAAATGTTTTAGAGACCTCTAAGGGTAAATTCTAATCGTGCTTAAGCTTTGTTCAGACTCAAAGTTATCCGAGCAAAAATAAAGAGCCTAAGTCAACATCATCGTTAGCCGTTTTATATGACTTTTTAATTTCGTACTAACAGAGTGTCGGGTATCTAGTACATTTAACTACTGCCTGAACAAATTCCAAGTCTAGTGTGCTTTCTAGATCTCACTCTAAGTTTCTGATTGTAATGAATTACCAGACCTTCTGATTCCATGTTCAATAAATATTATTTATTGTATTTTGTTACTGGTTACTGAAGTTTCGTGAAAAAGCTAACTTAACAAATAATATCCAATTTATGAAACTTTAACAGTTAAGCTTGGGAATGTATTTTCATTCTTCAGTTCTCTAAAACCAACTGCGACATAAATATTGCGTGAAAAACTGTGCAACACGTTATTTAACTTAAAACTTAAAAGGTAGTTCTGCACGCGTCGAAACCAAACACTCGTAGGACCCATTGAGTTAAGAAATAACACTACAAACTCCAATACCGCACACCTTATTTTGTTTAATGAATCCGGAATACCTGTGATGCCGTTTCACATAATTATAACTTAATTTTTGCAATAAACAAACAATAACAACAACGCAACACAACAATAACAATAACAATGTGTATTAATATTATTAGTATAATATGTAAGTATGTAAATATAGTATGTATGTATTGGTTTATATGTATGTATACATAATTATGTATGTACGTATATTTTGCTATATGTATTTATATGTAAGTAGTATTTAATTATGTGGTATCACTGAGTTTGCCTCATTAAATTTCTATTCCACTTATGGGACTACTGGAAGAGATTTCTTAGTAGGAATAAGTAGTGCCCTTATACAAACTGTCTCTTAAATTATTTATCCTGTAAATATTTTTGTGTGTACAAAATAAATAAATAAATAAACAGCGAGAAATTTCACATGATAATGACTATCTTTGCCTACGACTTCGTTCTTCTTAAATCAAGATACCGGAGGGATTCCTGTGAAAAACATTTTACATCGGTGCAGCTATCCCAGAGATTAGCCCGGACAAACAGAAAGACAGACAGACAAAATATTAATATTACACTTCGTTACAATAAGATTAAACAAAGCCGTATTCTCCTTGTTATTTCTAATTAAAGTTCGCACTATTACGTTAGCAATAATTTTCTTAACAAACCTCTTAGTGGGCGGGCTTTTTGAATAGCGTGCGTGAAGGTGTCAAGCACCTTTTAGCCTATATAATATCAGAAGTTGCTAGTAACAGCAAATGGGAATATGGCTACGAATGCACTTAGTTAAATTTATTTAGATTATAATATTTAGAAATCTCACGGACTTCGCTCGTAATAAAACCTTAACCTTTGAGCAGGTAAACTAGTTTTCCCTTACATAAATATGATCTCAGGGTTTTCTGAGTCTAAAGGCAACCTTTGATGTTGGTACAGGCTAAAACATTTGTTTATGGAATTTTCTTCTGTTTGACATTTAATCATAAAGAGGAAAGCTGACTGCTAATTGATAATTAATTTTACAAAAATAATAAGCGATTTCAAATAAAATAAGAACATCGTTAACATAGTCGAAGTCAATTAAATATGCATTATTAGGAATAACTCAAAAACTACTCGTCAGATCTCGCTCAAATTTAAATATCATCAAAATTAATTGTCCAGTAAAATATTTTAAAAAATACAGTCGAATTCAGAACCTCCTGCTTTTTTGAAGTCGTTAAATATGTGGCGAACTTGTTGGTTTTTAATACGCCAATAAAACATCCTACGCCAAAGTTATTACTGAATATATAGATCTCTATTTGTTTAAAATAAAATATAGCCCATGTCACTCAGAAACAAAAAAGAATCCTATTCGTGGAAGAATTTAAATCGGTTCAGTAATTTTGAGTTAATTCATTACAAACAAACAAAAAATCTAAATTTCCTCTTTATAATATTAAGTACAGATATACATTTTCGTCGAATTTATTATTTCGGTTTCATCGTGAAAAAATGCCAAGTATTATTTTGAAACGATACGCGTGATTTAACTAAATAAAGTTACTTATGATGAACACTGTATTCAGAACGGGGATGAATATATGACACAACAAGGCGGGTACTGCCTCTATATTAACACAATTTTCACATTCTACAACTTTGTCATTCAACGATTGTCGTGTACGTTAAAAATGCTTTAACCCTGGGTTTGGCCCAGAGTCTGGCCAGAAGTTTTTCAGCCAGCCCACTCGCGTTATATTTTTTAGTATACTATTATAAATTGGATATAAATCCATCCATTAAACAGATTGGTGAAGTTCGTGCCTAGTTCCGATCTAAGACAATCACGTATTATTATTATAATCTATGCTAATATTATAACGCTGAAGAGTTTGGTTGAACGCGCTAATCTCAAGAACTACTGGTTCGGATTGAAAAATTATTTTTGTGTTTGATAGTCCATTTATCGAGGAAGGCTACATAATATCATATATCTATTTTAGTAGTTAGTTTTTTCCACAAATTACCGCGGGTGAAACCGTGAGGCACAGCTAGTACATTAATAAAGAGCGAAACTCATTATTTTCGTCACTCATGATGTGATTTAACCGTGACCAGTGCCGACTCGGTACACAGGCTATTATTAAAACATGTATGGAAATTAAAACCGAACTCGAGATGTGCCGAATTCGAGATGATGAAATCCGATCAAATGAAAACCCATAGTTCGCAATTTAACGGTTTTCCTTGTAACGTTAAATCCATTAAATATTTTTTTGATCGCGAACATATATAGGAGCTCGATATCTTAGTCATTATGGCTGCTTTTGGAAGCTTTTATTTAACTTGCAACATATTATGTATGTATCTTGTGTGATCGATATTTCATATAATAATTGTTCACTATTAACTTACGACTAATATACATTAATATTACAATAAAAAAATATTATTGTTCACCAAATAAAATTCGTTTAAAAATATTGCCTTCCAAATGAGACCATTTTGGTTTCAAAGTCTTTAGGACATCCGTACAGACAGTTTTTGTATTTTATTATAGAAGATAGATTCGTGGCCCTTTGTTAAGCAATAGCAATTTGTTAGCGTGTAATTCGTTGAAATTCACCATACGCGAAGTTATTCACAACAATATTTAACCACAACTGAAATATGTGGTTATTCTATTAACTACATTGAAATACTCTAAACGCAATTGAGTAAATCAAATTGAATCGGAATCGAAATCGAAGCGGATAGTTTATTAATTTTAGACAAATCACAATGAATTCGCATGGCACAATAGTTGATTACATACCATATCTATTAACGAGGTAATTTGAACCAAACAACTAATAACTATTATTATACATATTTAACTACTCGTAAACACTTCAACTACATATTACTTCGTATCGAGAGAAAAATTAAATCGGCTATGAAAGAACTTAAGACTGTAATCCCTGAAACATTTGAGAAAATTTCCGCAAAACTCAAGAGATGTAGTTTCTCGGTCATTAAAGAGGGACAATTAGAGGTTCAGAGAAAATATATTTATTTTAGGATACCTAAATAAAATTATTAAAAATTTAATCTTATGTCCAGCAGTGGACCTCCAAGGGCTGATGGATGGATGGATGGATGGAAGGATGGATGGATGGATGGATGGATGGATGGATGGATAGATGGATAAATGTTTTTAAGCTGTCATAGTTCAGTAGATTGTGTGGATGCTAAGCATTCTTAAACCTAATTTTAAGTTTTAATTTTAGGTTTAAATGTTTGTGATTAAAGAATCTTTATTCCCAAAAGAAATTACATTTCACTGTATTAGAATATACATTAAAATTACGTACACTGTTTTGTGAGCATACCTATTAATATTTCCCTTTAACTTCTTGAGATTTTACATTTACGAAAAGAAAGTAGGTAATCTGAAACTTAAATGGATAAAATATATAAATGTTATTTTCCTCGTTAGTTCCCTTTCGCTTTAACACTTAAAGAAGTTGCGTTTAATTTAGAAATACGAATGGGTTGTATAATTTCACGATGAACTTGGTTTAAATTTAATTTTGAACTTTATTACACAGCAAATGTATAAATTCGCGCGATAAGTGAGAAAGCACATTTTAGCTACGTAAGCCTTACTTTTTTACACGTTTTTGTCAGCTTTGCGGTAGGTTTTTCGTGTATAATTCTAGCTTCTGCTTTTCTGTGGATATTTTACTAAATTACTGCCATACATTTTACTTAAGGCCATACGGAAATAAGGCCATACGGCCATAAGGAAAACGTTTGATAAAACACATACATTATAAATTAATTAGCCTATTAATATTATAAATGTGAAAGTTTGTGAATATGTTTGGAGGTTTGTTTCTCAATCACACAACAACTACTTAACAGATTAGGCTCTTTGAAATGGAGATAGCATATACCCTGGATCAACACAAAGGCTACTTTTTATCCCGGAAAAGTTCAATGTTCCCTCGGGATTTGCAAAAAAACCGATAACCACGCGCGCGAAGCTACGGGCATAATATACATCTAAATTTAATCAATTAAAAAATTCGCTTCGAACCACTCTACCGCGGGCGAAGCCGCGGCAAAAGCTAGTGCTTTATAAACGATAAATTCGTTGGACTCCTAAGTGCCTTTGAAGAGCTAGTATACTCCAATTTGGTTTAAAACGTAGTGCTTAAGTACTCTGTGTTTGGTTTATTAATAACATATTTGTCTAACCGGCGTTGAGTTTACTTTCAAAATCATATTAGTTGTATTTTGTTCACTTAAGTTGGTCGTTTAATATTTTTATATCACATTACTTTTATATTTTAAAGTAATTTGATTCAATGCAAATCATCAGACATCCACAATCTGAATTTACCGAAAATAAAATTCATAGCAGAGTGCCACAACATTCAACATTCAACAAATGACGTTACCGCCAGTACCGGCCGTCTCTCAATGCAAGGGGTGCTTATCGTAGGGGTGCATTGTGCAGAACGATCGATATGTTTTGGGAGCCCCGCTACGAATTATTCTTTCGTATCTGATATTTAATGTTCGTTCTACATCTGATTTTAAGTTGGAAAGACTAGTTGTGCCTCACGGTCTCACACGCGTTAATTTGAGGAAAAAACTAACTACGAAAATAATAATAATAATAATAATAAAGCCTCTTAAAAAATTTACATTTATGGTTTTGGTCGCTATGCCCGTCACTGTTATCAAACATTTAGGTCCGTTTCTAGTGTAAGGGCACTTTAATTTTTATTTTTGAGGACCCCTCTTCGGGTAAAGGCCTCCTCCAGAGCTTGCCATTTTTCACGATCTTTTGCAGATTCCTGCCAGCTTTTTCCAGCGATTACTATTAACTCGCCTTTCCATCTTTCATGCGGTCTACCTTTCTTCCGAGTACCGTGTGGCCCCTGCCACATTGTTGCAGTCAGGGACCATCTCATGTCCGTCATGCGAGCGAGGTGGCCAGCCCATTTCCACTTCAGTTTTTGTGCATGTTGGAGGGCGTCGATAAACTTTGTTTCCTGGCGTATGTCTTTACTTTTGATTTTGTCCTTAAAGGACAAAATCAAAGGACTACGAAAATATATGATGTTATTATTGATAAAACGAACTTACCTGTACGTGAAGTTCTATCAAAATTATGCGAGCTGCTCAATTCGAAGCGATTAATATTTACATGTAGTACTATTTCCAATCCACGGCCTTTAACACGATAAGTTTAAAGAAAAACAAAAATATTATCAATCTGAAACATAAAATAGTTGTTAATCTGGCTTATTTCCTCGTTCATTCAGTGTTGTTTAACACTCAAGCTTCCGGTCATCACTCTTCCTTACAGCTCGGTTGCCATTTTTGCTTCATTTAGTTTAAAGATAAATTAAAGGATACAGACTGCTAGGGTGGGTCCTTTCATTTTATGGGGGGGACCTATTAATCGCTTCGAATTGAGCAGCTCGCATAATTTTGATAGAACTTCACGTACAGGTAAGTTCGTTTTATCAATAATTATGCTTCGCTGCTCAATTCTCGCGATTAATATTTACATGTAGATGTTTAAAGTAGTTATAGGATGTATCCTTTAATATAATATGGAAATAATTAAGTATACCTATGATACAATTTTTTTTTTTTTATCAATAATCAATAACAAATACAGATTGCACTAGCATTAAGCTCGCCATTTATTTATCCGTTAATATTGTTATATTGTGGTCAATATAGTGTACATAAATAAATAAATAGTATTGATTAATGTCCCAATTATTTTTAATATATGCGTGGAGGTTATTGCTTACATAAGTAAGCTTAATATAACATTAAATATAAGGATTATTCGAGGAAAGAAGGGAAAATAACAAATATGATTGAAAATCAAGAATGGATCTAACGAATATGAAATTCTGTTAAGATAGAATACTATTATTCTAAAACCTTATAAAAACTGAAAAATGCGCTCCATGTGGCTGTCTTCCTTATTACATGCACGTGTTAGATTCAATGTGTAATGGTTATAGAAAAGACAAGAAATATAAATTGGAAGTCATGTTATAAAGCGAAAATCGACAAATATTTGCAACTTGTACTATTATTAATAAAGGTAAACCAAAAAAGCACAATGACTAGTTATTTTTCATGATATTGTGACTTTTTCATATTATTATGGAGGTATGTAAATGATACACATTATTTGCGGCAATTAATTTATTGAAACCCTTAGTTCGCAATGTGCTTTAGTCGTTGGGGAAGAACTAAGGGGAAAGAAACCCCAACGGCACAAGATTACCGCAGTAATATTATATTATATCATTCCACATTTCGTATCAATATTACACATTTTAAAACGGAACAAACAGTACGACAATATTGAATTGAAAGCTGGCTTCCAGTATAGCTTTACAACATTATGACACTACAATCGTTTTAATTAGAATGATACTAAACAATAATTAAATAGACTGGCAGAGTAACATTATAAAAGTATTTCAAAGTACTTAACTTCTGCAGAAGAGCAGCTCACACACTGAATTAAACGAGACAATTACAAACACTCGCTTTTATCAACCCAACTGTCTACCCCCACACCATAATTACGAGTATCACCTGATATACCTACCACAGACAAGACAAACAATTTGTAATTCTACGTAAAAAGATCGTAATAAATACTAATAATAATAAACACAATTCAATAACTGATTTAAACAATTCCAAATCATCAAAATTAATGGTATTTTATAAAATAATTAAAATATTTCTACCGGCAAACAATTTAACTTCCCGTTACAAATAATCACCTATTTTAAAAATTAGCAAGTAGTTGACATTTAACGTTGCTATAAATTTTCAAATACCTTATTTTAATTTTATGTATATTGTATATTATTACCAAATCGTACAATAATATTATGTCTATCTAATTGTACAATAATATTATATTACCATATTTCAAGTGTTTCATGTTACGATTAATACAAATAATACAAGTTGTCAAAATATAAGTACATTATCATTAATGGATACGTTTCCTTTTTATAAAAATCTAAATTTCATATTTTCTATTTATTGAGCAATTATTACATATACCTACATTATAAATATACAATATCTCTCACGGCCAGACTGACATGTACTTCGCTCTCGAAGTACTAAAAATACTACATCGTTATACTTATACACGTTATACATACGTTATACATCGTTATACTAAGTACACAAAAATACCAAGATAATATAGTTCCTACTACATTTACGAATATTGTCTCTTTTCACATTAAGATAAACACAAGTAAAGATATTTCATTTCATTTCATAAGGGCCCACTAACCTCCCACCTGCTGCACATGAGTAAGGCTAGGGCATTTAAATCAGTAGACATTATCAGCAGTTCCTTCAGTAATAGGGATGTTGACTAATTTTTAGGATTTAATTTTATTTTATAGATAGAACCTTGATATTCACGAAAAATAAATATTATAAAAATAATAATCTTCAATTTAAAAACAAAAATTGATAAGTAAAAATCATTATCAAATTTCCCACCAAAAACGTCAAAGTTTGTTGAATTTCCATATAAAATAGGAGCAATTACGTTATATTCTCAAAATTGCGTTTAAGGTCACGTGACAGTGAGAACAATTTTTAACATTTAAAATTAATGATATCTAATTTATTGTGATTGATTTCAATAAAATAAGGCCTTAAAATAGGCCTTTAAATGTTACCACTAATACTTTAGACATATTTTTTTATTAATTTATAATTAGTGTCAACATCCCTATTTGATCTAGCCTCTCACCTGCTGCACATGAGTCAGACTAGAACTTCTCAGAAGACATAATCAGCAGTTTATTTATTAATTTGATCTAGCCTCTCACCTGCTGCACATGAGTCAGACTAGAACTTCTCAGAAGACATAATCAGCAGTTTATTCATTGATTTGATCTAGCCTCTCACCTGCTGCACATGAGTCTAGACTAGAACTTCTCAGAAGACATAATCAGCAGTTTATTCAGTAATATCATCCAGCCTCTCACCTGCTGCACATGAGTCAGGCTAGGACTCTCACTCAGTAGACATAATCAGCAGTTTGTTCAGTAATTTAATCATCACTTCTTAAATTATCCTTACACAATTATTATTGCATTTCATTTCAAAATTTACCCATCCATTGTATAATATTTCATTTCAATCCACATCACGATTGTGTGACAAAACGTAAACTAACAATATCGAAGATACTAAATATCTTTTCCGTTTGGCCATCCGATTCAAAACAATTAGTACAAAATTTAACAGTGATGATTAATTACTACAATAACCGTAGACAATAGTAAATTGCTATCGTTACTTACTTACTTATAACATAAACTTAATTGAAACTAAATAAAAAAAAAATATTGTGAAATTAATAGAATTAGATCTTTTAATTGTAGGTATAAGATCTTTGTGTAAGATCTTTTAATTGTGTTTTGTCTTTTAATTGTCTAATTGTGTAATTGAGTAGTATGTGTCTAATATCTAAATTCATCATAAATCATTGTGGATAAATCTTAAAGATTATATTATGTAATGTATGTCGAGTCATATTCCTTGCTATATACTCTCACTGGGGCTATATTACATACAAACATTTCAAAATAAAATATATAAAAAAAAAATCTTTTGAAATAATATATTAATAATTAAATTAATTATTAACCCCTTCCAAGCGGCCGTAACGTATTTTCGTGACAGAAAAAAAACATCCTAATACGGTGCCGCGTCTACATAGAAGTTTCACTTTAAAAAAAAAACGTGATATTATTATAAGGAGGAAAGATTTACATTTTTGTAAATTCGTAATGAATAAACTCAAAAACTACTCGACCGATTTGAAAAATTCTTTCACAAATTGAAAACTACATTATTTCTAAGTTAATAGGCTGTATTTGATTGTGATTATTAATTAGTTGTTTTTTTTTTTTGCAAATCGCGTAAGGTTCAGTTAGTAATACATAAATGTTTATATCGTAAACCCTATTAAAAATATTACAGCAAATTATATTACATGTCATTGTAAATGTAATAAAAGTAAGAAGCTAAGATTTCTTCAAGATTATTTGAGAAATATCTAAACAGTTTCTACTCGTAATGCAATTTTCACACAGTACCTACTGCGCTATTTTTGTTTCAATTGTACCAACAAAACAAAAATGTCAATTTAAAGAACATCTCAGTCACATAACGGTTACTTAAACTTCTCCTTAGTATAGAGACACACAAAAAAAAAAGTCACTCTCATGGACAATTAAAGTATAAAAATACCTTTAAATAATTATTATTTTATGAAAATTGAAGTTTTTGAATGTCAAGTCAAATCATCCCAAAAAAATATATACCACTTATTATTGATATTGACAATTAGCAGTACCTACCTACTACCTTTATTTTATTTCAAAGAGAAAAAAAAAAGCTTCTTTACAATATTTTTAAGTAATACAAAAAAGTAAAAAGAATTTCTTGATAATATATCATAGTTTAATATATCAGATATAATCATAGTTTTAAAAGCATTAAAAATAAATATAAACTTTTATTAACTATCAAAATATTTTACGTGTGGCTACGCAAACCAATAATAAGGTTAATTATCGATAAGGTTATTTTGACGTTGGTCCGCACTAGGGTCATTGAAAGTTGACAATATAACTGAGATGAACCAATACTTTACATATTATTATTATTTAATGTCAATAATTAGTCCTGGACTCTTTACGACTTAATAAACGAACCTTTCCGAGTTGGGTCGTAAATATTGTTTTATATGTGGGTACTACAACGCAAGCTAACTAGCAAATACTAGATACTAT
The DNA here is from genome assembly GCA_963932265.1 of Thymelicus lineola. Classification (NCBI taxonomy): domain Eukaryota; kingdom Metazoa; phylum Arthropoda; class Insecta; order Lepidoptera; family Hesperiidae; genus Thymelicus; species Thymelicus lineola. Next base: position 12,762,863 of record OZ010680.1, read on the forward strand.
ATACTATAACCTATAGATACTATAACCTAATTGAATCCGAATAACTTATTAGAATTACCAAGTGTTAAGTAAATTTACTAGCACTGAAATTATAATTTGTATTTGAAGAGTTTTACAAAAAAAAGGAAAAAAATAAAGCAGTCTAATTTAAAAAAAAATACAACACAAAATGTGTTATCTTTAAAAAAAACTTATATCTAATGAAACTAACTACTACTAACTAACATGAAATGTGTTATCCACTTTTAAAAACTTATATCTAAAGTAACTAACTACTAATAACTAAAACTATTTAAAGTAAAAAAAAAAATTAAATTAAACAAATACAACACAAAATGTTGTTAAAAGTCATAAAATATCTAAATTTTAAAACCTACTATCCGTAAAAATAATTATTATTCTAAGCCAAAACAACAACAGTCTTCAAAACCAGTTCACGAAGCAAACCAAAACCAAAAACCAAAATCAAATCGTATGTCTTTTAAGTTTATAACCTTATCGACTTATTCCTTTACAATATTAATTTCTAACCAAAGTCCAACGCGAATTCAGATTTTCATTTATAAATTAGTTGCCTATGACTTTAGTAATTTACATATTGTGTCATTTGAAAGCGTGATTCAGAACTTGCAAATGAATTTTACTAACGCCATCTATTAACAAAATCCGGAACTAAATATCTAACAACTAACAAAACATCGAGCTTCCCATGGAAATGAGAGCTTTTACCGCGGTAAAAAAATAGCCTACGTTACTCTCCACCCTCCTAACTATCTCCACACACAAAAATCATACCATATAATAGCTTTGTTGCGACGTGAAAGAGGAACAAACAAACACACTTTCGCATTTATAATATTATAGTATATAAGTATGGAGTTATTCCATAGCTAACGACGTCTTCCTTTTGGATTACCTAATTTTTTCTTATTTGTGTAATTATGTTTACGCAGTTATGCATATTATATTATTAGAACATTAAATATTATTCCTAATGATATTTATCCTCTCAATTTACATGATTCAATTATGTACTTTAATTGCTTTAATTAATTTTCAAATAAATAATAAAATTGTCGTCAGTCTACTCTATATTCATATTTCACAAATTATTGTCATACATTTATACCTACATACTGATTCAATCTACAAATCATGGAAATAAATAAGTCATTTTTAGTCTTATTCGAATGTTAAACAAATAACATAGGTACCTACCAAAATGAAAACTAGTTGTGGGTATTCTAAAAGTTTACATCTGGTGTATTGTGTCGATATAGATTACCTACGGTTTTGTTTGATTTTAGTATATTATTATTTTGCCATAATAGATTTTATTTTTCTTATCATTTTGTTTGGGTGCCTGGCGCACTAGTCTTTCCCTTTCGAATTTGTTGCAATCTACATAGTGTCTATACTAGGTATATAAATTATAAAGAAATATTAAATTATATGTAAAATATATGTATAGGTACTATTTATGTTCGAAAATTCATTTCATTGTAAGCAGTTAGTAAATAATTAGATAGTCATAACCGAAGAAAGATTTAATTTGTATACCTACTTTGTTGCTATTTAGTACGTATTTAGTACGTCCTATTCTTTGAAACCTCTATATCTACTGTACGTAAAAAAAAATTGAAAGTTAGTCTTCAATTCTAATCCGATTAAGTCTATTTTTAATCAAATAATTCACAGGTTTTCTCGTGATGTCCGGACAGAGAGAATTCCGCCTCCTTATTGTATGTTTAAATTACTTAATGCACAGAAAAAAAATATATATATAATAAAATCCTTAAACATTATCATAAAACAAAGCCCTTTAAGGGCCTTACCGTTCTTGAAATCACTTCGGTGCTGTTCTAAGGAGATTCCCTTGATCACTTGTTGGATGTTTCAATACTATAATAATTGTCCATCTCGTGACGTAGCAGATCCTTGCGTCGAAAACTTATTATTTCGTCGTCACAGTTCCGCTGGTCCGGGGCCGCAATTTTTCTTCTATTCTGAAACTTGGAAAATAAACACATATTAGGATACATATATTATTAAAAACGCGAGTCCGACTCCTACACTTCTGATGTTAGATTCAATGTGTAATGGTTATAGAAAAGACAAGAAATATAAATTGGAAGTCATGTTATAAAGCGAAAATCGACAAATATTTGCAACTTGTACTATTATTAATAAAGGTAAACCAAAAAAGCACAATGACTAGTTATTTTTCATGATATTGTGACTTTTTCATATTATTATGGAGGTATGTAAATGATACACATTATTTGCGGCAATTAATTTATTGAAACCCTTAGTTCGCAATGTGCTTTAGTCGTTGGGGAAGAACTAAGGGGAAAGAAACCCCAACGGCACAAGATTACCGCAGTAATATTATATTATATCATTCCACATTTCGTATCAATATTACACATTTTAAAACGGAACAAACAGTACGACAATATTGAATTGAAAGCTGGCTTCCAGTATAGCTTTACAACATTATGACACTACAATCGTTTTAATTAGAATGATACTAAACAATAATTAAATAGACTGGCAGAGTAACATTATAAAAGTATTTCAAAGTACTTAACTTCTGCAGAAGAGCAGCTCACACACTGAATTAAACGAGACAATTACAAACACTCGCTTTTATCAACCCAACTGTCTACCCCCACACCATAATTACGAGTATCACCTGATATACCTACCACAGACAAGACAAACAATTTGTAATTCTACGTAAAAAGATCGTAATAAATACTAATAATAATAAACACAATTCAATAACTGATTTAAACAATTCCAAATCATCAAAATTAATGGTATTTTATAAAATAATTAAAATATTTCTACCGGCAAACAATTTAACTTCCCGTTACAAATAATCACCTATTTTAAAAATTAGCAAGTAGTTGACATTTAACGTTGCTATAAATTTTCAAATACCTTATTTTAATTTTATGTATATTGTATATTATTACCAAATCGTACAATAATATTATGTCTATCTAATTGTACAATAATATTATATTACCATATTTCAAGTGTTTCATGTTACGATTAATACAAATAATACAAGTTGTCAAAATATAAGTACATTATCAATAATGGATACGTTTCCTTTTTATAAAAATCTAAATTTCATATTTTCTATTTATTGAGCAATTATTACATATACCTACATTATAAATATACAATATCTCTCACACGCTTTCTGCCTTTCAAGGTAGAAGCAAAAACACATCACTCTTGTGGGTGTGCTTCTCTGGAACCAATAAATCAAAAATTAAATTACGAAGACAATCAGTTTTTATTTTTATAAGAACATGTAGATCTCAGCTAGTCAAATAGCATAATTTCTCATATAAAATGTATCTAGTCACACTTCAGGTTTTTATGAATAGATTTGATTATGATGTAATCAAAATGTATATTCTGGTTTATTTGTTTATTATTATTATTATTATGTAATATAAATAATTATTTGATATGTAACATGAGTATTAACTCACTCTCCATCAGCATATATTATATTAATAGTGTAGATAAGTTAAATATTTTACTATTTTAAATTACAGTATTCGTATAAATAAATACTTCACATTTAGAAATCTGAACGTTAAATACATTATATCAATCGATATATTATATTCATCCCGAGAGGTATATAATATACCTATAGAGGTATATCTATAGCTATGTTACGTACAAAGAACAATTATTAAAAAAAATATCTGGCATTACTCCAGAACAATTATGTCTATATAATGTTTCGCATACAAGATAGGGAATTTATAATCCATTCAAATTCAAATTAATTTATTGTGAAATATATAGGTACATAGGTAAATAAAGTTCTCATGTTATATAATTATAATATCCGCCATATCCCTGCCACAGATGGGCATACAATATTAATTTAAATAATAAGTAATTGATCGAAAGAAGTGGAACACTAATTCTTATTTTGGTATTATATTAATACCATTGTTATCGTAAATTTTTCCGAAAATTTAGAGAGGATCTGGAATACGAAATCAACAATTTATAATTGGGCTGTCAATAAATTATTCTTGATAATTTTTATAATTTATCGTTATATTATGTAGTATACTAGACAGGGCTGAGATAGCCATCTGTGACTTTGATTACTTTATTTATTAACATTTTATTATATATTTTTTTTAATAATAGCAATTGTGGTAATGCACAAAAAATAATATTCTACCCAGGATATCCTGTAATGATAAATAATTATGTTGCATATAATGGTAGGCCCACAGGGTAGGTCCATAATTAGATTATATAATATTTCAGTAAATACTACTCTTTGTTGAACACAAAAAGACAGTTAGATACTTTGTTTTTTCCCATAACCCTTGGAAAAATTAGTGAAAAGAACACGAAAATAATAATTATATATCACATATTATATCTCCCGTAGTTCATAGCCCTTTCAGTAAGGATTTATATGGCTGTCAGTAATTGCAATGTTATATAGTTATATGTTTATATAGTAAGAGTTTTCTATAAATCGTAAGCACTTTGCTCATGTTAATGCAACAAAACATGAATTCAAACGAATGTTATGTGCTGAATGAAAAATTATAATTTATTGCATTTATGTCTAATTTTGTAATTTTTTCATAGGTTTTAGCTCTCATGGCTAAAAATTGAAAAATTGCAACCAACTATATTCTAAACCTTGGAGGTCTTGCTATATGCATTTTGGATGTGAGTTTAACTCATCTCAGTTTTCCCTTGGAATTTTTCTAAGAAATATCACTTTACGTGTAAAAGACTAAATATTATATTTCTACCATAGATTACCCAACTATTATCATAATAGATAGGTATAGAGCCAAATTTATAGGGCAACATTAGTGCTATCAATTGTAAACTCTTACATTCCATGTATCCATTGACCTGCCAACTGGTAAACCATCTCTTTAAAAAATAATGTTGAATGATTCGGTTGATAATGGATTTCAATAGTAGATTAAAATCCAGCGGTACAGTAACTGTAGTATTCGAATCACATAAAGTCGTAAATAAACATTGTCTTGAAATTAGAAAAAAAAAGTATCTTTTAAAAAAGAAACCGGTAATGCTAAATAATATTAGCAATTTTTATAAAAATTGTAGGTATAATTAATTACCCCTGTGTTAAAGCAGAATGCAGTACTTACATAAGGCATCCATCTTATAATGAGTGCGAGCTGTTCTGCTTAAAATGAATCTTAAACTTGTCATCAGGCTGATTAAGCTATGAAAGTAAAAGGAGAGATTATTGTTGTAAACAAAATCTAAATTTTATTATGTATCATATTTAGATACGACTAGATAATGACAAATCATGTATCAAATAACCTGCTTATTTCAACCCTGAAATGTATCAGGATTATTATGCGGGTGTTCTTCGGCTGGCGGTCTGCTGAGTAGGCTGAACCGTTTATCACTAATTCAATAGTGGATAACTTTCTTAGTGATTACACACTTTTTGTAATAATTACACCATGGGTTACAGTAATAATATTGTAATCTGCAGTATGGATTTACTTACATTGTAGGTATACAATATTTACGCGAGGCCATTAGCCGCAAAGCTTAAAATGATTCACGCTGCGTTAAAAATTTGTCAACTGACATTAAGTCTAACAAGCTTTTGACCATAAAAGGCCACGACATCAAGCTACGAACTGTAGCGATATAATTTGCAAGGTTTTGTTTGCAAATTGAGGTTGGAATGACGCTTTTAGTGAAACATTCTAAGAACATTCCTAGGATGCCATTTAGATGGACAGCCGTTTTACTCTCCGAGTCATATAGTGGGCATTTTCACGACTGTCCTACGTCATGCTGTAAGTATAAAGCCAACAGTAACTTCCATTAGAGTGCGCTCGCGACAGGGCGCGGCGACGATGGCGGCGGCAGCACAACGGCGGTTTGCGTAGAATTTCCCGAGAGTGTAAAGTCGTCTTCGAAAAAATTTATCCCGAATGGTTCAATAAAGACTTATGTTTTAGAAATCACTAGTTTGAATCCTTTTTCATCCTGTCTTGACATGATAATGGCTTTCGTAGCTTTTGATTTTCTAGTCTAACCACAAAGAGAGAAGTAAATTTTCATCTTCTTTGATGTATTCTTCAACTCCTTAGTTATAGATATCAAGAAGAGGCGTCAAGTATTATTGACGTTATAGTGATTGTATCGATCAATCGACAATTTAGATAGTCTCAGAGTCCTCTATTATAACTTTATAGCCCTACTAGAGGGAGCAGTTATAAACCATGCGTATCTATTTGGTACAGACGCGCAGCAAAGAAATATAATTGTAGGATGTCCGAAATGGTTGCCATAGTTCAGGCATTCAGTACTAAAAGTGTCCTTAAAAAAAGGGCACAATTGCCGAATACTGGATTTTATATTTCAGAAGAGGATCAATCATATCAGGTAGGTACTGCTAGTATGTGGTAGAAATGAGGACATCAAAGTGTACAGGATTCCAAGTCAATTTCCTTATAAAGTTTAGGAATAAAACTTCATTTGAATTTCTTTATTTTGATTAAAGATTATGTATGATAAAAGATTGTAACTACTAGTACTTTTGATGTAATTATATCAATAGTTCTGGTTCTTATTTGACACTCAGAAAAAGTGCATTATTTGTGAAGGAAATGAACCCAAAAGAAGCATTCGCATCACTTTATGTAATTATATCAATAGTTCTGGTTCTTATTTGACACTCAGAAAAAGTGCATTATTTGTGAAGGAAATGAACCCAAAAGAAGCATTCGCATCACTTTATGTAAGATCAACAAATTAACCACAAAAGGTCGTTCTGTGAAGGTAGCAGTCCCATTGTAGTGCTCGCATCACTAACGTTGATTTACATTAAAAGAACCAGGATATCAAATTATCTCTTCAGGTAATTAAACTAAAACACATATAAACGTTTGCGTCATTGCTTTAATTATGCCATCGATAATTATTGTCTCAATTATTTAGTTATATTTCAACACAGTGAAGGTGGTCGAGGTTCATCCTCGGCGAATATTGGAATCACTCTGTGTTACATCAACAGTTGAAACGCAAAGGGTAGTATGTGAAGGTAGCAGTCCCATCGTACTACTCGCATCACAAATGTGAATGCACATTAAAAGAATCAAAATATTAAATTCTTTGTTCACATAATTATTTTGGTGAATATTCTGACGCTCGTATCATAATTGTTTTTATCATGCCAATAAAAAGTAGCTGCCACTTGAATTCATAAATAATGTGGGTATCTTCCTAAAAATAGAATTGAAGATAATAATAAATCGTAAAACACTTACTGGTAAAGGTATCCTTTGATCCACTGATATTAAACGTAAAAATTGGTTGATTCACATCGGAATAACACTTTTATCCTGTATTTCCTCCAAATATTATAGTTATTTTAAAATTTTCTTCTTTTCTTCACACCGGTTCGTTAACATAGACTGTCCGTTAGGGAATCTCTAGTAATGAGTCTAAGGACAGTCGAGACGTGTTGAGGCCGCGACACGAAAATAGATAATGAAGCAAAAATGGCAACCGAGCTGTAAGGAAGAGTGATGACCGGAAGCTTGAGTGTTAAACAACACTGAATGAACGAGGAAATAAGCCAGATTAACAACTATTTTATGTTTCAGATTGATAATATTTTTGTTTTTCTTTAAACTTATCGTGTTAAAGGCCGTGGATTGGAAATAGTACTACATGTAAATATTAATCGCGAGAATTGAGCAGCGAAGCATAATATAGCTTATAGCCTCTCTCGATAAATGGACTATCAAACACAAAAATATTTTTTCAATTCGAACCAGCAATTCCTGAGATTAGCGCGTTTTGAACCAAACAAACTCTTCAGCTTTATAATAAAAGTGTAGATAATCTTACCAAACGAATTTTGCGAAGGGAGAAGTTAATAACTAAACCATAAATTATTAACAATTATTTACCAACAAGACAAGCCAAAAGACGTTGTCCATCAATTTGATTATGTTAAGCTGGCTATACACGATCAAGTGTTTTTGTCAAGTTTGCAGTTTGACTTGATGTTGCATCCAGTTTTCATGAAATAGCCATACACCGCCAAGTTTATTGGATGCCGCATCAATTCCACTGCAAACTTGACAAGTAAACTTGATCATGTATGGCCAGCTTTACTTTTCCTTTTGTATGTAAGATTAGGGTTATAAGTTTGAATAAGTTTTCCTATGATGGTTTCACAATTTCAGTAGCTTAGCAATAACTTGCCTGTGTCCGTGTTCCCGCCTTACGTAGGAGTATTCGAGAAAAGAGTGAATAGCCTTTTGCTAAGACTGCATTTCCACTTACCATCAAGTGGGATAGTGGATATCCTACTAATATTATAAATGTAAAAGTTTGTATGGATGTTTTTACACAAAAACTAACGAACAGATTTACAGGAAAGTTTAGCACATAGGTAGACCATGATATGGAATAGGAAATTGCTAATGAATCGCTAATACGAGTACCTGGCTAATACCTAATAATAATAACAGTCACATTATTCCTTGTTTTAGGTAAAGTAAACATTACCAAAAGCTCTCATAAAATTGAAACGTTTTTACAAGATTTTCCTGACACTAATGTATTTACAGAAAACCGAAGAAATGCTTCTTAAACATAATTACAATTTTGCATTACACTTCATCCCATTAATGAAACTCGGTTGGAGTCTAATGGTCTATTTATATCAAGAATTCCCATTTAAATGTTATATTTCTTTTTACAAAAATACCACGAACCTTTTAGAGAGTTTCCTTAAGACTTAGACGATAGTAGCTAAGATAAATGTGATCTACTCCTCTAAATTTTACCACGTAAAATTTTAGAACTTCTGACTAAAGTTTTATAAAAGAGTTTGCTATCTTATCGTATACGGATGACCTTTATAGACTCAAAAACCATCCAACTGATATGCCTCAAAATGGGTTCATTTTAAAGGCAATAATTCGAAGGTGGTTTGAGACCACTAAAAAATGCATTAGGCGCATTCGGTACATTGATAAAGTAAATTTTCCACTTTTCCCATACAACAATTTAACTATGTAAAAATAGTTCATTAACGTCAACGTCAACACAAAAAACACTTATCGCATCGTCATCAGATATTTTTTTAGCGTGCTTACTGGAACACGCCGAGTATCCACTCGTAGGTAATAATATATGTATATTAGGTAGGTGTTATATCACAAACATGTTTGTACGGATGTTCTTTACAGACTCTGAAACCATCCAACCCATATGCCTCAAACTCGTTTTATTTGAAAGGCAGTAATGCGAAGATGGCTTGAGACCACTAAAACAATGCATTAGGCACATTTGTGATTTTCGACTTCTTCCATACATTTTTTTTGCGTAGTAGCACACGCCTGGTCCACTAGTAATATATGCATACTTGTCTAGAATTACAGGCCCTGAGTGACAAATGGGGTCAAAGATGAATTTATTGCAAACGCTATAGTAATTAGGACACTAACCGACCGTTCGTGTGAATAAGAAAGATTTAAAGTTGTTTAAACAACCATGAATTAAATGAATAAGTTATAATGATTGCAGTTATAGCCTCCAAAGTAATAAGTTCAGTAGATATTGCAAAGAAACTAGCAGCTGTATTCAGGTAACTTACGACGGTCTTTGATCGTTACATGCGAACAAAGATCGTCAAATGTACAATAATTTAAAAACGACAGTCAAAATCAATTTTGTTTTTTCCGGCAATATTTTGTAAAATATAATATTATGTTAAAACCAGCTATGAGTAATATTTTTATGTATCTACCTATTACCTCTCGTTTGGCCCCGCTTTCAAACTAGCAAATTAGCATCTTAGGCCTTCTGTCCACGTAAACGCACGTCATACGCACGCCATTTCGGCCTCGTGCCTCGTTCGGGGCACGGCTCGTGCCCAGCTCGGTGTAGCATAAATAATCCCTAAATGCTTTCGTCATTTGTTGCAGCTTGCGTAGTAAAAGATCTGTCCACGGCACGGAACAGAGAAGAGGTCTCTTTTTCTTCTTCTCTTCTTCTTCTTGTCTAATTCGTGGTCCACGGAGGGACATCGTCGCGTTTAGTTAAAATGTTTATGTCAAATGAAGCGCCGTGGACATTAGGCATTAGATTATGACGTAAATGTAGGACGTGTTAATAGGTGCTCTGGGATGTGTATTGAATTAAAGTCAACCAGTGTTAAGTTAGGTTAGCTTGTGGGCGATATTGGCGCCTCGAGCGTTTTGAGTTTTGTGACGCGTAATTTTGTGTTTATTGCTTGTTAATTTTGAAGGCAAATATTGCAGCTTACTTTCTACCAAGGCTAACTATCTAATAATCTATAATCTATGCATGGATTATGGCTATTATTATATTTTGGCATTGATTACTGAGATCAAAAAAGTTCTTTTTGAATTTCTATTCTCAGTCTGGGTGTGTGTGATGATGTATTTGTGAGACCCTGGCTAGATACGGGGAATCCTCATTTAGAGCCATGATGGTGAAGCAATTTTATCGATATTATAATATAAACATGCAAATTGTAAGTAAAAAATCACTTTCAGTATAGCAGTTTTAATATTGCATCCCTATCACGGAAAACCGGTTCTACATTTAAAATTTTTGCAGTTATATTGCTCGTAAAATTTTACGTACCTTCATTTTAAAAGCTAGTACCAAACTAAATTAGCGTGTCTCAAAAATTGTAAGCATTTGCTTGAATTTTCATGACTTAAAAATTCAAAGACTTTTACGGTTTCAGTTACATACCTGGAGAACTGTTAAGTATGCATTTTAAGTGATCTAACATATGTACGCCAACTAAGATTTTAATTACAATAAATTGAATAACATTCACTTAATTTAAACTATTAAGGATGCATACAACCTATATTGTTTGTTATACCAGAGAATTAAAAGGTACTTAGAAATTTTAGTCTGTCGTTTTATCCTCAGAAAATTTAATTTAACCTATAAATAATTAAATAATATCTGTGAGCCGACTAAAAATAAAATACAATGTTAATAAAACACAAGTCAATATTTATATCTTGTCGATTTTGTAGGATTAATGAATTCAGTCATCGCTATCGTGACAACATTGATATGAAAACCGGTGTCAACCATTAAAATAAACTTAGATAACACAATATAAATTGTCGGTAGGTGGATTATTTTCAAAAGTTCATATTCGGTGGGACGAAAAGTTTTCTTTTATGTAATTTAGTATTTCATTAGTTGGATAAAAGTACTACTATATATATATGTATTTTTACTATTATTTCTTCTGTGAACTTATACTTTGGTTGAAGGAGTTTTAAAGCCTTGTTCTCCAAATATTTTACAGTATTTTATATTTTACAGTATTTATAGTATAACTAAATTACAAACTGTTGAGACGGTTTTGCTTTCTTCATTCATGAACAGTCACAATATGTTTTCTTGTATTTCCAGAACGTCTAGTTTTACCTTTAACTTTGTTTGAGCTCCAAGATTTTCATTAACCTTTGAGCGTAAAGCACTGAACTTTTCTTTATTCATTTAAACATGTTGCTTCTTCAGTCCAACGATGCTTTTGTCTTTTAAAAAAACAAGTGTGAAAATTATACGACGAAAAGGTCCCGTAAGGTATGCGTAATAAACTGAAGTGTTCACAAAATATGAAATTGCCAATAGGGAGCCCTTAAGGCGATTTAGTCCAGCTATTTAATTATCGATTTAAATTACGAATTGCGTCGATAATTATTTAGATTAGATAACTATAAAAGGATCTCAGCCATGATTAATATAGACTGATAAATTAAAATTGTGAAAATGTTTGTCAAGGATACAAGAATTTTTAAAGTACAGTAAAGTATCTTCTATCGCCGCATGGGGCAAATATATCGGAGCATTTTTAAATACTTTTATTTAACTTACCTGTTTGTGTGGGTCAAATCATGCAAACTTAATAAGATCTACTTCCTCAGAGGCCTTTAAAATTTACATGTAGCTTTAATTCTGATGACATTGTAGTTTTTGATAAGCATGTCCTGATACTACACTTAGGATAGGTTCCAGACCAGGGCCCTCCTTAACGGTTAATAGCATAGCCACAATGCTTTTTGCTATAAAAGGGTATATTTATGACTATTAATGGAGGCAATACATGATCAAGTGTACTTGATCAAGCGTCAAGCGGACTTGACGCGACATCCAGTAAACTTGATCGTGTATGGCCACGGTATAGCTATCTGCCATATAGCTATCTCATGCACACTGGATGCCGCGTCAATCAAACTGCAAACTTGACAAGTAAACTTGATCGTGAATAGCCTCCATAACTTGTTTTATTAAGCGTGACAAATAATTGCAACAGTGGACATCTATACGTTTTTAGAAAGAGCATTTAAAAAGGATTTATTTAAAAACACGTTAATAATGTAAAAAATCATATCGATAATAAGAAATTGAAGATCAATGTTTAATGTACACCAGGTGAACAGAAATCTGTATCTGTATCAGAATTCTGCGTGGTATGTTTTATTGCTTTTTGACTCTGTCACAAATATTACTTAGGAACTGAAATTAAAGCTTGTAAATGAGAATTCATTTCGAGAAAGGTATTTGAGTCGGTTTAGTAAAAGCTGCATTGTTGAAGAAAGTATTAAATTAATTCATAGCTCGATAGTTCTAGTTAAATTCCTCTGACGACATGACACGGTATTGTATTGGTAGGACCGTGGAATTTAATATGTCTCCACTCATATTTACCCCGATTTCAATGTACTACCACAGTAAAGGCTACCTTTAGCGTGGGACTACGGTATACTATGCGAACTGTTTATCACGTTCCTTGCAATATCCCTTGTTGTAGAAACTTTATAGAGGTATTTGTTGAAACTTTAAACGTTTAATAAACCTATTAGTTATTGCACTGTTATATGTTTTATCTTTATCGTTTTTCATAGGAGTGAGATAAACATAACACTTTCTAAACCTTTAACTTTGCTAGTTTTTATGAACAAGGGGTTAACAGTCAACATCCGTTTCAGTTAAAACGACTATAACGAGTTTATTAGCCTTTGTGAAAATTCGTTTCCTTTCCGAAATACAAATTGAACTTAAACGTTGCAGCTAACAGGTGTGTCCAAGGAAACTTCTGTTTTTTGTACAGCTTGTTAACAACGAGCGAGGTAATACCCGGTTTCCTCTTGATGACCAAAACAGTACCTCTTGTTACCTGCTACCTAAATCTTTAATGTTTTAACACAGAAGAAATAATAGTACTTATAATAAGTACAGAAGGTGAACTCCGCAAAATCATTTAAATAAATAGCGACGCTAACTCCAACGCAATAAAGTGTAATTAAGGTCGCACAGCGCTAATCAAAAACGCGTAATGAGTTGCCTTCCTTTCTAACACTATCGCTTATCCTCTCTGGCAATGGCAGGGTTGTCTTTTTTGAAAGAATAAAAGGATATGGCCAACATCTGTATAGGCATTTGCCCCACTTGTGAAACATAATGTACACATTTTAATTTTACCTTACATTAAAGCTTACAATATCTACTTTGATAATTTCGTCAATAAAAATCTTCAGAACTTGAGATTCTCCTTTTACGGGGAGTTTTAGCTTTTGTAGTTTGACATTCTGCAAAACATAAGTAATTGTGGAAAAGTGTTTGAAAGAGAGATTTTTTTTTGTAAAAATAGCGAGATATTCTATGAGTAATATTACAATAAAAACATAGTAATATTGTACATTGCCACGTGAACCTAGTCTTAGCTGTAAGCACTACTTACTTAATAGTAAAGAAAAATGCCATACCTGTACTGCAGTGATCCATTCTACCAATATGGATTGAAGGTTTCTTGCTAGCGAAGATATTGAGTGACGTGCCATGCGCTCAATATCAACCGCGCAATTAATGCATCTCACGGTAAAAAATCAAACACAATTATTATTTTGCAGAAATCAAACTCAAAAATCAAATGACAATATAACAGACATTTGTATTTCTGTCAGCCAATTGTCAACCTCCAGTAATAGCAATGGAGGAAGTAGAAGATTATACAACTTATTTTTATTGTTAATTTATTATGACTACTAATGGCGGAGTTCAGAAGAAAATTAAAATTCTAGTTATGTTTTAATAAATGGAAAACATGTCTTTTCCAGGGACTAAAACCTTGTACAAATAAGAGTATTTTAACCATTTCCGGGGTACATGTTGGCCACCTCCTTTATCTGAAAGTTTAGTGACAATAGGTATGTGTCATATTTAATATGTGTCATAGATTACGAACGTATGACAGCCATTATGAATTTTCTGAATTAGCCAGACATGTCGAACGCGGCATGTACTTGTAACGTCATAGCTAAAATGCGGGGTGTGCCAGGCCTGGTTTTAGGCACTTTTGACTATTCACTTACGATCTGATATAGCCTGATTGTTTGTCGGCTATTGACATAAAATAATAAACAAGTGCGACTTAAACTCGCGTGGAGAGGGTTCCGTACGTTATAAGTGATTTTAAATCTGATCCACATTTGTTATTGGTAATTAAAAATAATAATGTATAGTGCAGAACTGGTAAAGGATTTTCCTTCATCCTTCTGATTAGTCTATTGTTGATTTCTGTCTTGTAGTATATTCTTGAATGCCTGAGCGAAGATCGAGTGATATTCTGATATATCAGTTTTTGATTGATCCCTAAAATTAATATTGAAATCTCCTGCTATAATTATCTTTTTCCAGGCAATTCATTTATCGGGCTTTGAACGACGTATGATTGGCTAAAAAGTGTCACGTGACCGCTTTGGTAATATGAATTTGACGTTTACACTGAAACATGGCAGGAATTAAAAGTTCATGACAGGCCACCAGAGCGAGTGAAAGAAATATACCTACATACATACATACGCTCGAAAAAAAACCCTCCTTCTGGCGCAGTTGGGTAAAAAGAGAAGGATTAGATCGCTTTCCAGGAAAGTCAATGCAGAATCGTTGTCCCAAAGGCACCAGCTTATGTGTTAATTGATATGTCATGTTTGCTTGTAACAGACGGTAAATAAACAAACTTGTACGCTATTAACAATCTTACTATTTACTTAGTTTAGAGAATTGTACACAATATTCTAAATTGGAGGGCAGGGTAAACAATAAACATTTGATTTATATTACTTACTTGCTTGTACCCGTAAATTCAGTTGGTATTCCGCTTTTGGACGTCAAAATTTTTGCAGGACAAATAAATAATGAGTACTTTTTATAATAATGGCATAAAAATATCTTCTATGTACAGATGTTACAGAAAAAAAGCAGTCAAAACAAGTCTTCAAATTAAATTATTCAGCGTATACACATCCATAGGCTATTTGTATGTCAAAGGTATATTTAAATCATATTCAAAGGAGAATGCCCATAGCCAGTACTCTCAAAAAATTGTCGTGTCACAATGATTTTTGGACAAAAAATTTAATTAAAATATTTCTAGTATTTTACCCTATTTCCTAAAAAATCCTGGAAAATGGAATACATGCCTTCTATTTGCTGACGACCTGAAATTGTTTCGCGAAGTGGGTGACATTTCCGACCATGTTAGCTTACAGCGAGACATAGACAGGTTAGTGGAATGGAGTCACGAGAACAAGTTGTACTTCAACATGTCCAAGTGCTCCGTTCTATCATTCAGCCGAGCGCGAGCTCCGCGGCACCATCTGTACCACGTAGAGGGGGAGCCGATGCGACGAGTTATGGAAGTTAAAGATCTAGGTGTCCGATTTACCGCTGATCTCCACTTTCGAGACCATACAACCGAATTATGCAAAAAGCGTACAGAAACCTTGGCTTCTTATTAGGCATTCACGCGCCTTCACCAACTTCAGTGCTCTGCGTGCCTTATATGAAGCCTTGGTAAAAAGTCATTTGGAGTGTAATTCGGTTATATGGGCTCCTAGTGAGACTAATTACAAATTAATGCTGGAACGCATTCAAAACAAATTCTGTCCGTTCCTGTACTTAAAATTGTATGGCGTGTATCCGGGGTATCCACTGCTGTATCCCACTTTGTTCGTGCTCGGCATGGTGGGATACAATAAACTGGACACGAGACGGGAAATTTCCCTTGCCAAATACCTGTTCAAGGTACTACGGGGGAAAATTGAAAATCCAGCCATTCTGGCGGAGATGAACCTATGCGTTCCGAATAACGCAGTAGGGAGGCGTCGGCGCCCGCCTCTACTGGAGTTGCCGCGCGCGCGCAGTAACTTGTTGGCGCGAGCTATGAGGACACTCAACGCGGTGGCGGACCGCATTGACTTATTCAGCTGTACATAATGTTGCATCTAATTACTCGACTATATTGTGATTGTGATGATACTATTTTATGGATTTATTAGTTGACATTGAATTATTGTTTATTTAATTTTCTCTGACATTATTATGAATGAATTGTAGGTATAATAATTATTTTTATATTATTATTGACAGCATGTCATACAAATGACATGACTAATTTTTTTTTATTAATTGACCATTGATGATATTTAAATTAATACACGCTTATTATTACTTAATTAATACGCTTACGTTACGTTAATACGCTTATTATTATTGAATTTTGTTTAATGATTAATATTTTATTTAAGGATTGCTGACTGAGTGTACTTTATTTAAAATTGTAATGTAAATTTAAACATAATTAGGCACACTAATGAATTAGGATTACCTGTAGGTAATGTTAGTTTTTAATCCTGTGGATTAAATAAATAAAAAAAATTCAAAACACGTCCCCAGCAAGCGTTGATAGCGAAAGGGTAGCCGCAGATTTCGAGTGGCTCCAATAAAATCTTTTCAATCAAAATTAAATTCTTTTTTGCGATCAGGTCAGAGCGGAAATTAAATTTTTTCTTCATAAAATACAGCGGGGTTTCTATCCATTTCTATCAGTAAACACTGCAGATGGCTTCCTACGCCATTAGTTTCCTACTCGCAAGTCAAGTGCATTCCAGTAATTAACTATCTCCTCAAAATCAACAGGAAATTGAGATTTCTGCATGCGAGTTCTATGTGTGATAGGTCCCTATGTAGTATTCAAAGCTGTGAACTTTAACAAGCATTGGTCCGTATTACGGGTCCGTATTATTGGCGTGGTAAGTTTCAAACAGGCAGATATAGTGGTTTTGAAAGTTAGTTTCCCGTTTAAGGATATTGAATCTGGAGCATAGACACATAAATTATCTTATTTTTCAAAGAGAATTCGTCGTCTCTCAGAGAATGGTGGTTAGGGCTATCCGTCCCTTCCTTATGAATTAACAGAGTATAAAGTCCTTTGATAACATTATATAACGTCCAAGATTTCCGATGATGTGTCTTCACAGAAGTTATACCTAATTGTTTTAAACTAGCGCTCGCCTAGCAGCGTTGCCAGCGTTTACCGGGATAATGTGCTTGAAAATCTAATCAGTAATTTTTTTGAGATTAACAAACATTCTCACAAAATTATTATATTATAGTAACTTGGTTGGAAATGGAGGTAAATTTGTTAATTTTATTAGGAGACACGGAAAGCTACCACTTCGTACAAAACACATAGCTTTGAAGATATGCATAAAATACAGTGCTTACTCCAAACCTCAGTTTTACCCGGACTTTAATACGAAGGAACTTTGTGGTGCATTTCATGCTAATGTCAAAACAGTTTAGAGCAAGGGTCGCAACGCCAATGCAATATTAAAACAGTGGTTTGGTGCAAACAGTATCATAAAACATATTTCTTACTATCAACACATTAGTACTTCAGTTGAAGAAAATTACAAGAGCTTGCTTATAACAAACTCATTTTTTTAAAACTCGATAACAGATTTCGTAGGAAAAATAAGGGAAAAGTTATGAAAATTATCAAGAAACTTGAATATTCTATATTTCACTTACTGAAGTATTTAAATTAGTATCTTATACGTGTTTATTTAGAAACTGTATCAATACTGAACATAATAAATAGTAACAGTATCATTTTTGTTACTGTTAGAAAACACTTCAAACGTAATTTAAATTCCAAATACCTATAGTTATTACACAAAATACAGTATGGTTTAGTATCTTTCCTGCTACAATAACCTCTTCAGTGACAAAAGCTGTAATGCACAATGACATACAAATTAATGTAGGCAGTAAAGTAACAAAAGGGCTCTAATGGTGAACGCGCATATATCTGCATCGTACGCGCCGAAAGCGCCGCATTTGTATGAAATCATATGAGAGCACGATGTGGATGG
>OZ010680.1:12781367-13240083 GCA_963932265.1 Thymelicus lineola
CCTCATAAACTGTGCCAAATTTCATATCCTCCGTCCACGTAATCGTCATAAAAAAGGATACAAAGTTTTTGCCTCACGTATTAATATACTCGTAATGACAATAACATCGTTAATTGTAAGCTTTTATCTTATTAGAAAATCTTGTCTTGCTGAGTTTCGAAACCACATAACCCATTTCAGTAAAATTTTGTGAATCTGTATGGTTGATTGACGGGCTTGAAAGATAGGATGGATAGCCTTGAAATGAAATGAAATGAAATGAAATGAAATGAAATGAAATGAAATGAAATGAAATGAAATGAAATGAAATGAAATGAAATGAAATGAAATGAAATGAAATGAAATGAAATGAAATGAAATGAAATGAAATGAAATGAAATGAAATGAAATGAAATGAAATGAAATGAAATGAAATGAAATGAAATGAAATGAAATGAAATGAAATGAAATGAAATGAAATGAAATGAAATGAAATGAAATGAAATGAAATAATCTTTATTCATGTAGGTATCACTGATACTCTTATGCACGTCATTTTTTTAATCTACTAGCTTTTCGGAAAGGTGCTTTGTCATGGAGGAGAAGAAAAGCCGTAAAGAAACTCCTCAGCACATCTTTTAAAAATAAAACTTATATCTATTACAAAAATAGGTATTCTTTAACCTGTGCAGAACTGGTTGCCTAGCTAGTCATTTCCAAGCATCCTTGTCATTTAAATATTCATTTATGCTATAGTAGCCCTTGCCTAAGAGCTGAGCCTTTACACGTTTCTTAAAAGATTGCACCGGTAAGTCATGTATCTGTTTTGGGACTTTATTATAAAATTTTATACCTAGTCCCATAAAAGAACGTTGCACTTTAGAAAGACGGTACGAAGAGGTAGCCAATTGATGCATCCTTCTTGTTTGACGATTTGAAAAATCACAATTTTGTTTATATGCAGTTATGTTATTCCGTATAAACACTAAATTATTATAAATATATTGGGAAGCTACTGTAAGTATACCTATTTGTTTAAATTTGACACGCAAGGACTCCCTTAATTTTAGTTTATAAATAGCTCTAATGGCTCTTTTCTGTAATACAAAAATTTGTTCTATACCGGCTGCTTTGCCCCACAGTAAAATGCCATAAGACATAACACTATGGAAATATGCAAAATAAACAAGCCTAGCAGTGTCGACGTCAGTGAGCTGCCTTATTTTTCTAACAGCATAAGCAGCCCTAGCAAGTTTAGTTGTGAGAGATGCTATGTGCGGGCCCCATTGCAGTTTACTGTCCAAGGTCACCCCTAAAAAAACCGTGGATTCCTCTATATTTAATGTTTCATTATTTAATTTAAGAGATTTATTTACTTTTTTTACATTTGGCAACACGAATTCTAAGCATTTGGTTTTCTTTGCATTTAAAAGTAAATTATTTATAGTGAACCAATGTGAGACATGCGACAGAGCACTATTAACATCGTCAAAATTATTTTTATTCCTATCAGTCTTAAATATTAATGATGTATCATCTGCAAACAGCACAATGTTCGCATGGTTTTTAACATAATGTGGTAAGTCATTTATATATACCAGGAAAAGAAAAGGGCCCAAGATCGAGCCTTGCGGAACACCCATCACAGTAGGTGACCCTGATGACTTTTCATCGTTTATATTAACCTTTAGTATCCTATTACTTAAATAAGATGCGAGCAAGCTAAGGGCCTTGTTTTTCAGGCCATAGTGACTAAGTTTAGATATTAATGTATCGTGCTCAACACAATCAAACGCCTTTGATAAATCACAAAATACACCTATAGCATTTTGCGACGACTCCCATGCTTCATATATATGCTTTAAGAGCCTGGCTCCGGCATCTGTTGTACTACGACCTTTAGTAAAACCGTATTGCTCCGGATGTAATAAATTATTATTGTTGAAGTGGGTTAGCATTTGATTCAGTATGATCTTTTCGAAGATCTTACTGAGTGTTGGTAATATAGAAATTGGCCTATAGTTATTAATATCCGTTTTTTCACCTGTTTTAAATAATGGTATAACTTTACTGCATTTCATTAGATCTGGAAATACACCAAGATCTATGCATTTATTAAAAACTACAACTAAACAAGGAGCTATAATATCTATTATGTGACGAATTATTTTTACTGAAATACCCCAGAGATCACCCGTACTTTTTACTTTCAGAGACTGGAAAACTTTAATTATGTCCCTGATTGTAATGTGCTTAAAGTCAAATACCACATTGCATTCCTTAACATTATCTCTTAATAGATAAAATGCTTCTGTTGAAGAAGAGGATAGTGTACTAGTTAATTTAACGGGAATGTTGCGGAAGAACTCTTCAAAAACGCTTGCCACTTCTTTATCAGAAGTGATTTTGTTTCCATTAATCATTATTTCATAACTAAAGTCACAAGATTTAGAGTTGCCGGTCTCATTTTTAATGATATCCCAGGTGGTTTTTATTTTATTATCCGAATTAACTATTTTATCCTTTATGTACATTGACTTTGCTTGAGTACAGATGATTTTGAAAATTTTCGAGTAATTTCTTACGTATTCCTGAAATGAGGGAGAAAAATTATATTGTTTTTCGTCATAAAGCTCGTATAATTTGTTTCTACTTTTAAAAATACCTACAGTAGCCCAGTCGCTAAATTTACTATTTTTACTTTCTTCTTCTTGAATCCGATAAGTGGCGCTATTGTCGAGATTTACTAGGGGATCCTAAGGGATTATTATTATTAACTGACCGTAACGTAAATAATACTATATAACTAAGTAACTTATATCCAATGCTTCTTTATTCCAATTTTTACTGGCAGAGAAGGCTCTTAGTTAAGTCACCTTGTTTCTCTGAAAATTGGTGTGCACGCTATATATGAATGCAATTGACTACGGTATTATAATAGCGCATGGGTAACAGCAAATACTTACTACTGTCCAGCTTTCTATGTCCTATATGTTAAAAGGTCAGTTTTTGTTCCTGTTTTTACGCAATTATGCAGGATTCAGATATTGAGATACAGTATACTCGTAGTTCTGTTATTGTTAAGATGGAAAAGAAGTGCAATTTATGAAAAAAGCTTATTATCATTAATATATTGACGACCCGTGTGGCGCAATGGTTACCATGTCGGATCGCCGCGCCAAGGGTCCTCCTGGGTTCGATTCCCAGCGAGGCGGAAATTTGAATCATGAGTTTGAATTTCTGTTCTTGGTCTGGGTGTGAATGTCCTTGTCTTGTGTGTTGTCCATGGCACCCACGACACAGGGAAACCTAGTGTGGGGCTATGAGTGTGAAGCGTTATTTATTATTTATTTATTTATATTATTGTTAGTAATATTAGTATCGATCTGTGAAGTCTAGATATTTTATGACAATGTAAGGACGGTATGTTTTTTTTTTTATATCTTATAAGTTAATGCTTGACTACAATCCCACCTGATGGTAAGTGGCGATGTAGTCATTGGTGGTAAAGCGCATTAACTTAGTAAAAGCCTATTCACTCTATGTTTTTTAAATTGACATATTATTATTATATTTTTATTTGTGAACCGATTGAAATTAAATAAACACTAAATGTTAATCAAAACTTAATACAATGCATCAGTGAAAACCTCGTCTAAATCCGTCAAGCCGTTCCAGAGATTAGCCGGAACAAACGCGCAGAAAAATAGACAAAAATTACAGTTTTATTATATTGTGTATAGTTAGATGACTTCTCAACTCGTTTGCTGGCTATTTATATTTAAATCACAGAAAACCCAAAGTCGTTTATTAAATTATTTGTATACTGGTTTGGCTGATAGAGAATTCCAATAAGCATTAAGATCGCTATTGGTATCTCTTAGTTTAAGGTAAATTCAATAAAGAATAACTAAAAATATAAAATCCCAAAAGTAAAGGTTGTATCTAATGAAAATAAAGAATCAACGTCAAGCCACCTTCTCCACAACGATGTAAAATCGAAGTTTTGTTTTATTGTGCTCGTTAACGCTTTCACGCTTCAATGCCTGATCTAATTACCGCCCGTACTTAACCGAGACCTTTGAAACTATGGCAAATTTTCAAAATTACAAGGATTAGATTAGGATAGTATGGCCTTACCAAACTTGGGTGCGTATTGCTCCAAGTTATCATAATAATTAGTGAATACATCCACGCTCCATGACTTAAGTATGATGACTTAACGTGCCTCTGGAACCAAGCTTATAGGATTGAGCATAGAGCCTTCGCTACGCCACGGCCGCGCCAGCTAGTTGAGAAGCCAGTGGCCAACCTACGTGTAGATTTATGTTCTGTTGCCGTCGAAATACCATGACTTAAAACTAGGTCTGACAGCTCAATGTGCCCTTCGAAAGCACTTTAGAATTTTACATTTACATCATCCAATTACCGATCGCGCCCTAGTTGTTCAACTTTGTTGACACGAGCAATCGGGCTAGCACTTTAAATTAGAATACCTGTGTATCTAATGTATTAATGCTTTCTAATGGGCTTTTACTAAAGTGAATTTGTCGCCACTTACAATCAGATTAGATTTTTTCAAACAATAAGTATTATGCCTAATAGGAATGTCGACACTAATTATTGTAAATTAATATAAAATGCTTAAAGTATTAGTGGTAACATTTAAAGGCCTAAAATATGATTTTTTTTATCGAAATCAATCATAATAAAATTTAATAAAATATAATTAATTTAAAATGTTAAAAATAGTACTCACTCTCACGTGACCTCAAACGCCATTTGGAGCTTATGGCGTCATTGTTCGTATTTTATTTATTTATTTATTAATATTCATACTTATGTACATCTAACATTACAGTACCCTAATTCACGTAACTTTAAGACGCATCGATTAAGTTGCAGTGACGCTGCAATCAAGTTGGAGTGACGCTACAATCAAGTTGAAGTTTGGCGTCTAAACCGTATTGTCATAATTTTTTGACTGCGCGTCAACTGCACGCCAACTGCACGCAAACTGCATGTGAACTTCACTTCTCCTGCGCGCCTGTCAAACTTTATGAGACTTCAAACTTCAAAAGTTTATGAGAATACCAATCAAACTGCGATCGGGAACACGCTATCTTGACGCGCATTATCAGAATACCTTTTTGTGACGTGAGCGCGCTTGAGACGCGCTCGCGTGACGTGAGCGTGTTTGACAGCGCAAGAGAATACGGAAAGTGTCATTTTGATCGGAATGTCGCTGCAACTGCACTGCAATCGAACTTCTTAAGTTACGTGAATTACCCTGCAGGTCAACAACCTAATGCGTTATATGCAAGTTCAACAATTTTCAATAGCCCACTAGTATTGAATATCGGTTAGTGAAGTCATGTGACGTTTTTGGTGGGAAAGATAACGATTTTTTAATGTCAATTTTGTTTTTGAATTCAATATTATTATTTTTGTAATATTTTTTTCGTGTATATTAAGGTTCTATCTATACAATGAATTAAATTCTAAAATTAGTCAGCGTTCCTATTGCCGCAACTCCCGCTTAACATGTTAGGGAGAAGGGGGCGACTGCAAAACAGCGCTACAAGTGACCATGGTCTCGTCAGCAATAACCGAGTCGTCATCTATTGACCTATTTACAATAAGTTTTTTCTGTTAATGTGCATACACTTAAGTTAAAATTGGCAATGAACATTTTTTTATTATTCCGGAAAACGCCGGTAAAGACGCGGGCAGACAATAGTCTTATATACGTAGACAAATCAATTCCTACGAACAATAAAAAAGTCTCAGAACACTTAACAAGATGCAATGTCGAGTAATGAGGATGATTAGCCAAGAAATTTAAATTAACATAAGTGGTTTTGTACAGAACAAAGCCACTTAGAAACATTTCTGTGATGGTTACACAGGATTGTTACATATTTCTAGATCAACAAACTACAAAACACAAAAAAGTAAAAGTCATAGCGCAATGAGCTAAAGCGTCGGTGGAACGTAAGCGATTTTCGAGGTTAGTAAAAAAGTAGTTCGAAGCAATAATGAAACTAATTTGCATAATAATAATAATAAAACATAGGTAGATTACTACCTGGAACTACAGTTCTTCCCGGGCTTACGTCATGTAATATTACATTTTTTTTTGCAAAAAAAATGAGAAATCCCCTGTATTTTATATAACTGGTGAACGTAATTAGGGATTGTTCCTTATTTATTCCTCATATTATTATATTATATTTATTTTTTCATAATCAACACAACCGAGGCCCCTAAAAATAAAAACGAGGGGAAACAATTATTTATAAAAAAATCAGGTTCTATAGTAATCTATAGTAACAAAGGCAATCGCTAATACTTGAACAGAGCCTTACGCTACAACTTTATTTATTGTGGCAGAGCTGCGATGAAAAATTCTTGGTGTTTGTAGTAGAAAATCTCGTAGAGATATCGCAATGTTGTCCTGTCGTGTCGTGGCACAATAGATTGCACATCTACTGGCTTGAAGCTACTTGAGATTTTTAAATATTTTTTATATCTATATATAAAACACAAAAATGTTTGTACGGTTGTCCTTTATAGACTTTGGAACTATCCAACCGATATGCACCAAAATGGTTTCATTTGAAAGGCAATAATGCGAAGATGGTTTGAGACCATTAAAACAACGCATTACCTAGGCACATTTTAGATAATCGACTTTTTGCACACAACAATTTCTTGCATATTAGCACACACCGGGTATCCACAAATTTACAATATTGTTTCCTCGAAGAACCAAATTATGAATTTATGACTAGCGCTTTGCCCGTGGGTTTGCTCACTTTTTCCGGGATAATAACTACTCTATATCTTATTCCAAATCATGCATGACAGTGTGCTACATTTTGCGTAAAAGAATAAAAACACATCCAGAAAAAAATACATCCATCCTCACAATCTTTAACATTTATAATATTATAGTAGGATGATTTGGTGTCTAATTTGAATTTAAACAAAGAGGGCACACGCACATACATACACATTACGCATTACGCATTTTAAATTTTACGCAGCGGACTTTCATTCATGTTTGGAGCTTATAATAATTATGTGGGCTTTGTAAAAAACTTTGATAGCGTGATTCAGGGTTTGAAACTATCGAGTTTGCCTCAATATGTGCGTACGTACGTACATTAGCAGAGAAAAAATATGGTTCATTTAAATAAATTGCCTCCGTTTTCTTATAACTTTATGTTGAACTAAATGTGTCCTGCGACTTCGTTCTGGTATTGTAGTAGGTGGTGGTGGTTCTGTGTTCGTCATGGTAGAAAATATGGTTAAAATATAAAAATATAAATAAAAAGCCTATGTTACTTCCTGATGATGTATTTTTATAACGGTGAAAAAAATTTGAACTCGGTCTAGTAGTTTTCAAGTCTATCTAAAGAAACAACAACTTGATGCTGCGGTTGTTTTCAGGGTCCCGTACGAAAAACGAAAAACGGAACCCGCCCTTTACAGCTAATTTACTCTGAAACTACTAGACGAAATGAGTTGAAATTTGGTACTCATGTAATTTTTTGTGACCCAAAGACAGAATCAAATATTAAATCAGTGTATTATAGATACTATTTACTTCACTTATTATGTAGTATACTTCACTTACAGGTAAGTTCGTTTAATCATTAATTATGCTTCAGTGTTTCGTTCTCGAGATTAGATAATACACGTCATGTATATATTGAGAGATATTTATGAAATGAAACAATTAGGGTACCTATATGATACACTAATGATTTACAACGACAACAAACAAGAAGATTTCTTGACAAATAACTTTTAATTATTCTGTTCAAATTTATCTTAATTTGTTATATAAAAAAGAAATGAAATTTTAGATAACATTTTATCTAGGATAGGTAATTTCAAAAAATAATATTACTTATGTATCAATTACCATCAATAAAAAATAGGCACAATTGACAAATTAAACATGATAATCACATAAAGTAAACAAAAGAAGTTTGAAAAAAAAACGAAATCAAAATTAAACAAAAACTGTTCTGCTAACCGTATCGTGTGTATGTCAAATGAAAGGGCTTGTTGTAAGGATCTCAAATATATTTTTGTTTATTAGTGATCGCAGTTGCAACCCAACTGCGATCACTAATAATTAATAGTTAACATTTCGTCCTCGTCTGATGCATGTGAGTCCAATTTGGATGGAATGATTTTTTAGATTGCCACTCAACTTCAAGTACCTTTCTCTAGTGGGCTAGTTATAGGATCTGGTTATCAGAATCAAACATATTCCAATCCTTTTTGGTTACAAGTGTTCTATTAAGATAATGGATTCTTAAATGTATTGTTGAAATGTATCTAGTATTTGTAATCCTTTTTTAAATCTCTTTCTACGTTACAACTGATTTATCGGTGAAATTATTATAAACACAGGTTTAAGATACATAATTATGTAGGATAAACTATTTCTTTTTCTTATACGGAACAGTTTATATAATATGAGCAATAGAAATTGTAACAAAAACTACCTATTTCTAATAAAAAAATCTTTGTTAAACTTTAGACACTAACGCCTCAACTCAGAGTCACTAACGGTTACTTTAATTGCTCCTTAGTAAAGAATCACCATACAAGTTCTGTACTAAGGAGCAATTTAAATAGCCGTTAGTGACTCTGATTTGGAGCGTAAGTACCTAACGATGTAACAATTTGGAAGAGAAACAAGTTGCTTTAGATTCTTGTAATTACAAGAAATAAAGCAATTGGTTTACAGAGTAAAGAATGTTCCTATTCTTTGACAGACAGTAATCTTTGTAGGGCAGTGGCTTTTTAATTCCAAGCCTTAAATGAAACAGACGAATACCTATTAGCAGCTTCTTTGATTACTTAGGCATTTCGTAACAGAATCGGTTCTCTCGAGAATAGGTTGCCTAGGGATAACATCTTAATTATTTTAATTTACAAATCGCTTTAACTCATAGAGCTGATTTCTTATGATTGAGAAGGCCTAGAGCAGTAGCACCACGGGATTTGTTCCTAGCAATGATACGAGTATTATAAGTAAAAAAGAGGTAGATATGTCACTAGTTCATTTGGTGTGCGTGTGGATTGAGAGCTCTTTTTTAAAAGTTACTCATATTTTTTCAAAATCAAGGAGTAATTTAGGAAAAAATTGTGAAAACAACGCGGTGAAGATAAAAAATTTGTGAAACGTAAGTTAAGAAAATTATGGTCGATTAACTGGAACACTCAATCCGCTAACTTAAGAAATTACTGTAAACTCGTATCTCAAAATATACTTGATGTATGTTTAACATTTTTATGTGGAAAAATTGTGCAGAATTTGTGAAAGCTATTCACAATTTCTCAATTGATTTTAACGGTTTACTTGGATTTTATAAAGGTTTATTTGGAGCTCTCAATCCTCCTATGTGTGGATTGATTGTTGATTATTCTTAAAATTAAGAGTTCACAAAAAATTTAATCGTGTTAAACTTTAGTGACAACATTTTCACAATTTCTGATGTATTCGCCGTTTGTATAAAAGCTTGGGTTAAACAAATAAACGCTAAAACTTGGAGCTCTCAGACGGGACATTGATAAGAAAGTATTTTTTTCATTTACTCTCTAAATATTATGTTTTAAGTCAGGGTTTTTGTTTCACAAATTCGGTCGTAATTATACTCGTAAAATAGGAGTAAAAATATAAACAAATATTCAGCCAAAGTTGGAGAAATTTAGGAACACTCAATCCACACATAGGAGGATTGAGAGCTCCAAATAAACCTTTATAAAATCCAAGTAAACCGTTAAAATCAATTGAGAAATTGTGAATAGCTTTCACAAATTCTGCACAATTTTTCCACATAAAAATGTTAAACATACATCAAGTATATTTTGAGATACGAGATTACAGTAATTTCTTAAGTTAGCGGATTGAGTGTTCCAGTTAATCGACCACAACTTTCTTAACATACGTTTCACAAATTTTTTATCTTCACCACGTTGTTTTCACAATTTTTTCCTAAATTTCTCCCGATTTTGGAAAAAATATGAGTAATTTTCAAAAAAGAGCCCTCAATCCACACGCACACGTTCATTTGTTTTTATCATTTGTTCTTAGTAATTCAACTCGTGAGCTCAGTCGTCGAAGTAGTGTGAACTTTTTTAAACGGCAACGTCGCGTTTACCATATTTTTATAGATTTTCGTTATTAGTGTTCGAACTTAGTTCGAAGATCCCTTAAAAATTACATATCGATTATTAAATGAAGGATTAAGGCGTATCGAATACTGATATTCATTGTTAAGTACCGACACATACTTGAAAAGAGTGGTTACATATTTAGGATAAATTATAGCTCCTGAAACTTTCGATACTTTATCAACTAATAAGCTGATTCCAGCATCGCATACTAATCATAGTACAAAAATTGGTTCCACGTAAGTCACACTTGATAGAGTTTTCATTTAAACTTTGAGGTACGCCGTGAAATGAAAACTGCGCAGATTAAAAATGTAGGCTGGCTATAAACCCTCAATCTGCATAAAATATAACCTCTCTGCTGTAATTTATGCTCGACGTACGTTTGTGTGGGTCAGTTCTGAAAACTGTTTATGAGATATTAATGAGTATACCTAAAATACGTCGGTTTGTAGCAACGTTCTTAGGTTAAAGAGGTTGGAAACCTTTTCGCAGTTACCGCCGGGAAGTATTATTTATATTGAACGTATTCATTTTAGAGATACTAATCTGGTATAAATTATACCCTTTTTAATAAAACTATCACGGCTTTGCAGAATCCAAAATATTATTAATGTAGTGCATTGGATAAATGCGAATACATTTAAAGCTTTAATACATTAAAAAATCAGATAGGGCATCTTCTTCTTCTTATCTGCAGTAGGGTAAGATAAAACAATAATATATAAACAGGTTATGATCAATACAAATACAACGGCAAATGACTTTGTAGGTAAGCGTATTGCCCTTTCAGATTTTTATGTGTTTATTAAAATTTGACATGTCTTTGTATTTATATGGCAAAACTATAAATGATTGATCGATATAGTCTCAAAGGGGCGTTGCCCCCATATTACGGAAAAACGATTGTTAATTAAGGCCACATATTTCCACAAAAGTATTTCGCGTCGTCAAGACAATCATTGTATAAAATCAAACTCAGCTATTTCAGTAACATAGATAACTAATATAAATATTTCTATATTTAGTGTGTTTAATTGAGTAAAAAAATAAAATAGAAAATGTCAGTAGTTTAGTCATATTATTGAAAAAAACATTTAAAAGTGGTAATTTTGAGATTTTTTTTATCAAGTGAAGTTCTTAAGATTTTGTAACTGAAAGCCACTGTGCCTAGTCCTTAAATACATACATTTGTTATTTTTTTCAGAATTTAAAAGACCTATTTTCTATGTCTCAGATGCTTTTAAAAAACTCAAATAGCTGTCTCTGCTGGAATACCTAGCTTTAATAGAGTGATAGCATTGTAAGCCGTAAGCCATCATGCATGAGTAATAGGAATAAACTGAGGTCTAAAGCGTAGCGACCTATAATTTATAATGAACTTTTCCCTCCTGTGTTGTACAATATGTTGGTCAAGTAAAAATAAAAATAAATTTGATTATAAATGTAATCGTCTTAAAGTGTGTGTTGATAAAAAGCTCTATTTATACGTATACACATTTTTTTATATCTTATAAGTTAATGCTTGACAAGGTTGCCATCGCCTCATTCGGAGATTGCCTGAAGTGTACGATTCATACGCTCCAGCATAGCCTATCTTTCAGCCTGTATATGGTCTTTACTAGCTCGTCCTTTTGGCAGACATCTCTCTACAACCGTGCCGTCATCTGCGTACCTATAGACACCGGATGTCCATCTGAATTTCACCCCAGATGTGAGTAGCATACGCTAGATGATCTCCTATCCACCGGTTTAAGGTCGTAGCTGACTTATACGACACCGCTCCCATCCAACCGAAGTATGAGAATTCAAATATAAACTTAAAATCGTGCTCTGTAGGTACAACTATTGAGTGGCAAGGTTGCGGTTAGCTTGCTTCCCGCGCGCGGGCTGCTAATTTTTGTTGTTACTGTAAAGTGCACCTACAGAGCACGATTTTAAGTTTATATTTGAATTCTCATACTTCGGTTGGATGGGAGCGGTGTCGTATAAGTCAGCTACGACCTTTAGGCGGAAACCGTACTGTCGGTCGCTGAGGAGATTGGTCTGTTCTAGGTATGCCATAAGCCATGTGTTTAATATACGCTCCATAATCTTACAGAGTTTGGAGGTTATTGAAAAAGGTCGATAGTGGTGGGGTCAGCACGATTGCCATTTTTGGGCACATGTTACACGTTGGCAAGCTTCCACGATCTATCCCAGACTCGATAGAGAGGCGAAACATGCATGTCAACGTGACAGGAGACAACTCGTCTGAACATGTCTTTGGTGCGACTACTGAATACCATCAGGCCCACTGACTTTGTTACTCTGTACCTCTTTATTGTGAATGTGAACCTCTGAATCAGAGGTTTAATCAGAGGCTCTGATGCTTGTATTCTGATGACAATGCATCTGATTGCAATGCACTTAGATTATGCTCACAGCATCATAGTAACAATTTTTTTGTTTTCGTATCTTGATTGACACTATAAAAAAGTGTATTTAGTTTTTAAACTATTACTTAACTCGTTTGGTTGCTGTGGTATACTTACGCAACTGTTTCGATAAAACATTTCACAAAAACGTGACTTTTTTTCTTACCCCAATAACACCCACAACGTCAGTATAAAGGTTTCACTTCGAAAATTATTATATTAAACGTGAAGCCAAAAGTTTGTACTGGTTTTACGACAATTGCACAATTTTACAAATGGAGGAGTAGGTATGATATTTGGCACAGTTAAAGATTACATAGAGAAGGAGAGTAAAAAACATATATTTGTGTATAATATATGCATTAGAAATACATAAACATAAATAAACGTTACACAGACTACCATGCATTTTACACATAAACGTACATTTAGATCATATTCAAAGGAGAATGCCCATAGCCAGTACTCTCAAAAAAATTATTGTATCACAATGACTTTTGGACAAAAAATTAAATTAAAATATTTCAAGCATCTACCCAATTTCCTAAAAAAATCCTCTTTGGGAATAATTTTCTGAAATTAATAAGTAACTTAACTTCCGTTTTACAAAAGAAAACCATTGGGTCATTTATGTTTGGATAAGGGCCAATCAGAAATCTTTTAAGTTGCATTGATTCCATTATGATTACATGACAAACTAGATGACGTAAGGGGACTGCCAAATGAATTAGAAAATTATTATAATCAGCCAGGAGTAATAGTGTTCTGTGATTATAATACATTACTAACTGCATGGTGTTTTGGGACTGTCAAATGAATTTGAAACTTAAAAGATCGACATTATATACGCAATCGACTTTAATATTGCGGCATAGAGTCCACATTACTGTGAGTTTACTATAAACTAAATTAAAAGTAATTTTGTTGAAAATCTCGTATTTCCTACTATTAACATTGACTAAAGTTAGTATGTGTAATTTATTAAGATAACTTAATCAAATAAAGATAGGCACTGAATAGGAAAAAAAATTCGGGTCAGCAAAACTACATTCGAATATTTGGTAACAAAAATAGGAAATGATCTTAAACACGATTCTAACACGTCACTGTCAAATTAAAGGTATATTATAAATGATATTATAAGTAAAAAAGAGGTAGATATGTCACTAGCGCGCCGAAGATGAAGATCGTAAGAGAGGTCAATTGACCTCTATTTGTTCGTAGTCTGTGTCAATGTCTGTGTCTGTGTAGTTCTGTCAATACAAGACGATATGGACGCTTTTGTTGTCAGAAGTGCTTGAGATTTGACATACAACGTTAAAATGCCGTCGTGTATTATTGTAGTGTGATTGGTGTATTGAAAGAAAAGATAAACGTGTGTGTGTTGTAGCTCTTTTCGGAACAGATTTTTTGGTTGATTTGTAAGGGCATGACGTATCTACATTTTTTTTAAACATTATTGTATATTATAGACAAAAACGTAATTTTGTTAGTGTGTTTCACAAGTTTCGTTAAAAATCAAACAAATAGGAAAGCATTCTGTAAGCTAATTGGTAAAACCAAATTCTAAATATTTTAAAAATTTTGAAATCTATCCTCGTAATATTCTTCAACAAAAATTTACATTTTATGTAATTTGTAACTTACAACTCAGACTTACAATTACAAATTTGTGGATACAATATTTCATCGAAATCTACAGGCGTTTTTTACATATGTAAACGTTTATTAAACAGCATTTACAATTCTAATATTTGTAGGATTTTTATATGTAAAATTCTTACATAATTGTAAGGTTTATTAAACAGCACTTGTCATAAAATTTAACAAATATGTCACTTATTTACAAAATTGTCGAATTGTAACGTTTATTAAACAGGGCACAGGACACAAAAATGTTAAAGTCAGTACATTTCTCCATACTAAATGGGCATTCTCCTTTAAATGTGAATTGTCATTGATCTCAATTTGAGTTGAATTTGACACTTACTCTCGAATTTTCACCGCAGAACGAGTTTCTAGTTACTATAAATTCGACTCACCCAGCACAAAACTACGGTGGTAAAAAAAATTGTTACACTCCTTGTCATATAATTTTGAATAAATTATTTAGTAATTAAAAGAGAGACATAGCGTGAGTTTGTTTCATTCTGCGCCTCAAACATAGCCTCATTCGTGACAATGTACTGTTAAAAAATCTCACGGTAAAATCTGTAAATAAGTTTGTCCTTGAGTAAAAATTTAAAACTGACAGTAAAAGTTTCTTACTTACTTGGTATTCCGTTTACTTGTGTGCGTGTAAACAGTATTAAGTTTTTTTATAGACAATTCTATCGTATTCTTTGAGCTCTAAGACAATAATAATCTTAAATTAAAATTTAAAAATCCCCGACAGTTTTATAAACTTATAATTTTATAACTTACTAGCAGTTACCCGCAGCTTCGCACGCGGAAATTATGCTTATCATATTTGTAATTTTATACCCCTCACAGAAGAAAATTTAATATCAGGTTAATTTATATTGAATTTAGGAATTTATAAAGTAAAACCTACGATACAATCACAAATCATTCCTCCGGGAGCGGGGTTTGAAAAATAAACAATATTCACATTATTTTTTTTTTCTTTTTCATGAAAAATTTTGAAAAATTCGAAAACATGTATTTCATTAATTAAAGGAGAAACGTTTGTTGCAAATTTAAAGCAAATTGTTGATATTTTAAAAATAATCCATACAAAGTTTCATGTTGTTTCTGGGGAAATCTTTTAATTTTTCTGGATGAAGTTTTCTAAAACATGACCAAAAGTATAAGAAACATCGAGCACATCGAGCATAAGAAACAACTCAACTAATTAAACTCGAAATCAGTCCAAGGGTTTTGATGTGATCCAGACAGACAGACAATAATTTTAAAAACAAATTTTTGGTGCTCGAACACGTTATTGAAGTGTTATTTATTGATTATAAATTTCAATATTAATCCTCTCCCTCTTTCTTTCTTCCTCTTCCACTCCCAGTCCCTCTCCTGCTTCCTGTCTCTCTCCCTCTCCCGCACCCGATCACTCGCCCGCTTCCTGTCCCGCTTCCTCTCCCTATCCAGTTCTCTGTCCCTCTCCCTCTCCCGCTCCCGGTCCCTCTCCCGCTTCCTGTTCCTCTCCCTCTCCCGCTCCCGGTCCCTCTCCCGCTCGCTGTCTCTCCCTCTAGCGCTCTCGGTCCCTCTCCCGCTTCCTGTCCATCTCCCTCTCCCGCTCCCTGTCGCTCTCCCTCTACCGCTCCCGGTCCCTTTCCCACTTCCTGTCCCTCTCCCGCTCCCTGTCCCTCTCCCGCTCCCTGTCCCTCTCCCTCTCCCGCTCCCGGTCTCTCTCCAGCTTCCTGTCCCTCTCCCCTCCCATCCGTAAAGTCCCCTATGCAAAAATTTTCTTTCTCACTATAAGCTTACATATTAATTTTCATAATGAAGAAGTTCCTGAAAAACTTGCAACCCCTTTATTTACCTCTTAGGGGATGAAATTCCAAAAAAAAACCTGTTACAATTATTTTTTTCTTAATTATAAGCTTACAATATACGAAGTTTTACATTACTTCAGTGTTCAAAAATGACGAAGTTTCTTAAATATTTACATCCCCTTAGTTTTGCCCCATAGGGGATGAATTTCGAGAAAACCATGACAGTTATTTTTTGTGTCTAACTTATAAGCTATATGTAACAAATTTTCACCCTTCTTACTTCAAAACTGACGAAGTTGTCATACTAAATTGCACACTCTTATTAAACTTTTTAGGGGTTGATTTTCCAAAAAAACAAATAACTTTTAAATTTTGTTTCTAATCATGATAATATGTAATGTAATAATATGTAAATTTTCATGTTTTTAACTTCAAAAATGACGATGTTGCATATTTATTTATTTATTTAAGCTTTATTGAACCATACAAAATGTATTAGTACAAAAGGCGGACTTAATGCTAAAAGCATTCTCTGCCAGTCAACCTTAGGGCAGTTGGACAGCAATGAAGGCGGTTGCAAAGAAAAAATTATTAAAAATGCATAAACTTATAACAATAAGTAAAAAAAAAATACACAAAAGTAAAAAAAAACATTAAGTAAACATAAAGTAAAAGTAGGAAATTTAAAATATATACCTAAATATATACATATACTAATACATATATATATATATATATAATACATATACTAATATAAATATAATATAAATAAACTAATAATAGTACTCTATGAAGAGGATGATGACTGTAAACCACTGCGATGATGAACCAAATTACGAAAATGAGCAAGAATTTTATTTTTGAACGAGTATTTGCTGGAAGCCCGCCTAAGCACAACGGGTAATGCATACTATGTTACATTGCCTAAATTAACCCTTTAAGGGATGATTTTCCAAAAAAAATGTGTTAAAGTTAACTTTTGTTTATAAATATAAAAATTTTCATATTTATATCTCGAAAACTGGCGA
This sequence comes from Thymelicus lineola, assembly GCA_963932265.1. Lineage (NCBI taxonomy): Eukaryota > Metazoa > Arthropoda > Insecta > Lepidoptera > Hesperiidae > Thymelicus > Thymelicus lineola. Next base: position 12,798,441 of record OZ010680.1, read on the forward strand.
AGCTGATTTGTATGTAGTTGACTACCAACCCCTATTTTTAGGGGATGAATTTCGAGAAAACCATGATACAGTTATTTTTTGTGTCTAACTTTAAGCTTAAATACAAATTTTCACCCTTCTTACTTCAAAACTGACGAAGTTCCCATACTAACTTACGCCACCTTAATAAACCCTTTAGGGGATGACTTTCCAAAAAAACGTAATACTTCAAAATTTAGTTTCTATTTTTGAGCTAATATGTAAATTTTCATGTTTTTAACTTCAAAAATGACGAAGTTCCGTACTGACTGTTGTCCTCTAAATTAACCCTTTAAGGGATGATTTTCCAAAAAAATGTGTTAAACTTAATTTTTGTTTATTACTATAAACTTACATAAAAAATTTCATATTTATACCTCGAAAACTGGTGAGGTTGATTTGTATGTAATTGACTACCAACCCCTATTTTTAGGGGATGAATTTCGAGAAAACCGTGATACAATTATTTTTTGTGTCTAAATATAGGCTTAAATACTAATTTTCACCCTTCTTACTTCAAAACTGACGAAGTTCCCATACTAACTTGCGCCGCCTTAATTAACCCTTTATGGGATGACTTTTCAAAAAAACGTAATACTTCCAAATTTAGTTTCTATTTTTGAGGTAATATGTAAATTTTCATGTTTTTAACTTCAAAAATGACGAAGTTGAGTACTGACTGTTGTCCTCTAAATTAACCCTTTAAGGGATGATTTTCCAAAAAAATGTACTAAACTTAATTTTTGTTTATTACTATAAACTTACATAAAAAAAATCATACTTATAACTCTAAAACTGACGAAGTTGGTTTGTATGAAAATGACTTCGGACCCCTATTTTTGCTAGTTAGGGGATGAATTTCCAAAAATCCGTTCTTAGCTGACGTCTCCTTAGCATAATCTATCTCCCTGCCAAATTTCATCATAATCGGTTCGGTAGTTTCTGAGGTTTTTTGTTTAATCAGTGGTGTGTCTCTTTTCAATTTTATATATATAGATAACTTAGCTAAGAACTGTCGATTTAGTCACCTTTCAAACAAAAAAAATCAAAATCAGTTCATCCGTTTATGAGCTACGATGCCACAGACGTACAGACCCACAGATACACAGAAACACAGACACACAGATACACAGACACACAGATACACAGATACACAGATACACAGATACACAGACACACAGATACACAGACACACAGAAACACAGACACACAGATACACAGACACACAGATACACAAACATACAGATACACAGACGATCCAGGTTAACCGACAAGCAAGCCACAGCTCCACTAGAACCTAGGGTTTTATTTTAGCATCGCATCTACAGAAATCTAGAAATAGATTGCACTATCGACATTTTACTTTTACTCGTATAAATCGCAGTGATAATTTTTCTCAATTGTATTGCCGGGCCATTAACTCTTAATTCTAGCCATGTTCCAGGGTAAACGTCAAATTCGTATTACTAAAGTGGTCACGTGACACTTTTTAGTCAATCATCCGTCGTTCAAAGCTCGATAAATAAATTGCCTGGAACATGAATGGTTTTGTAAAAGTTTATAATAGGTCCGCTGGTTGAGCTAGAAAGAGAAAGAGAAGTTCTTTCAACACTCAATGTAGTCGCGTGAAGTATTCAGCAAGAGATTACAGCATAAATTATGTCAGATATCAAGCACTTCACGACTCACACGATTGTTTCCTTCAACATATTATTAGGGTTCCGTTTATCTAACGAGGAAAAGGAACTTATTCGCAGATATCGATATAAAGCTAATTACTTGCAGCAATGATGTATCAAGTAAAATGGCTCTGTACTTGTAATAATTCAATGTCTATATTATCAAACTTGCATAATTATTATTTCGGCAAAATTGGCACAGTGTTGAAGTTGCAAATATTTAAATAAGTTTATAATTATGATGAAAACGTCAAACTGTTGTAAAAATGAAATCGACTATGTTTCAAAATCTAATGTATATTATAAAAATCTCGTGTCACGGTGTTTGTGGTCGCACTCCTTTCAATTTTTTGTGTAATTTGATACATGTGAGAATAGGTCGTAAAATACATAATACTTCATCCTGCTAGGTGATCAGGGTCCCTATCCAGAATTTTTTTGGCAGAACAACATTTACTAAGCCAGCTAAGTAAAACGATGCGAATCAGTTCTATCTCCTATTTTATATCAATAACCTACTAACAAAGTTTGACAGGCATAAAGCTAGTAAAGGTCAAAAACTACAATTTTCCTGTTAATGCATGAGCATTACGAAACTGGGTTTAGGAATCCATGAGGATTCCTAAACCCAGTTTCTCAAGAAATAAACTATCGTTTCTCATCTAATAACTTAACATGACCGTAGATTCAGAATTGGTAATTTTTGTCACAAATAGGCACAAAAATTCCCGCCATAGTAAGATCCCACTTCATTTATCAAGCAGATAATAATCAAAACGGTGAGGCTGACGGGAATCTCATCTGCTAATGAACCGAAAATTGTAACGATAAAACCGAGTTTTGTTTGAAAGCATCACATAAAGCAATCTCACTTCTCAGTTGGAATATGTGAATTCGGAGTTAAGTTTTTGCTTCTGCATGGAAAAGCGTCCATCTATTTAATAATTAAGGGTGAACCAACGGGGTGTATTTACCTCGGGGTAAAACGGTGTGCGGGTAACGTTGATTTTCTCATTTTGCCTTTTTTGCAGTCACGGGTTAATGTAGCCAAAACTGTTCTTAGTTCGTAAAGTGGGCGGAAAATAATTGCAGTGGTAATTAAACTACCCTCGTGTTAGGCCCATTATTTATCTTAATAAAGAGTAGGGTATGCAAAAACTAATATTTTTATTTATTTCATTCTTCTAATGCAGTTTTTTATGACAGAGCAGACCTACGCGCCATGAATGATTGTTGTAACATGGTCATTCCTTAGTTTCCTAAATACATCTCCCAAGTTTTCACGAAAGGTGACGGTGAATACTAAACGCGACAGGAACATAACTGTTTGCTAAGTTGCCATTCGTCAATAATTATGCCATCTCTTAATATACTTTGTAATATTTTTGTGTTCAAGATAGATAGTAGATGAATCACTTCAATATTTTTGTAGCCGTTTTGACGTAAAAGATACTTAATTTCGTAATATCCATGAATTTACGTATACAATTATTTTTCTTTAAATCTAAATTATATACATGATTTTCAAAACATTTGTGCCAAAATGCATCTCAAAATAATGTTAGATAGTTTCTGGGGAATTTAAGAACTCAGTTTTGACACGCTACAGGAAAGTATCGAGGAAACCAGTTTACTTAACAGGCTTCCATAATGTTCTCGGAGGAGTTACACAGCCAACCTGTAATTGGCTACGGTAGCAGGTTCTTTCACGCACCTCATTCTGAAAAGAGATCCGAGCTAAGCAGTTATAGAAAATTAAAATAGAATGGACGTACTTGAAAGATACTTATATTTTTTATGAAGAAACAGTGATTGAGTAGTTTAAAAAAAGAGAAGGTTCTCCATTCGGAAAAAGTCCTAAACATACCCTTACTCTCTGTTAAAGACTAAATTCGGACATACAGAAAACAGTCTGTTGGAATAAAAGCTATTTCAATCAGTCTATTTGGATCACAAGTCCTAAACTTCGTAAATATTCTATCATCAGATCGGTGTTTAAACACGAAGTTGGTTGAACATTACTAAAGGGATCTACTATAATAAATAACTCAGTTTAGTTTAGTATTAGCCTCAGTGTTTGGAAAACGCCACTAATAGCGTGGGTAGTCTCGGCTTGGCCCGTTATTATATAATATTTGCTGTCATCCCCAGAAAATCATTGCCCCGTAAGTCATAATATACACTTTGTCACACGTTTCGCTCGCTAGCCATTTTTTCAGGTTATTGGGAAAGAATATGAAATATTTATTTTGATGACATGAAAGTAGAAGGTTGATTTTTGTTGACAAGTTACTTTTTAACTTCAAATCTTATTCAAATATTGTAAAGTTTATTCAAGTTTATTCAAATATTGTAAACTTTACTTAATTAAATAAAGTTTCAAAGTTTTCCTTGTGCAGCGGGGTCTGGGTTCATACTCTGCATGCTCCTAACTGTGATATTTATAAAATGTACTAGGTTTTGCTCAGATTAAAATTATCAAAGAGAAAGAAGGACTATAGATCTCACCATAAATTCAAAACTATACAAAACTATACTATACTATACTATACTATACTATACTATACTATACTATACTATACTATACTATACTATACTATACTATACTATACTATACTATACTATACTATACTATACTATACTAAAACTTCAATATCACTTGTTTGGGTGGAGGAAAACATCCATGAAATAAACCATTTCAACGCTGACTTGAAACGACTAACTAAAATATGTTAGGCACATTTTGGTCTTTAAAATACACTCTAGTTTACAGCCTTGAACTTATAACATATTTTATAACATTTTTTTATATTTTTTTCGGCAGAAGGATTTTAATTCGTTCCAAATATTTCAGAGACGCCATTATAATCCGAAGGAAACACTAAATCTTGCGTCATGAATCACTATCTTCAGTGGAGTGAAAAGGAGGAAAATGTAAAAGTATTTTCTGTTCCATTAAATGCCTTGAGCGAGACATACACCTGAGAAAATATAAGAAGGGTGACAGCGGAGGGTTAGGGCTATGGGCGTTGATGTGTTAGTCATTGGAATATCCAGGCGTTGTCGAAAATTGTGACGTTGATATTTTGCAGTTTTCATTTAACACTATCTGATACCAGGCATGTGCTACTATGCTAATGTATGGGAAAAGTCGAAATTCGACTTTAATAATAGAATGAATGAGCCTGTAGTTGTGATCTAAAACTATCTTCGCATTATATAACCTTTCAATTGAAACCGGTTTGGGGCACATTAGTTAGACGGTTTCAAAGTCTATAACGGACATAGATAGAAACAATTTTTGTGTTTATTATGAAGCCGTGTCCTGGCAAGTGTTCCGCAACTTGCGACTAATATGAACTTTCAATATAACTTTAGTACGGAGTAGCGCTTGGCATATGGCATGCCATTATTTGATGTGCTATTCAGTATGCTACGAGTGACACCAAAAATAACGTTTTTGATACGTTACTAATGTGAGCGAGAGGCACCAAAAAAATAACGTTTCCACATGAAGTGACCAACAGCAGTTTCGTGTGAAGTTGAACAGTCTCGCAGCTATATGCAGTTACAACAAAAACATCTTATGTCCACTTTACACATTACCCCGACTTATCCAGAATATTCCACCACTTTGCAAATGCAAAAATAATGGAGAAATTAAACACTAATGCATTCACTAATTATGCATGTACCGATCCGAGTGCGTTCCCACAAACGGAAGCGGACGTTCTATCTCTCGGGAGAATGCGGAATCGGTCAAATCCTTCGGGAGTAGACTTATTTATTATGCGTGAGGCTTGGCAAGTACACTTTCATTCAATTCTTTAGGGAGCAGCCATAGATTCGAGGAACGAGGCTAACGACAGTTATGTTGTTTACTTATCGCGCTGATGATTGATGATCTATGTTGGGTTGTACGTTCAATCGTGTCAATCGTGCTCGTTCGATCGACCGTTAAGTACATTCGGGTAAGGGTGACTGGTTCGAGGATTCTACGGGCCACAATCAAGGCACATTGTAGCGACAATAACGTTAAGCAAGCAAAAAGATTGGTCTTTTTAGTTTTACATGTGTGTCTGTTTGTAACTCCTAAACGAATAGATCGATTATAATGAGGTTTTTTTATTGCTACAGTTTATGAAAATCTGTTCAAATTTATCAAAGTAATCAGCTCTTGTGAGGGGCTACTTGAAATTTTTAATTTCATTATGTGGCTGCAGCGTTGCTGGTATCGACTACATCATGGATGTGTTTATTTCATGTCTTCTCTCTCATCTTCGAAAACGAGCACGATGCCTTCAAAAACAAACCCATGTTCTTACATCCATGTTTTAACATTCTTAAAGGATTTCACGAAATTCTATACTTTGGGGTTAAACCGGGTATAAACAGCTTAACATTTCATACGTGCATTATACCTCAAAATAAGTCACCCTAAAGGATCAATTTTCAAGTGGAACATAATATGTGATATGTAGTATGTACATGTTGTATGGCAAAAAATCTACTCGGCTATATTGTAATTATGTTTTCAGGGATATCAGAATAAAAAAAAAACATTTACCAATGTTTGATTGACTCCCCAGTCACTCCTATATTTCCTGATATTGTTATTAAAACTTTTCTTCCGCCAAATTTGGAAAACTGATAGAGCTGATTTGTATAGTAAAAAGTGTTATGCATATATTTTTTTACTTTATCTCTGGGGCATATCTAAAGTGGAGAGACTAGTTAGTAAAATAACTGGTTCCAAAGAATTTTTTGTATCGGTTATCTCTTGCTTTAATTATTTATTTTGTCACATTATTGCATGATTTAAACGAATTACAATTGTTTCGGAAGAGGTCGCAATTTGTAAACGTAACGATCATACTCCCAGTAGCAAAACGAGGTTGGATTACCATTAAATAAGCAAAGGGGGACTACTTAATAAGGGTTGGATAAATTCAGAAAGCTGAGATCATAAAATATTATACTTAAGTTATCATCGTTAATTTATAACATGAAATATCTTGATTCAATTGTCGGTATGATAATCAAATTCAAATAAATTCAAACAAGCAGATTATAAAAGTGAAATTCAAAATTAGGGATATAAATAGCGACGGATCCATTTATATCCATAATTTTGAATTTCACTTTCAATTAAAACGTTCTTCATACTTTATCTATCCTTTTCTCTTTTTCACTTTTTTTCTCTCTATCTAACGAACTACGTGAGAAAGCGTCGCCGTCTCTAATCTAATACCTTTGAACGAGCAATTCTTGTATAAATATATAATTGGAATCTCGGAATCGGCTCCAACGATTTTCATGAAATTTAGTACATAGGGGGTTTCGGGGGCGATAAATCGATCTAGCTAGGATTCATTTTTAGAAAATGTCGTTTTATCGGTGTTTTCAGGCAATGATAAACTTCTACAATATACTCTTCCTGACATCTATTGGCAAGTAGCAATACTAAAGCTACTTCAGTAAATGGCGTTGTTAAGCAACACTAAATCGAGCAAAGCTCGGTCATCCGGGTACTAATTATAATATGTACACTGATTCTAATAACTATAACAATATAATATGGAGGCAAATTCTCACGATGTAACGATAATGTCGAACTAAGACAAAATTTGTTATTTAAAATATGTATAAAAATGATGATAAAATAGTCTACAGTCTGTATGCGAGGCTTACCTAGACAATTTTTTAAACGTGATATCCCGAGAATAAGAAAACTAGTTTTCAACAGACATTTTTTCAACATTTGTCGAATTCAAGATAATGTCTGTCAAGAATTGGGATCCTGTCCATCTTACCCTACTCGGTTAGGAACGAATAAACTCATACAAATGGCAGAAAAGGTTTTCAAACTGTTGAAATTTATGTTATCCTAATTTTAAAAATTGGTTTAACATTTTACGTATCTTTTAAATATATGTATACAACCAAGTTTGGTGTAACCAAGTTGGATATAACATTGATTGACAGGAATTTCCATTTTTTATAAATGGAATGACTCGATTCTGTATCAGAAATTAATCCGGGAAACTCGTTATATTCCCGATGACATACACGAATGCCTGCCTCTGGAAACGTTACAGCTGACAGGGCAGGTAATGGGAGAATAGTGCTTTTTTCAGTTTGATTTTTTTAAAGAAACATGGTTCTATTTATTACGTGTATTTTTTTAATAAGTGAAACATCTCGCTGACGTTTGAACGGGATAAGACTGATAAAGTTTAAATGCATAATTCCTGAAAGAAGTTTAATATGTTATTATATTTTATTTCAAGCTTTTAACAAGCTCATCAAATTGAGGATTTATGGTTGATCCACAGTAGGCATAACGCTTAGGCTGCGGGCACGGGATTTGCGGCGAGCGGCGCGATGGCGGTTGCGGCGCGGCGCGATTTGAAGCGATGGAATCAACAGTATGGCGTACTATGGGACCGGGCACGAGACCCGCGATTTCGAGCGGCGCGATGCGCGATGCACGGGCGGTGCGGGGCGATGCGCGGCGGCGCGGAAGAGATGGGAACAAACTAGATTGATAGTACATATTACGTATTGAATTATAATTTTAAAGTAATGGAAATTTATAACGAAGAACTTATTTAGTGTATTCCATCAAACGCTGCTATATGGGGCAGTAAAAACTTGCACCATATAAATATTTTCTAAATATTCTCCAAAATATAATCAAAATGTACTCATACTCGTATAGTTTTAATATTTTTTGAATGACACCTTAGTTATAAAGAGTAGGGAATTCGCCTAAATTACGTCTTCCTTTATTTATTGGATGAAAACCATTTCTTGGTAATAATAATTCAGCTCTTATCAGGATACTAGGTTCCAATAATCTCTTCGACGCAAACTCATGTTTTTCACAACCGAATAGATGAAACATGTACCTTCATCTGTATGAAAACCAAGTGTCACTTTTTTCCGAAAGTCACTTTACGCCATCGCTTCAACAATAAAAGTATAAATAAACAGATTATAATATTATCATTCTTCACAACACTACTTTAGCGCGATTGATCGACCGTTTTTTCGTGCCCCGCAAGACACCGCTGCTAATCGCCCCGCGCCGCGCCGCGCCGCAACCGCCATCGCGCCGCCCATCGCAGATCTCGTGCCCGCAGCCTTAGAAATACGATTTTAGAGACATACATTTTACCTCTTTGTCATTACATCTGACTTTTACATATTATTATTTGGATTAACTTGTGCAAAATATGGCTCTCTATTCGACTTAAAAATATTTTTATGCATTTTAATTTAATCGAAGTGTGATTGAATTGAAAATCTTAAAAAAATATTTTTTTGAAAATAAATCCTTATTAACTCGGCTTATCTCGCCAAGAAAAAAAAAACAAACAGTAGCCGACTCCATTTTGCTTTGAACTTGTTGAAAGGTTCTTGGAGTTTTTACGCATCTCGAAATGTAATGCTTTTTAGTTGAAAATTTTGTTGCTAATTTCATTCGGTGTAAGTTTTTACCTTCTGTTTTTTTTTACTAATTAACATAACTATGTTATTCTTTAATAGAGTAATAACACGTTTTATTAAATAATTTATGTTCTTTTTTGCAGGTAAGCACAAACATGTCGAAAAACACTCGAAATGGAAACGGAAGATTCGATTCGGTAAGTACTCGTCGATAATACAAGGAAGAGGATCTGAAAAACAAAGGTTCCCGAAGATTACCTCAATCGAAAATGTGAACGAATCACGCGATTTTTGTATTATCCCCTATTGTACATTCTCCGAAGGATTCCGCATCTTTCGTATTAACTGAACTTTTTCATATAAAAGTTTCGAGCCGTCAGAAAGTAATGGTTTAGAATACGTCTTGTTTTTTCTAAGATGTTTATCATGTTCAAGCCAGTAAAGTTGTTAAGAAACTATTTAAAAATTGGCTCACAGAGATGTAACCATTTAAAAATATTTGCACATTTTTCTCGGAGCAAAAATCTTCTTTCCGGCTCATTGGCTACTTGTGAATGAGATGCTTTGTTGCTTACGACCACGACAATACGCGACGACATTACTTGAAATAGTTTTAAATAAAATTTAATAAACCCCCGATAGTTTGGCATTTACACATAAATAATAAATACGTAATAACGCTAATAGCTCTCGATTAAGTCACATTTCATACAAAAAAACGAATTCAAAATTAATTCATTCATTTGAGAGCTACGATGCACCTGACATACAGATAGACACGTTAAACTTATAACACCCCTCTTTTGTCGTTGGGGGTTAATTAACCACTAAGCATTCTCTCGTAATTTTTCCACGGGTAGTATATAACCTTATAAAGTTACATTTGAGCATAACTACTACATCAATCATTGCCACTTAAAAATCTTCAAGAAATTCCTAATGTGCGATGGAAGAAATTTGAATTTTGGATTTTTAGTAACAAATAACGAAAAATTTGAACCAAAGATTACTGTGTACAAATTTGATCTATTTTGGTTAATGATTATCGTCTAAAGAGCTTTAAAAAACAAAACTACTTATATGTGCATAGATTTTCGTGGACAGCAGACTGTTGAGTAATTCAATCTTGATTAATTGTAAGTAGTATCTAAATAAAATGTTTAGTTAGTCCATTTTTGTAAACTTTATAACTAATAGTACGTATGTAATATTATTAGCTGACTCTGCAAACGTTGTTCTACCAAAAAATTCTGGATAGGGACACACAAGTCACCTAACGGTATGAAATAAATTCAAAATTGTGACCTTTTAATATCTACCAAATATACACAAAAAATTTCATAAAATTCGGTCGAGCCGTTACGGAAGAGTGCCGCCACATACACCGTGACAAGAGATTTTTATATACGAGTTAATACTTCTAATAAACGAGTTAATAAATCTAATGATTTATCACATCACAGGGAGAATGCATTTTTTTTACAAATAGTCTGCCGAAGTTAGAATTTTAAAGTGTAAATGAGATGACACGCACGTTTGTAATAGTGCCTAATTTTTACATGTCTGGTGTGTCACTTTTTGGTGTAACTTATAAACAAATCTATAGGTATATAGGTATAGTACCTACATATGAGGCAAAAAAAAAATTTGTGGCAATTACCTTTATAGACTTTGAAACCATCCAACCGATGTGCCCCAAACTATTTTTATTTGAAAGGCTATAATGCAAAGATAACTAAAACAGTGCATTAGGCATATTTGGTCCATTCACTAAATCGTTATTGGATATGTCCCATACAAACATTTTTCTGATTTGTTTATTTAGCGTAGTTGCACACGCCGGGTATCCAATAGTTCAATAAATAAAATTATAACCACTTGTATAATAATAACTTGTATAATAATAAAGTCGTGTCCTCGTCGTACGCAGTAAAAGGACTTTTTCAACGCTCAGCATATTATCACGCTCCTGTTCGTGGGATTAGGGACCTCCGTGCTTTCAGTTTTAATTATTTTTGGTCGGGATTAATTGCTACAAGAGGTTGTTCGCAAATAAAGATGTTTTATAAATAAATTTAGCGGGAATTGTTTTCGGAAAACGTGGAATAATACTGTTAGAAATTAGCCATATTATCATGAAAATAACCATATAAAATACTTGCTGTGCCCCGCAGTTTCACCCGCAAAAGTAGTAGTATTTATTTTTTGTGGAAAAAAATAACTACTAAAATATATGATGTTATGTACTAAAATATACATATACTTGTAGGGACTATCAAACATAAAAATAAATTTTCAATTCTAACCAGTAGTTCCTGAGATTAGCGCGTTCAACCAAACAAACTCTTCAGCTTTATAATATTACTATAGATTTGAACTTAATACTGTTATTCACAGTAATTAACAGATTTATTTTTTGAAACGGTTTTATGTACCTTACCCCGTTTGTGTGGATCAAATATTGCAAGCTTAATTAAACTTACGTCTTCTTATCCCAACTACTTGAAATTTTACATATTGCTAGTTCTGATGACAATGTATTTCTGAGATAAGCATGGTCTGACACCGGTTTGGCTGCAGGCGAGGGAACTCCTGAACGGTTAAAAGCAGTCCATTGAAGTACAATGACATAGAACAGACATCTCGAACAAAATGTGCGTCCCGCCCGGGAGGTTCCATTTTCAAAATTAAGCCCACGTTCTCCTTTCAAAATCGAACGAATTCGAGATTGAAGCTGTTTATGTATACACATAAACAGTGAGAAAGGTACAGAAGCTATTACATATATTATGTCCACACTTTTGCACTGATTTCATTTAATTGCGCCGAAATATACTGTATATAGATATTAAGTTTCTCATTATAAGTGACAATGTACTTATAATAATTAATAAGTATGTCTTATGGGAAATAAAGAATCTTTAAACCGAAGCCACCCACGTGGCGCCAATGCATTGGGACATACATGGTGTTCGCGGTGTCGGTTCTATACGCTAGTAATAATTCTTCAATGAAGCAGTCACATTTTTTTAATATCTACATTGACAGTAGGTACCAGTATTTAAATCATTTTGTTGAAATTATTGATACAAAACCATTTACATGTATTATTAACTGTGATTTGTATTTTGTAGGCGCAGGCTATTGAGTCCTAATTAACTTGCCAGGTGCTAATAAGTACTACGACACTAATTGCGATGTCGAGTATGCTGATCATCCTAATCGTCAGTCGAATATGAATCAATTTTATTACCTACTAAAATAGATATTTATGTAGTTAGATATGTTTTTAGGGCCTTTTTATTATTTATTTGTTATATCTCTGTAGTTCTTATTTATCTCTATTGGTATTAGACGTTATGATTTAAAAGCAAGCATGTCGTAAATTGCAATCATAATTGAGTATATTTATTCGAAATATAATATTATGTCTTCTATGATATAATCTAAACACAAGAAACAATATTCAGTTAATATTAAGAGCGTATATACAAAAGTTATTTGAATTTATATTTATAAACTAGCTGTTGCCCGCAACTTCGCACACGGAAATCATGCTTATCATATTTATCCCCTATTTCACCCCTTTGGGGGTTGAATTTTGAAAAATCCTTCCTTAGTGGATACCTACGTCATAAGAAGAAAACGTGAGCGAAATTTTAAATTTTTTAGCCTTAAGGGTTTGGCCTGTGCGTTCATACATCAGTCAATCACTTTTGCCATATATATATAATATATGTGTATATATCTTAGATAAACCCTTAATAGCTATCAAGTGGCCAGTTCGACAAAAGCAATTTTGTAGATGAAGATATGATACATTTCCTTATATACTTATAGGAAAGGAAATCGTTTGCGCATTAGCTCGGGTCTTGCCTAAATTGGCTTTTTCCGAACTGACAAACGTTAATGCGACAAATCACATCACTAACAAAATATTTCCCAATCGTTTTCTATTCATATCCTTACTAGCAGCATACTAGAATAACAACCAACAATAAAGATAATTAAAATAAAATAACACACTCACGCGCACACACACACACACACACAGACACACACATGCATACACACATACACACACACGTGCGCGTGCATTCATGCACACACTCTCAAATTACACACACACACACACACACACACACACACACACACACACACAAATTAGTCTATTTAATCTTCCCTTAATAGTTAGTATTTAATGTACTTTAATTATAATTTGTTTGCTCCTTGCCATTGTGTAGTTTATAGGTAGCACATGTTAAACTCTGGGTGGAAGCCTGGTGTCCTGAAATACAGGCCAAAAGCTTAGTTTAGGCACCAGTCTCCCACAATATATAAAATGTTTAAGCTATATTGTGGTGAGAAATAAATGAATTTATTATAATTATTATTATTATTATTATTATTCACCGTTACTAAATAAGTGGATTTCAACTTTTCCGAATGACCACACTGAGATATTTTTGATCTTTTTATGGTGACAGTAAGTATTATACAATATGGAGACAGACAGTAGAGTAAAGAAATAATCCAATGGTTGGATTCTGCAGTAACAATTTGATTATTTTAGAAGTATTTTTTATGGAATTAGCCGGCAAACGAGCTGATGATCCACCTGATGATAAGTGGCTATCGCCGCCCTTGAATATCAGCAATACCAAAGGCATCACTGATGCGTTGCTGGCCAAGAAAGAAAAAAGACAAAGAAAGAAAGAACTGGCTCTCAAGCCCCCAGCCGGAACACGACGAGTCGTTTGGCGGCTGACTCATGCTCGAGGGTGGTAGTTATCCAGGCGAATCCCTGGAGAAATAATAATAGTAATAATGGTATTAATTAACAATTAAAATCAATACCTACTACCAATAGTATAAAAAAACTTAAAACTTTTACATGTCCGAAAACTTGATTCTCATAAAAGTCAAACTCGTTTCTCTTACAAGTTCAAAAACATAGCTTATTTCATGAGTAAAAAATTCGGTTTAATAAATAGATGGTAAACTTATAACTTTCTCTTACAGGTCCAAAAAACTCCAGTAACGCTAGATCTTACTAATCCTAAATTCGTTTTTCTTCCAAAGTCAGAACATATAAATTATCTTACAACTTCAGAACTCAGTTATCTTATGAGATAGTAAACCCGTTTTTCTTAGGAGCCCAAAAATGTAGATTCTCTTAGGAATCTTAGGGTACAAAGTTCTTATTTGGGGTCAGTGTACGTTTTTTCAATAAATTATCTACGTAAGTCAATACGTGATAATTTTTTAAGAGATATGTGAAATCTCAGGTAGTAAACAAAGAATACTATATTATTTTAGGTTTTTCTTATCCTCTATGACAAAACACCCTTCCGAAGAGCTGGTAGATTAATTAAATGACGTGCATAAGTGTATCAGTGATACTTCTTATCTATGAATAAAAATTTTTGATTTGAAAAAATCTGAAATTCGATTCACTTATAAGCTCAAAAATCTAGATTCTCTAAAGACTCTATAACTGATAATCTTACTTCCTAATCAAAACTCTTAAATATTTGACATTTTTCAAATTATAAACAAACAAACGAACAGACCTAATGAACCTGGTTTACGTATAATAACACTGTAGGGAATTGTCCAGAAGTTCTAAAATGAAAATAACATCTAGTTAAATTATGTACGTGCTTAATCCCGCAGGAAATTGGAATTGACTTCAACACAATCTGATTTGCATCAACCAGCCGGCGTATATTAGCCGCAATAGTTCATTATTGGTCGCATTGGCGTTTGGGGAACAATCTATATATTATTATTATGTGCTCACCACCTTGGTGGGATCGTGGTTAAGCATTAACTTATTTTTATAAAAAAATACAAAAAAACTTTTTTGTACGGATGTCCGTTATAGACTCAGAAAACATCCAATCGTTCAATCGCCTCAAATGGTTTTATTTTAAAGGCAGTAATCCAAAGGTGGTTTGAGACTACTAATACAATACATTAAGCACATTGGGTCTATTGATAAAGTCGATTTTCCACTTTTCCCGTACAACAATTTGAAGATAATAATGAAGATGTTCAACACGTCAACACTAAAACACTGATCTGTCATTCTCATCAGAACATTTTTTAGCGTAGTGGAACACCGGCGAGGTATCCACTATTATAAGATATAACTACAAAATATAAATAATTCTATAATATATCTATGTGTACAGAATACACTAGCGCTCTACCACGGCTTTCAATCTGTCAAACTGGTTATTATTAATCCCTGTAGTTGAGGTTAGCAAAATACATTTTATATCATTTAAAATTTAGATCTAACATGATTATGTATTCATCAGGTTTCAATTCAACGGACCGTGTACAATAAGTTACTGTAATGAGATCACTCGGACATTTGCAATATGTACACGTACATAGGCATAGACCCTTTGAGACATTGGATCAAACGTAACCTACATATTTTATAAGTTAAAGAACTAACTTAAATCCAGCAGAGATTAATTTCTAAAACATTTAATGAAGTGTCATAAATATAATACGTATTACGTAATACGTTATTCTGGTACTACATAAATTCTATTATCACTTGTAGATATTGTGGTAATTGAAAAAAATATTTGATTTACCATCACTTCCTGGTAATAAGGTAAATTCTAAATGTAGTTTCTCCATGTTTATTCATTTTATTATTTCCTCTTTTTAGGTAAATAAACAAAATGTCGTTTTTTAAAAGGAATAAACCAAAGATGTGTTTTTCTGCAATCAAAAATACAATATATTTGTTTTATTTTACACCATCATATATAAATAAATAAATAATAAAAATATATATATAAAATAAAATAAATATATATATATATATAAATATAAATAAATAAGTAAATAATATTATATATATTATTTACAAAACATATTTCCGTAAAGCTTGGCTATATTCCGTTTTTAAGTACCCTGTATCTTAATTCAGATAATGGTCAATGTGTGCGCAAAATTTCAAGAAAATCCGTTCTGTAGTTTTTGTGCAAAAGAGTAACAAGCATCCATACAAACTTTCCCATTTACTCGTATAATATTGGTAGAATATAATTATAATTATAATAATTATTATACTCGTACATATTATATCGACTGTCTCTAAGTACAGTATCAACAGTGTTAAACGCTACTCCATAGAAATTAGAAGCGCCTGTGCATAAAATCGCCATTTATAATTTTGTGTGTCATTCATAAATCATCAAAATGTATAGGTATGTATGTGGCAGGTATACGAAGGATACGTGTAGGTAGAAATATTTGATAAAATATGAGTTTTATTCTATTACTAGCTGTTGCCCGCAGCTTCGCATACGAAAATTATGTTTTACCTTATTTGTACCTCATACAGAAGAAAATTTAAAAAACGGTGAATTTATATTGAATTACTTATGTTTAGTAATTTATATATTGAAACCCACAATACAATCACAAAGGATTCCTCTAGGAACAGGTTCCGAAAAATAAGCAATATTCACATTAATTTGTATTTTTTTTGTTTTTCTTGCAAAATTTTGAAAAACTGATAAACATGTGTCCCATCAATTTAAGTTATGTTCATCTGTAATTTTTTTTTTCATCAAAATCCGTTCAAGGGTTTTCATGTGATGCCCGGACAGACAAACAGACAGACAATAATTCTATAAAAATATTTTTGTGCTCTAACACGTTATTGAAGTGCCCCCATATAATTTTTTTTAAATATTCAATGTACAGAAAACTTGCCCTTTGAGTTTTATTATAGTATAGATTTCATTCACAGGTTGTCCATCCGCTTAGCGCCGGACATTGTAACTTCACCAGTTTCACTATTAAAAGCTTTAAATTAACAGCAAAATAGATTTTCTACAAAATATGTTCTTGAATTTCCAAAAAAAGGAACATTTTATAGAATAGTACTGTTTTTAAAAATTATATCAAAATAAGAAAAACAAAGAATAACCAGAGTCACAAGTTTTGATGCCAGCCAAAGGCCTCCTAACTAACGTGCCTTTCGAGAAATTCACCCATCCAACTACCGACCGCGTCCGTTGTAGCTTAACTTTGTCGATCACGGATCGACACAAGCCGCCGGGCTATAAGCGCTTTAATTCAGGCTGCTCTCTTCAATTCATTATCTGCCCATTCCAAGTCGGTAATTGGATTACCACGCATTTGCAGTGCCAAGTGGTAAAGTTGGCCTATCCGTAGCCTTCATCATGCATTAATTGCTTTAATGATAACCACCACGATTGACGGTTCTCTAATACCGAATTGTAATTAAAGTATTTCGTTACAATTTAATCTACCAAGTTAAATTAAAATTGGTGAAAATAGCTGTCTTCTACGCAATAATGTTGTTTTATAATAGTTTTGTAACGCCACATACTTCAGTAATTACGTATTAATCAACTACTGTATGACAATGATTTTATAAGTAAAAAAGTGGTACTTAGATATGTCACTAGCGCGCCGAAGATGAGGATCGTAAGAACGGTCAATTGACCACTGTCTGCTCGTAGTCGCTCTGTCAATACAAAGCGATACGCACGCTTTTGTTGTCAGAAGTGCTTGAGATTTGACATACAACGTTAAAGTGGCTTCGTGTATTATTGTAGTGTGATTGGTGTAGTGAAACAAAAGATAAACGTTTGTGTGTTGTAGCTCTTTTCGGAACAGATATTTTGGTTGATTTTTAAGGGCATAGTTTTTTAAACATCATTGCTGTATGACGTCATCGCACTAGGCGAGGTGGGACAGATATTTCCAAGACAAAAATGTTTGATTCGTTTGTTGTTAATGGTGGTTTATTTATTAAAGAGTGTTTTCCAAGCGGTTTATTAACTTAACAACCATGACAGAATATTGTGAAGTGTAGGACAGAACCTAACGACACTCTATTAGAGTAGGTATCCTTATACTATAGCTTTTCCATCATTGAACACAAAATATTTTGGAACTGTACAATTTGTTTTTACTTACTTATTATATTATATATTTCATTATTATACTAATGAAATTGATATTTTGACTTTAAATTTATTTGATTATTATTATTATTATTTATTTTTTAAGATCATCTTATCTCGGTTTGCACCGGTTTACTAAAGTACATGGGCCTAGGCCAAGTGTACATTAGGTAGTTGTTATTATTATTATTATTATATTATTTTAAATTTTTTATCTATAATGAATTGTATTTTAAAATTGACTTTGTATAATATTTGATTGATTGTTTTTATTTTTAAAATTTTATATTTAATTTATTGGATTCTTTTACATGGATACAAAAAATACTCTAAGTACGAACTAATAACTTTCGCGAAATGTATTGCACATTTTGTGTTGTTTTACTCTTTCACAACATTTTCGTTGAAAACACGAAATTAGTTCAAAAGTGCAAACCACTTGGAACTTGGGAATTTATAGCCTTCACCAAAGTTCTTTAGTTTTACGTATTAAAGTACAAGCATGTACGATAAAAGAACGAGCACTACCTACATATTTTATAGGTTAGGGGAAATAAAATTAACAATGTTGAAAATGAAAATATTCTGACCTTTTTCAAAAACGTAAAACACTATTCTCTCACAAATGGACTTCGAATATTGCAATGTTATATTTTTTGAATTTTGCTGTTTTCATTTTAATCTTTTTAATTTATACCATTCCAAACAACATAAAAATACGTGTTAAAAGTGAGCTGTCAATAAAATATGAGTCATCATAGGCGATTGGTTAAATCCTTTTCATAGCCAGCCTTTTGTACAAGAAGATTTTTGGTTTTGATGACAAAGTAACAAAAAATAAGATGTTGTCGAAAGAGAAAATAATATTAAACGAAACTCGTTGGTGCAAAGAGGTGGCAAGAGACGGACGAAGTGTATAAATATAATGAAGTTATAAAGACAGCCTTTCATTTGATTTTCCTTGTTGTAGATTCCTCAAAAAGTTTTTATGCCTGCATAAAGAGTAAGAAAAACGTTCAAATGGTGCTTGGAATATTTAAAACATACAGAAGTGAATGCAATTAAAATACTACTATACTATAATATTACTAAATTATAGTAATACGGACAGATAAACTGATTTATATAAATGAAATCTCTTATTTGCTTTCTTTAGCTTCATTTCTACATGAGAACACGTGTGAGAACAATTTTAACAAAAAAATAACCGACTTCAAATGAAGTACATCCAATAAAAAAAGAATCGTCGAAATCGGTTAGATATTGAGTTATTCGTCCATTTATCACGCACATACTTATGAAAATTTAAGACTTATATGCTTTTGATATGGATGCCATTGTCAGATCTCACTCAAATTTATGTGGGACTACACAAAAAGCACCAGCTTTGGATTAAAAAAAAATCATCAAAATCGGTTCACCCAGTCCAAAGTTCTGAGGTATAAAAAAATACAGTCGAATTGAGAACCTCCTCCTTTTTTTTAAGTCGGTTAAATATCAGATGATTTTTCCCTATTTAAAATTATTATTCGTAAACGGAATGTTTCGTTAATGCTGCTGTGTGAATCAATCAATAGAATCACTTCTTTTAATAGCTTTGGTTTTTCGTTTCTGATTTTAAGTTTATATTCATATAATAGATATTTAAAGCTCAAAGTGTTTCAAAGTGTCTTTGGGTGAATCAGACAGATATTTTCATTATTGAAATTTCCAAATTACTTAAAATGTTCTGAATTTTGCGCAATTTGCGATAAAAAATCTCAAAATATAATTGTTATTGGGTCTATTGCGTCCACAAATACATAGTGATAGAATTTCTTTAATATTTTCCGTGTATGGACATTGCTCAGTTACAATTTTATTATATGCATGATGACGAAATTGTTTTGACGTTTATTTGATCAAATAACAAAATGAAGTCAAGAAAATTAGAGCAACGAGTCAGATTGTGTCACCCCTAGTAACCTTTGTCCCCACTTGAGGGATTACGCGTCTAACATGAAGCCTATCCATTTGGGCAAGTAGATTTACCCGAATCTACTTATCGACCCTTGGTTAACAAATTGTGACATTAGTTACTGTAATTGAATTAAGTTACTTTGTTTCTTTGAAGGAGCTTTTAGTTTGTTAAGTTATCGTGTGGGAAGTCATTAGAGCCAAAACAGTGTATTTTTTACATTATCGTATTTTTAAATGTGTGTGTAGTTATATTATATATGTATATTGATGGAACCAGAGTGGCCTAAAAGTATTTCCAAGTTTATTTACTGGATATTAGACCACCGTGGTTATATCATAAATTTTTATTTTTTTAAATCAAAATAGGTTATATATATTGTAAAAATGTAGTTAGGCTATTTCGGCTCACATAGCTTGTAATGTATATCAGCTGAAGTATTTCCTCAACCACGGTTGTATTATACAATTGAACTAATTGTCATAATTTTCTTCACATCATCCCACAGTCGCTACTTTCAACGCACACTTTTGCTAAATCTTATGTAGATTTAGCAAAAATGTGCATTGAAAGTAGTAAATAGTACAAGAAACTTACGTAATTTTTCTTTTCTCTGAGCAAGTAGTATTAATTTAGGTATCTACAACTTTGAAAAATTAGCCCAATTGCATTGATTTGTTCTTTCTCGCGCCGTTTCGGAAATATATGATACTCATTATTAGGAATTGTGGTTTTGTTGCCAACTCATTTCATGGCGAAATTGGCAAATATGACGCGGGTGGGTACTATTTAGAGAATGGTACAAGATTCTTAGTACGGACATTGATATTCTATTTATATAGGTTGCAAACGGTTAACCCTGGATTCAATGCTGGGAGGAGAATTAAACACCTTAGATTATGAAACTATTGATGGCTTTTGACATGGACTTCAGTAACCAATATCTAGTAGCAACTTCGAGTCTTTCTTGATCTTGATGTAATGATATCTTGAAGCGATTGTGGAAGCTAATAATATTAAAGTCAAACGCAACTTATGAGTATTGTTGAAACACATCAACTTTAATTTTCATTTTCCATATTTTCATTTTGTTTTATATTTAACGCTATTTCATTGTGGATTAATAAAAGGTTATTTCCTAACTCAAGTATTGAAGGTATGCCTACAAAACTTTTGTCAGAAACTTCTGACATAACTAAACGACGGGTATCATATCTAATTATTAACAGGCAAGGCCGACGTCACAGCAAGCACTTTGAAATACGGAAGTGCTCTATTAATTTTGCCACTAGCGGTCACCCCTCCTGTCTGCGACCAAAGTTGGTTAACTTGTCCGATCACTTCCAACTAAAAGTAGCCGCTGGGCTTTCCCAAAATATAATTAATACTGCTCGAAATGTTATCACTTCAACATTGTTATTCAAGCGTTGGTCCTTCCCGAAGGGAACCGTGTAAAGGTTCCAAATAACTCTCATTCAATTTCAAACTACTAATGTCGCTATTTGTTTTGGAAGGGCCGATAAATAAATCGAATTTACGAAGGCGAGCCTGTTCAGTGTCTAAATGGATCGCTTACAATGTGAGCCCTTATCTGAAGGACGGGTACGGTTTAGCAGCGTCGTCTTTCGTCTTTGACTTGAAATGTCTTAAAAAGAATTAATTGGGATCTCCTGTGACTATTTGAATTAAAACGGGGACTGCTTATTTGGGGTGAAAGATTTAGACTGTGACAGAAAACTGGAATCGCATTTTATTTCGGAAGTTATCTTGAATATTTTTGTTATTATAATCGATTGTATACATATATGCCCACACGACACTTTGTTGAATTAACACAACACAAATGATTGATTTTGAATGTCAATTGTCCTTTACTCAATTTTAAAACAAAATTATTGAATAGTTTTATACGTTCCTACACACACTTACGGAAAAGTCGAAAATTGTAAATAAATATGCCTTTTGAAGTGGGCAACTGACGAAATTACCACAAAGTCTTATTTGAGTAATAGAATACAAAAAGTTAGCATAAACGATATTAACTCATCGGGGTCACCGGCTGTGATGGGTGTACCGCAGGGCTCGATCTTGGGTCCGTTTCTTTTTCTGGTATACATTAACGATTTACCACATTATGTAAAGAACCAAGCGGATATTGTACTATTTGCTGATGACACATCACTAATATTTAAGTGTGAAAGGAATAAAGTAAATTTCGACGACGTAAATAGTGCTCTTTCGCATGAGTCGCTTTGGTTCACTATCAATAATTTACTATTAAATGCAAAAAAACGAAATGTATAGAGTTTATGCTACCTAATGTTAAAAAAGTCAGCAAATCTCTTAAACTAAATAACGAAACATTGCATATGGAGGAATCGACGGTCTTTTTAGGGGTGACCTTAGATAGTAAACTTCAATGGGGCCCACATATAACAAATCTCGCGACAAAACTCGGTAGGGCTGCTTTTGCTGTTAGGAAAATAAGGCAGTATACTGACGTCGAAACTGCTAGGATAGTCTATTTTGCTTATTTCCACAGTGTTATGTCATATGCCATCTTGCTGTGGGGCAAAGCAGCCAATATAAAACAAATGTTCATACTCTAGAAACGGGCAGTTAGGGCTATTTATAAACTTAGGTCTCGGGAATCTTTGCGTGAAAAGTTCAAGGAAATAGGTATACTTACAGTAGCTTCCCAGTATATCTTTAACAATGTAGTTTTTATATGGAAGAATATAAACGCGTATAAACAAAATTTTGATATTAATAATCGCCATACGAAAAGAATGCATCAATTAGTTACGCCTTCGTTCCGCCTAAGTAAAGTGCAGCGATCTTTCATAGGGCTTGGTATACATTTCTATAATAAAATCCCAAAATTAATACGTGATTTGCCAATAGAAACTTTCCAAAAATGTGTAAAGACACAATTGTTAGGCAAGGGATATTATAGTGTAGACGAGTATTTAAATGACAAAGACGCATGGAAATGACCAGCTCTGCAACCAGTTCCGCTCAGAATAGTAAATACTTTTGTATTATTATCTTTTTTGTAATATTTTTTTTAAAAGATGTGCTGAGGAGTTTCTTTAGGCTTTTCTTCTCCTCCACGACAATGCACCTTCCGAAAAGCCAAAAAATTACATGCATAAGTGTATCAGTGATACCTATATGAATAAAATATTCTGACTTTGACTTTTGACTTTGACTTTGAAAAGCGGTCTGTACTTTCCTCCAAAGCTTTCCCCCAATAATGAAAACTACTGAACTGAACCAAATGTCGAGTGTATCTGTATATGCATTACCTTGAATGCGTGAAAAGCGTGAAAAAAAACCATAGTTTTGTTAAGTCCGTCCGTCTACGGCTTAGATGGATGGATGGATGGATGGAGTCAATTGTAGACACACACACACACACACAATCATAAAGCAACAAAGTACGTATATAGTACACACACAGTAAGAGATAGCGAAATGGAAGAGGGAGTGACGGAGCAAGGCGGAAAGCGTGACACCATTAGCCGTTACGGAACACGAGTCAGTTAAACCCCAAAAAATTTTACAATTGACTCGTTATATGTCAAATCAAAAGGTACGAGGGATATTTATACCTCTTTATTATGGTAAGAAATAAAATATTTTATTATTTATTTTTTATCGTAAGGATTGGAAGATTTTTATGTGAAACACGGATGCGAATATACTAATCGCACCAGTTTAAATAAGAAAAAGAAGATCTAAGATAATTTTCTTTTATGATAACAACAAGAATGAGAAAACCGAATACGGTATTTTATACCATAAACGAAACGGAATGGAATTACGGTAATTGAACCCTTAAAATAAAATACCGAAACCAGAGCAAGTTTTTTTCACGTCCATTGTTGGGTCATTCAATGTTATACCCACGTGTAACAAAAATATAACTCTTACTGTGATTCTAAGAGAATCGAGTTTAATCTTATTTGTGGAGAT
The DNA here is from genome assembly GCA_963932265.1 of Thymelicus lineola. Lineage (NCBI taxonomy): Eukaryota > Metazoa > Arthropoda > Insecta > Lepidoptera > Hesperiidae > Thymelicus > Thymelicus lineola. The sequence goes on from OZ010680.1 coordinate 12,822,494, forward strand.
ATATTTGAATATAACTTTATTATTGGAAATAATCTTCTTTGCAGAAAAAATCAGATATCATTTTTGAGGTTTTACGTATCGACGCTTGAAAGGGAAAATTGATTATGCGACATTGAGCTAACTTGATAGGAGAGCAGTTTAAAGTTGAATTTTTAGAAAAGTTGTTGTATACGCACAATATAGATGATAAAATAAGGATTCCAAAACATTAAAAATAACGTGGGTAGGAGGATTATACAAAAATACATGATTTCTTTCTAAAAATTCCAACTTTAAACCGCTCTCTTATAAAGTTAGTTCAATGTCGCTTAGTCAATTTTTCCTTTCAAGCGTTGGTATGATAAACAAAGAAGACTCTTTGTTTATTTTTAAGACAAGTTTTCATCAATTGGGTTTCTTTTAATAGACTTACAATAGCCTGTCTAGACAGGCGACCATGCAAGACGTCACATAAAAAATGATATACGAGTAATACGAGCAAAAGAACCGTGAGTATATCCTTCAATCACATTAGATGCTCTGAATTTTGACGGGGAAACATAATAATATTTTGTTTACGCATCAATCAGATTTAACCCGTGCTAAGAAGATTCGCAGGCGTGACAAATTACGTAACCTGTTTCTGGTTTCTTCGCAATGATTGCAATAAATTGCAATTTTAGGGTAGCATTTGTGTTATTGTATAAATATTTCTTGTAGTTTCTGTACACCTGTGTGTTTGTTTTGTAAAAGTACTATAAATCGCTGAATTTTATGGCCTATCTATACTTTGGCCATATAAATTGGCCAACAATACTTTGATTCTGACCTGTTCTGAGTACACATATGGGTCAATGCACGGGTATCCCGTGTGGTGCCGGATCCACTTCGTAGAATCGCATCACTCCTACTTCATCTTGGGAGGTCGTAAAATGCGAATGATCTGATGAATATTGTAGGAGACGGGCAGTAGAGTCTCCCTGCGGACTTATAACACCTACTGCGGTCACCAACGAGAAGTAGCCAAGCGTGATGACTACCGGTTCCCGGCAGCTCCGCTATTCCTAGTTAGGGTAGCGGCTATGGTAACGGCGAGGCAGGGTGCTAAGAATCACCGGCGGAGATCGGTCTACCAATCTAAACGACGATTTCTGCACTTGGCTATATACTACACCAGGACACTACGAGGACCGACGACAAGTTGAAAGAGCTGGAAGAAGAGATAATTTAAACTGGAGTATTGTGGGTTTCTCTGAAGTCCGAAGACAGGGGGATGATACGATAATACTCAAATCCGTAAATTTGTTCTATCACCGGGAGGGCAAACACCTGTCCCAAGGTGGTTTCGAGTTTCTCGTTCACAAGTCCCTCGTCAACAACATTGTTCAAGTTGGGAGCGTGTCGACCAGGGTGGGGTAGCGTAGCTTACACTAAGAATATCCAAACTGAAGGCTGTACACTCTGTACAGGTATATATTACCGGCAATCTGTATATTTGTGGTATTCTATACAATCCATAGGCATTGTAAATAATACCTGGGCCGTTCGGGGAATGTATGAAATGTTAATATGAATATATTGCTCCATTACATACTTTACCCAGGTTTTGCCAAGGATTGTATACGGGAACGTCTTTTTTTTAATTGTTTCGATGTCTATAACCCTAACTCCTTCATCCGGATGTTATTCTATTGTAAGCTCACAGCGTTCGCACTATTCAAATTTATTTTCTCGAGTTGTTGGTTTAGGTTCTTCATCTGGGAGCGAAAGAGCAAATAATGCGCTACCCAAATATAGGCTTTATCTTCCTAAATCCGCTTACGTTACAACCACAAACAAATTGTAATAAAGTTTTGGAGTAAATCTTGTATTTTTGTTTGAACGATGGGATAACTTAGCTATTTAAAATAGGTCATTTGTTATAAAGAGGTTCCTGTAGGATTGTATGGAAATAACTCATTGCAGAATTGGTATGGAAATTGGAAATCTAGCTACTTATTTTACCTTACATGAAAAGTTTAGATACTATTATAATTTTCATGTAGACGTAACCAGTAAAATGTTTATATCAAATGCTTCTCCATAGCTGGAATGCTGGAAAATTCAATTGCTAAGGGGGTCGATTTATCACATCACATCACATTTCTTGTTCACCAATATTTTTAAGTCGCTGCTTGTGTTAATGGACTAAAGGAAAGGAACGGTGAGCCCAGCCAGTCAAAGGTAAATTGATAAATTTATCAAAGAAACTACTGTGTCTGTTAATTTACGCACATGAGAACTTATTCCTACTTATTCCTACTTGTTTCCCATAATGTTTGTCTATGTCAAATACATCTAATATAAAAAAATCTTGTGTCATGGTGTTTGTGGTCACCCTTCTCCGAAAAGGCTCGACCAATTTTAATGATTTTTTTGTGTATATTTGGTAGATATGAGAATAGGTCGCAAAGTATATTTCATACCGCTAGGTGATTAGGGTGTCCCTATCAAGAAAATTTTTGACAGAACAACGTTTGCCGAGCGAGCTAGTTTCAAATAAAAACTTAAAGATATTTGCGGGAAACTTCAATCATAGTATTACTAACAATAATTTTCATTGGAGGTTAACTTCATTCCTCAACTCTATTTTTATCCGGGAACTTTTCTCTCTTCTGATTACGCTCCAAAAGAACCCCCGGATAAGTTGTATTTAACTTAGGTAGTTAAATATTCAAACTATCTAAATTAAGTCAAGTTATAAATTTACCAGTTTGATAACTTAATTTTAAATAGGTTCATTCGGTCGTTTATTGTCTGTTGCAAGGAAGAAAGGAAAACCTTGCCCAGAATTGAGTCAATAATGATTAAGACATAGTCAGCGACAAAAGTTTTAAAGACGTCATATTTATCTATCCCATATTAGTTAATCCCCAACTCCGACTATGATGTAGTTTTTTTCATACGAATGAAGTACAGCAAGAAATATTATATGCTCAAAGCTTGTGAATAACAAGCTCACACTATGTTTCTCTTACATATGGCATGATCACACACGAAAGTCATAATAAATACTCACGAACCAAGAACAATAAACAAAAAAAATACCCCAGAAATCGAACACGGGACTGTATGCTCAGCAGGTAAAGTCACCGAGAATCGGGTTAGTACTAAATAATAAATTACGGATTAGTTACTCATATTTCTGTCAGTTTTATAAGTAGTCGAGAGTAAGGTTTAGTATTACTTTTTTGTATAAAATAACTCGTTCACTTGGCTCAGTGCCTCGGACCGAGGTAAGTGGCTCAATTTTCACTCTGAACACGCGAAATTTACGACTCCTATGCATTTGCAGCAGTAGCTCAGAGGTTTAAAATGTTTCCTAGCATTCCATTGAGTTGGGTTGAATTTTTATATCATACTAGGAAATCGCCATCACTCCGCTTGGAGAAAAATACTAAAAAATAAAATATAATATAGCCTATGTTACCCGGGGATAGTGTAGTTTCTGAACAGTGAAATAATTTTTCAAATCGGTTCGGTAGTTCCGTAGCCTATTCAATGCAAACAAACAATCAAATCTTTCCTCTTTATGATATTAGTATAGACTATGATATAGTTTCTCTGAATATTATGACGAAGAGAGTTATCGATACTAAATAATGATTTCGAAATATCTTTGAGGGAATTTCACAAGAGTTATGTGTTTTGTAATGATATTTAGTATAAGTACAAGGATAACATAACGTCCTAAAAAGGGTCGATGTGCGAAGTAGGGTTTTAGTTTTGGCTGCCATCTGGCTGAGTAAAAGTTCTGAAATAATTTTAACTTCAGCTAAAATAAGACTTAAAAAACTACTTAAAAGTTGTAGAAGTAGACACTTAAAAGTATATACTTTAGGGTGACCCTTTTATCGTTACTAGACATCATAATCTAATACTAAGCAAAGAATATGTACAAATTGCAAAGTACTTTCAGAATATTCCCATTCAAGTAAAAATGTTCACACGAATTGAAATCAGTTGAGCATAACTTTGAATGGCCAGCATGGAGTGCTAAATGCCGCTGAAATATTGGTCAAGCTGGGAACTAATATCAATAATGAAATGAAATAATCTTTTATTTATGTAGGTATCACTGATACACTTATTTTTTTAATCTTTTCGGAAAGGTGCTAACTGAAGTCACATGATTTAGAGTTGCTGGCCCTTATTTTTAATAATATTATTCCAAGTAGTTTTTATTTTATTGTCCCAATTAACTATTTTTTTCCTTTATCTACATTGACTTTGCCTGAGTGTAGATGATTTTGAAAATTTTTGAGTAATTTTTTACGTATTGCTGAAATGAGGGAGAAAATTTATATTGTTTTTCGTCATAAAGCTCGTATACTCGTAATTTGTTCCTACTTTTGAAAATGCCTACAGTGACTTAACCGCTAAATTTACTATTTTACTTTCTCACCTGACCTTGCTAAATATTTCCTTGTGTAATATCTCACAATTGTGATATACATTATCGATACAAGTACCGGAACTTGCAGCTATTCTGGTAGGTTCAGTAAACATTGGATTTAAATTAAAACACATAAATAATGCGCGTAACCTAGCTAGCTATAGAAGATTCTTCTAAAATCTCAAGATAAAAGTCACCGCATATTACATAATTTCTTTTTTTGAAACACACAACCGTTTAAGGACATCCTCTAGACTACTCTGGAATATCTTCGAAAAGGCCAAAGTCCCCAGAAGGGAGGCGATATATGTGTATAGACTGTGATATCGTTCCAGTTCCACACAGGCTAGCTCTATACTGCGCTCAATAGAAAGACTAGCAATCTTTACGAGATATAATGTTGTGCAGTAAAATTAGTGACCCACCATGGATTGCAGTCTCTCTATAGAATGCACTTAACAAACTGTAATTGAATTAATGGATATTTTTAAGCACTTGTTAACGAATACTCAGTAATGCATATAATAATACATTATAATCTTTGACAAATATTAGTATTTAGTTAGTTCCCATTTCATTATATTGAAACTGCCACCGATCATTAAAATTAAAGAAGTATTTTCATCTACATTTTCATAATTAATATGGTTCATTAAGTGGCTCCTGGTGAGCTCAAGTTTGTCACCGGATGGGCACATCCATAATCTGGCAAAATTACTGCTCGTAACTAATGGACCCAAAATTTTTACCCAAACTGTCGCTAATAATAATAGTATTCCTTTCTAATTAGTGGTGAAGTAAATTATGTAATTCTTCGCATATCGCAGTATTAGTGCGTGTTTCTGGTAATATGTATGATCAATGATGAAATCGTTGAAATGCGTATAATAATTACATCCTTCCTGACCGAAAATACGACAGTATTTCTGGTCAAAATAAGTTATTTCTATATTTTATTCCTTTATAACAGATACTTGTAATTTCGTGGATTAAAAAATTCTGTGACGAAGTAGGTACGTACCTACAGGTACTTATGCACTAACAAGGTTGGATAAGACGTCCGCTAACTTAGACCTGCGGGCTTATTATGAACTTTAAAGAAACCATGCTTTTTACAGGCCATCCTTAAACCAGGCAGGCCGAGTTTCGTATTATGACATACCAAATATTGAATGTCTTCTGTCTTGATCTGCTTTGGGTCTTTTGTCTTTGGCCAGTTTTGTCGTCTAGCGCTATGTTCAAAAACTTGAATCGGTAAGTCTCCAAAAGATTACGGTTTCTTATTATTAATATAATTTAGCTGTAATTAAAATATAATCAGTGAATATTTTGTATTAAAATAAAATTAATAGTTAAAATACATGTTTTATGCTATAAATAATTAAGAAATAACCATTTGGTTTTTATTTATGTGAAATTAAGTTTTTAAACGATTGTTTTTGAACGAATGTCCTCTTGACGTTTGTCAGGACCATGGATGTATTACTCTCACTGGATAAGTAACTTTGTAGAGGTACCTGTGGACGGCTGACGTCATAACCGAGGAACCATTTTTCATGTTATCTATAGTCCCAGGATAATTATATCATTCGATTATGATTTTTTATAATGATATAAAAACATCTAACATGAATATTATAAGTAACGTAATTGTGTGGTACTTTGCAACACTACGCCAAAAAGTTAATACAATTTTTCAATGTGGCGATTACGGTCATCGGGGATTTGTGAAGACTAGTGGTCGTCGTCGTTTTTGTTTGTGTTGCTTAAAATGTGGTGATGTACTGTTATCAATTATCAGTGAGCAAATTACAATAAAAACAAATGTAATATTTTAAATTCAGTAATTTTGAAGAAATTTTAATAAAAAGCTTTTAATTCAATATTATGATATTTATTAAGAGAAACATTACCAATAGAAAACATTTTAAAGAACCATATCAAAATAGGACATAATTTTTCTAAGTGTAGACAACCTACAATTATGAAGAACAACCTCAATCCGGACTGTGATTGGTCGAATAGTCCATTTAAGATATGACGTCATCGAACTTCAGGTACCTCTACAAGGTCAGCAATCCAGATAGTATAATATGTCCATGGTGAGGACTATCCACTGACATCTTACGTCAAAACTTAACGTCAAAATAAAAACTTTGCTGACCAAACAGTGTTGCCACTTGATGGATTTCAACAGGCATTATCGGGAAAAAATATATTCTGATTGCTAAAGGATTTCAGGCACGCGCGGACGGCTTAACAGATTTCGATCCACTTTTTATTGTGACAAACCGATTCTGATGTGAATCACTGATACAATAAGATTTTGAAACATGTATTTTATATGGACTAAGAATTCGCTATTACTATTACTATGGCCAAAATAATTCACAAAGTGACATTATTTTCTGTCAAATCGGTCCGGTGGATTAATGATTCTACTAAAGTATAATTATTGTACGCCGCCAAGGACGCCAAGGCCATTGTATAACTGGACAACAAACTTCGACGAGGTGCCTAAAGACGGAGTTACATAGGATGCCCATTTTTCTATGGTGCCCATGTTATCTATAGTCATCCATAGATCATTATAGTGTTATCCATATGTGATTCAATTGTTAAAATTTTTTACACTTGTGGTGAATTTTAAGGAAATGTACTGTAATAAATAATAATATTGTTTAATTTCGTTTCAGCTTATACAAAAATAGTCATATAAAAACATTCCTTTTCATTAAATAAAGATAATTTTGAAAGATTTAGTAGTAAAATATGTTATTTCAATATTATATTTCTTTACCGCCAGAATTTTTTTTATCAAGAAAACATTTTGAAGAACCTTATCAAATTAGGACATAATTCATCTAAGTATGGACACCTTACAATTATGAAGGACAACCTCATTCCGTCCCGCGATTGGTCGAAAACGGTCATCTAATAGTACGTCATCTGTCTTCAGGTACCTCTATGAAGACTGTTGTCTAGTTATACTATAATATTCTTAATGGATACAAATCTTCGAAGAGAAAACATTTTGAAGAACCAATATATCAAAATAGGACAATTTTTCTAAATAAGTATGGACACCCTACAATTGATTGGTTGAATAGTCCTTCCGATATGACGTCATCGAACTTTGAGTACCTCTGCAAAGTCAGTAATCCAGATAGAGTAATATATGTATCCATGGTCATAATCTTCAAAGATTAGCGTCGTTATTAAGTACTTGGACGGAATATACATGCTTGACGAAATTTTGAAATTACAGCTGGCAACACTTATAACTATCTATATTATAGGGATCTATCTATATTATAGGGATACGCAAAATTTCAAAAGTATCGATACATTACTCGATACCAGTATCGTATCAAAAGTATCGGAGCCAAAATATCGATACTAGAAGGTATCGAGTACTTTTTAATACATTTATAAAAAACCTAAATGGAATGTTATGTTAGCTGGAATGTGTCTCACAAAATAGACACTAGTAAAATTTTATCCAGGCGGTATCCAGTCAAACGATTAAGGCTTTGTTTTCATTATTTTTAATACTTCCACATTTCACTAGTTTCTCCTGCGGCATCTTCTTGAGATTGATTAAACTTTAAATGCATGTTCTATAGCAGTTTACAGTACCAGTAATATATCTTATAATTACATATATTTTTTATTCCAAGTAAGACGAGACGAAAACGAAATAACCATTGTACTTCTCTACGACTCACATATTTTGGTGACATAGTGTTATTAAAAAAATACTACACAGATTATTCAATCCGTAAAGATTACTCGTTAAAAAAACTTCTAAAATAGTTCAATCAAATAAAATGATAACACACATAAGTGCTCGGCAATGAGTGGGAATTCCCCGAATCATTATCTTAGGTTTGGTAGTAGGTAATGTGACAAAAAAAATCAATGGATTTAAATAAAATTGTTCAAAATATCGATTAATAATTGTTAAGTTTCAAGTTAGTAATTTATTAGAAATGGGGAAGAGAGTACTTACTCGAATCTTTCTAAAAGTATCGATACCTCAAAAGTATCGATATCTAGAGGTATCGATACGTTTTACGTATCCAATATCCATAGCTAAATAAAATAAACTTTATTCCTTCCCAAAACTTTCTTTTCAAGTTTACGTAAATAAGCAAAATTGCTTATTCGTTTATTGATATTCTTTACTCAGATAATTCGAATGGCGTAGTTACCTTATTTTTTGTTAGTAAAACTATTCTTGATTAAATCGCGTAACAACCATTCTACGTCCGTAGTAACAACTAAACATTTTATTTTGTTTTAGTTATTGTGGGATTTGTGAATTGTGGGTGATATTCCCGGCGTCATTGTGTAACTTAGCGCCCCAGCCTGCTCAAATACAATGGATCAAATTACCCAAGAGTCAGCCCCGATAACCTCGGTGAAACCTAGGAATATTATTGTATACATGACAATTTAATATAGTTTGGAAGCGGATGCTCTGATGACTATTTTAGTCGTAAGGTCAGTATAAACAGAAAAAAGGTTATAGTTTTTACAATTATCTTTATTTCGCTTCTGAATTATCCAGAGTTGTGTTGGTTTATAGGGTTAGGTGTCTTCTCAGCAGATACCCAAATTACCTGAAATTAAATGAATAAGTTACATTTTCGTGCTTGTAAAATATTTATTTTCTAATCTAATTAAGTCTCCATTACTGACCTAAAATTTTTGTTGTTTCAGGTTAATTTGTCACTGATAAATAATTGATGAAGACTATAATAATTGATTTCATGTTGTGATATTTTTTAATAATATAGTGTAATGTGTTTGATTTTGTTTGATGTGTTTATTCTACTGGTTATGATTTGTTATATCTGTGATTGTATTATAATTGAGTTCATGTGTGATTTTTTAATCCATATTCTAGTTAATAACTTCTTATTAAAAGCAAATCCATTGTATTAAAAGTCTTATATTTTGCACCTGGCTGACATAGAGTACTTTGACCCACTGATCTATAGTAACTTAAAAGCTTTTGTGATGACATATTTATTTTATAATTAATTATTTGTTAAATTATTAGAAGAAAACGCTTATACACTCATTCTCCCCGCAATAAGTTTTTACCTGTGTCACGGGTGGCATGGGACACACATAATAACATATCACATTCACACCCATGACCTGAGTATAAATATTTGTCTGTCACATAAATATCTGTCCCCGCCGGGAATCGAACCCGGGACCCCTCGTTTCATAGGCAGGACCGCTACCAACTAGGCTACAGGGTCGTCATATTATGTTTGCTACTTAAGTTTATTTCTTTAAAAATGTATAATGTTGATTACAATTTTATATTAAATTTGAAAGGAGGAGGTCCTGTGTTTTTTTTAATAACTCACCAATTGCACATCCAATGACTGGTATTGCTTTCCATTGTAATATTATTCTTTATAGTCAGTAGGACATACAATGGCCACATGAGTGCATTCTATGGAGCCTAGTACACCCGGCATTCCTAAAATTACAGAAGAATATAAAATAAATATATTATGTTAAAATTGTATTTATAAGTAAAGGATGGGTGTCAATAATATAGGTATATTTTTCCCTGAAGAGTTTTGGATTTTTATTCATGTATTTATCAACTACGGGTAGTTATATTTAAGATACAAGCCAAATAAAGTCAAACATTTTATGATGTTTGTAACAAAAATAGTCAAGTTTAATAAGGCTGGTGACTAAGTTAATAATTAACTAAAAGAGGTTAGATTATCGTTAATGAATAACAAAAATAGTAAAAATAATTAACTCGAGTTCTCGCTATCATTATCATCAAACCACTGTGACGTAGCGGCGTCTAGAATGTAGTCACTGTAAGTGACCGTTTGACTTTTTGTTTTCTCTTTTCATGTACATACCTATTGTATCTTAAATAGCAAAGAACTGCTGCTACATGTGCACAACAGTCCACCACTCGTGCACCCTATTCAGTAAATCTGTTGTCTTAGGTATTATGCCCCAGACGGCTGGCTATGTCTCTGAGTGTGAGCCAATGTCGCCAGTGACATGTTGGTATGATACTGTGGCATAAATAGATAACCTCTATGTAGTATGTTTAAGAATAAAAGGTTTAGCTTTGAATGCTAAAGAATATAACAGGGTGCACCCACATCATTTTAAATCACCGAAGAAAATATTTACTGCAGCAGCGCGATGGAATACAAGGTGGGTAAATAATAGAAATAAAAAAAACCTACCCTTTGTCTCCACTGTTAAATCAGTGGATTTCGAGGAATTCCGCATTATGAAGTGAGGCTTTGGTTTATCGCATTTGGTAAAACGGTAAGTATCTTTGGACGACATCCACATCGCTGCCTTCTCTTTTTTTTCAGCCTTTTCTTCCGCTTTTCTTGAGCTGCATTGGCCTCCGTTAATACGAAAATTAAGCAGAAAGTGATAATTTTCCTATATTACAACCACCAACACCATTTCCAGCGGACCGCTCGCTTCTCTTATTTGGAATCTTTGAATCCTTCTTTTTTTCCACCTGCTGCATCAGCCTCGATAAATTAAAAGCTAACGAGTTTTTTTTATAATACAATAAAAAACAAAATAACCAACTACGAAATTCTAATAGAAACACTTGCAAACTATCGCTATTCCAGTGCTCTTGGGCACCTTTTATTGAAGTTTAATTTTTGCCAGCCAAAACCGGCTCCGAAGTGTCAAAAGGGAGCTCATAATACGGTATTTCCAGGCAGAAGATAATTTTAAGCCACCGATGTGTCACGTGACCGCTGCCTGGCTGGCAATAAGAGTTGATAATACGAATTTGCACTGCAACCCAGTTTACGCCGGTAAAATGCCTGGAATTAAGAGTTCATGATAGACCCGCTGTTCAGGGCCTTTAAAGGCAGCGGTTTACTGAAGACTTCTTTATTTTTGGATTCAAAACGTGAATTAATGATGGCTCAGAACTTTTGACCCTTCTGCCATCTTTCTAAAGGTATGTAGAAAGATGGATATCGCAAGCCGCAACCTTACAATAATCAACCGCACTTTGGTAAACCCATAAATATTCTGTAAAATCTCATCTAGATTTAAAGTTTATGAATACTTCAATGGCTTTGTGATATCTACTTACCATATTGAAAAATATACGTGGTATTTAAAGTCTCATAAAACGGAGATCCATTTTCAACTCCTAAGAATACGCTATTAGATTTATAGCTTGTATGATATGCTACACAAAATTGTTAGATTTGTAATACATAATTAGGTACGTACGCCTTTAGAAACATAGACTGGAAAACCCAACTAGAAAAACGTATAAATATTGACTAGTAGGTACTGTGCAAAAGATGCTGCAACTGTAAGGAACGGAGAGAAACGAGCACTGATCTTAAAAGTGTTTCTCGCGAAGATTTATACGACAGTTTCGCACTGGGGTGGCCCCGCCCACAATTTAATTGTTTTCCGACTTCCTTACTAACAGCCCATTAGAACACTGAATGGAACCGAGATGTAAGGGGACGAAGGATAGATGATACGATCTTTAGCGCAAATTTCGACTGTAAGAGATTCCCTATTAAGCTGCCAAATTTGGTACTGTTTTTTTGTGTTTGGTATATACCAAACACGCGTCTTTTATTTCAATTTTTAATGGTTAGTTACGGGGTAAGGGGTTGTAATTTTAGAATTATATATGTTTGTATGTATATTATTATACGTATGTTCCATAATAGCGGCTTAACAGCTACTATTCTGATTTTAATGAACGAAGTATAAATCAAATTGTTACCACGGCCCAGGTGATATGCTATTAATTAAGTGAATACAATTACATCCTCCAGAGGACTTTAACTCGTATATAAAAATAAAGGTTCACAATTTGAATAGAGACCAGTAAAAATAAATGTGAAGTCGAATTTTAGTTTTCAAACTTATGGATACGTTTAAATAAATACTGATAATAGTTTTAAGTGGTATATTATGTAAATGTTGATAATGCTAGTAACTTCTTTAGTGCTACCATATAAAATAGTTGTGAATTCCAAGTTCGTACTTGATTCCCGTGCAGAAATCTAAGTTCACCAACTTGACGCTATCAGTTGGAAGAATAGCGTTTATCTTTCTTAAAGTTTGCAAAAACCAACTTTGAACCAAATATTCCTTTTTTATGTAAATAGCCGAAAATTAGAAGATGAGATACCTGATGGTAAGTGGTCACCAATTTTTTGCAAAACAAACAAGAAAGGATGAAAAAATTTATGAACTGGCTCTCAAGCCCCTTCCTTTATCATTTAGGATTACATATAAGTTAATATATTTCGGTACAACATTTAGTCATTATTGAAAACAAACCAAACTTCCATACTTACATGCTGTTATTTCAATCACGGTATTTTATTATAAACATTATAGGCACTTTATGTCAAAACCATCAAATACAGAAAATAACAAACTACTTCAGTGTTCGACAAAAGAATTGTCGCGAGATGAGGCGCCTTTGAACAAAAGCTATTGAGGAAAATTGTTCTTTAAGTATATCGCCACTCCAATTTATCTATGAAGGAACAGAAAAGGCAACGCGAATAGTATACCTTTTATCAATGTTCCTTTGACAACGGATTTGGTATTAAATTAAATGCGGAACGAAAAGATTTATTTGAAATAATAATCTTAAATTAAAATTTATTAATTTATATTTACACTACACATAGCTAAACCACTCTTGATTAAGTCATCTTTCAAACAAAAATAACTCAATCAAAATAGTTTCGTCCATTTGGGAGCTAGAATACCACAGCCAGACATACAGAATTACAAATCCACAGATACACAGATACGTCAAGCTAACACTCGGTTTGCGTCAGAGGTTAAAAAATAATGTAATTGAAAAGAATGGCGATAAGGGCTAATTTATCATTTTTTTTACAGTATAAAATGTTAAAATGCAGTCTTCCGCTCAGATATCTCAGTTTGAATGACGCACGTGTGTTACGTATCTTATTAATTTATCTTTGGTGATGAAATAATTCCACGAGAAAATTTATATAATTATGTTGTTTTGAAAGATGTTCGAATTATTTTCTTCAATGCTTCGTAGATATGACCACATGATTACCTAAATGTCTACAGTCTAATAATAGGACACTTATTGTTGTCCATGAAAATAATAAGAAGTGTAGTGTGGTTCACTTAATCTTGAAATCAGTTACTCAGCTTTTATTTTAAGTTATTTATTTTTGAGACGGTAATTAAATCTGACCCAAAAAGGAAATATTTGCAGGAAAAATTCAGACCAGATTCTACTCAACGATGTTACAATAGCGATAACTGTCGCCAAGACGACTTAAAAAAACATTTAGCTTTGACTTTATTTATTCAACGCTTCAAACTTGCCGTTCAGTCCGTGCCAGACTGCAACAAATTTTAATACGCCCTCATTCGATATTCAGAAAGTTACAGCAAAACAAATTAAAATACAACTCGGTTTGGCTGTATCGCAAACAGATGTACACCTGTGACAAATGCAGTCAAACCAGCCAAGTAATCCTCCTGGTGCCTTACCATGAACTCTAATAAAACGTGTCATGTTCAGGACAGGTCAGCTTGTAGCTAAAACCTGACAGGAGTGTATTTCGTACCATGAACGTTCACTTGATGGCCTGCAGTGCCTCTACTTCTGTCCGGCATCTTAGTCTATGACCTGCGCGGTACAATGTCGTGTTTAAGTACTCTGTGCACGGTACAAAATTTGTTTTACTTAAGTTCGGAAATAGAGCGTTTTATCGGTTTACCGGTTTTCAAATCAATGCGTAATATTGATGTTTTTAAAAATTTAAAATAACAATCTCAATCGAAGATTTTGAGATTTGTTATAGAAACTTAACGGTCGTTATTTGTTAAGCTTATAAACCGTTCGTTCTCTAAGATTACCAAAAAAATAATCGCAATGTGATGCCTACATTTTTGAACGTAATCTTACAACACTTGACACTTGACACAGTGACAATGTCCAACAAATGTCTAATAAAATGTGTGATTTAGGAGCGATAATTTAAAAGTTGTATAATAAAAGTTGAGTGCAATTTTGAATTTTTTAACGTACTTTCAAAGAAATGAAAGATATTTATTTTGTGATGGTGGTGCATTATCATTTTCATGAATGCCTGTAAGTCATGTACAAGTCGAGGCGGATATTTACATACTGTGATAATATGTAATTTATGTTGAATTGGGTTGGAGATGGGAACTTGAGTAAGAAAGTTGTTGAAGCCGTGTCAGTGTACGGCTACATCAGAAGTAAATGCGTTCGATGACGAACACCCAGCGATCAAAGGGGTCCACTGGAGACATGAGGGCGGAGCCGCTCGAGGACGAGCGCAAGTCAGGATAGCCATGCCGGCGAGCGACCTCTTTGGTTCTACAACGATCGATTGATACAGATGCTGATGATGTCATACGAGAAGAGTTATCAAGAAAAACTAAATATTTAGAATATGGAATATGTCACTTTATTTAGAACATTATACCTAATACGTAGATAGGATATTCTAATTCTGTCATTGATCACGGAGTAGTTGAGATTGTTATCGATGTGAACGTTAGGATAACTGAAAATATACTTATCTTGGTGCAAAGCAAGCGGAATATTATTGAATAACCATTATCATATAATACCTTTTCTTCCACATATATAAAAATATATGGTAAGTATATGTTACAAAAATATACTAAGTATAGTAAGAAAAATAATAATTAGACCTTTTTATTTCTTAAATAGAAAATTCAATTTACAATTTCATAACGACTAAAAAGCATGCAATGCAATCTATATTCTATACAAATAATAAAACAGAAGAATCTATGTGTGATTTCGAAATAAATGATTTAAATAGATAAAAAGTCTTCAACTTAAAGTTAAAGCAATTTTTAGGGTTCATTAATCCTTTCCTTGATCTTAATTCTTGACTAAATTTAATTCAATAATAATTATTATATATTTCTTTGTTTATATTACTTTTTTTATATTATACTCTCTCTATAGAGTAAAGGTTCCTCCATTTTTCTCCACATAATTCTGTCACTCGCTTTATCAATCTTTATCCCGCTTTTTCTCGCTTTATCCCGCTGCTTACAAAATTTCATCGAGCCATCTTTCCGCCGCGGCCGCCCGGCCGTTCTGCCTCTGGTTCTCTTGCTATAGCTGCCTTCCATGATGTAATCTTTTTGAATGTGGTCTAATAGTTGAATACGTACTTATAAATCCTGCTTGCTCTATTGGCTGATGCTCTTCGGTGTATTTAGCAAGGCGTTTCTCGAGACAACAACAACAAACAACAGCTGGAAACAGCTTGTAGAGATTAGATTGTAGGCAAGGCAGATTGGTCGATATTTACCAAATACCTAATGTTCTTCAATATCATAAATTTATATTCAAACTGTTTTATATAACAATAAGTTACGGTATAAAGAAATTATAAACGAAACAGCCAAAACAGGA
This sequence comes from Thymelicus lineola, assembly GCA_963932265.1. Taxonomy (NCBI): domain Eukaryota; kingdom Metazoa; phylum Arthropoda; class Insecta; order Lepidoptera; family Hesperiidae; genus Thymelicus; species Thymelicus lineola. The sequence continues at coordinate 12,838,405 of OZ010680.1, forward strand.
CAATTAAAGTTACTTTCGGTAGGCTGTAATATTTTGACGTTGACATAGGCCGCTTTCCGACATCAATACGTCAACAATCGCTTCATGGTACACAAATTGCAAGGCAGAAGAAGATTATCGAAGTCACGTGACCGCTGTCCTGTTCCGGTCACGTGATCACTGGCTGACCTGTGCTTTAGCTAGGTCATGGTAGGATATAGCAGGACAGCTCAATTATTGGCTAATATTGGCCTGTTTTAAGAGTTCATGGTAAGCCCCCTGAATTTTGTGCTTTAATGCAAAATTCAAAGTTTTAAATATTTGAACAGTTGTATGTTTATTTTCCATCAGAAATCACAGTTATTATACAATTTGCGATTTAAATTCTCAATGCGGCACAATACCAAAAACATGTTATTTTATATGTAGATTTACTACGAGTACAATATTTTATATTTGCCTTTATATTTACCGTTATATTTACCTGTCATTTACTTCTTTGCTCTGACTAAGCTAGAAGTATTTAGATGTCACCACGCTATTAGTCTTGGATTATCTCTTGGATTGTGGTATCTTGTGTGTGCAAATAACGTGCGAAGCAATAGTTAATATTTATTAATCCATGGCATCCGTGAAAATAGTCCTAAAAATGCACAATCCTTTACGAAATGTGCCAGCATTTCATGTCAGCATACAAACAATTTGAATTTGCACCACTGAATAAAATAAGGGTTGTAAGTAAATAATTCTAACGCGTTGAATGCTCCACAATCTGTCGACGCTTCGGTAAACATGTATGTTTATTTAGGCTTCACAATCTAGTTCATTGATTCTAGCACAGAAAACATAAATAGTACATTCACAGACATAGATAGTAAATACATGTCTGTGAGTACATTAATGCAATTCTAGTCATAGACCAAATCAAATATCAAATTGCATTGAACGCCTTCCATAAAATTTGATATTCTATCTTAAATATAAAATTCTCGTGTCACAATGTTACTTACCATACTCCTCCGAAACGGCTTGACCGATTTTTATGAAATTTTATATGCATATTCAGTAGGTCTGAGAATCGGCTACTATCTGTAGTGTCTATGCATATCGGGCAGTCTGTGGCTAACTGCGAGCGAGTGCAGATGTGCGCTATGCGTATTCATACCTCACCTATTACAGAGTAAAGCGTGTGTATTATTGATCCTCTGAACACTACAAGTGGCGACGACGGTAAAAAAGAATAAGTAATTACAAAAAATTTGTTGGAAAAAAAGAAGGATTAATGCCCTTGCTTGCATACGCTTGGGCAAGCAAATTCGTTACGAATATATTCTATTATGTACGTATTCAAGTAAGTAAAGTGTATAATTACATTACAACCACATAATTTACATGTGGGTACGCCTAACTGCGTGTACTTAAATAACAATTATTTAAGTATTAACGTTTTAAGAACTTGGCAACGAAAGTACCACTGCCAGATTTGTACACAAAATGGTTGTCTAAACATCAAAACAAATTAAATATTTCGAAGGCCACGCAAATCACCTTGTTACAAAGGGCCATACATCAAGTAACTATTTCAAATAGACCATGAATTTATTGGAACTGGTTACGATATTGCTGTCGGTAATATTATATATAGTAGCATGTGGAAGAGTAATTTATTTCGTTTCTTATTTCAAATAAAGCTATCGAATCACAATAACAATATCCTAAGTTTTGTTGTAATTGGTGGATAATTAATAAAAGCGTGAAACTTCACGTTACCCTTGGAATGACTTGGAAAGAAACGATTCAGAATCTACCCCACGTATTAATATAATGCTGTGGTTAATATTTTCATAATTCAAATACCGTTCTGCAATGAATCCAAAGATTTTATGTTGATAATTATTAACAAGTTACAGGTGTAATTTTGCTTATTAGCTGGCAGTTCAATAGAAATATCATTATGTTCACGCCACTACAGTTCACTTGAAGATCACGCCTATATAATCATTCTAATGAAGAACCTGGAAAATAGCTACGAACAGTGTGTTAGGATATGAGCATAATGGTTAAAAAGTTTATAATACCTTACAACCCTTATTACATAGTAATATTGAAGCATCAATTGGTTAATATCTTAATGCTAAAGCCAATATGAAATATATTGATAACTACGTCAATCGATAGCTACGTCAAGGTTCACGCAGGTTGTTGGGTCTATCCCACTAGTCCCGTTACAAGGTCCGTTGGTTGGACACGCAAACTTTTATACGGCTCGTAAGGAGCATGCAAATGTACTCTGTGTACAAAAAGGCCGCAAAGGCACGCAAATTTAAACAAGGCTCGTAAGGAGAATGCTACTGTACCTTGTGTAAAAAAAAAAAAAAAAAAGCCCAAATTAGGCATATTATTATTGTCATATACATCTTCTTGCTGGTATAAATAAAAATTAACCCTAGTATTTCTCGGTAGCTTAACCGATTTGACTATGTATGTTTGATTCAAAAATGTTCGTGATGGCTCAAGGATGGCTGTTTTGGGAAGAAAAACAAAGTTCTTTGTAAAGTTACGTGGAATATTTTTATGTTCCGCCAAACTATTAAAGATATCGAAATAGTCTTTGTGAAAGTTATTCGATGTGATGTGTATTTCCTATTAAAGGTCTATTAAAATCGAAAGATGGAGAATACTAAACTTCAGTCTAAATGTCAAAAATATTGAAACGCTTTGTTTGCTAAAAATAAGTAAATAGTAATAATCTAAAATTTTAACCAAACCGAATTAAAATAAAGTACATCTAATAAAAAAAAAAAAAAAGAATCGTCGAAATCGGTTGGATATTGAGTTATTCGTCCATTATCGCGCACATACTTAATGCAAACTTAAGACTTATATGCTTTTGACAAGGATGCCATTTTCGGATCTTGCTCAAATTTATGTAAAACCACACGGCAAGTGCCAGCTTTCGATTAAAGAAAGAATCATCAAAATCGGTTCCCTCAGTCCAGAGTTCTGAGGTAACAAACATAAAAAAATAAAAAATAAAGATACAGTCGAATTGAGAACCTCCTCCTTTTTTTGAAGTTGGTTAAAAAGGTATTCAACTTATGGGGTATTTACCATAATTAAGTATCATAATTAATTAAGTTACGGAGTAGGCACTTGATTTAGAGTTGCAAGGAATAAGCCAAACTATACATAATTATGTAAGCGATATATTGAATTGCTGCTATGGCAAGTCATTCGAGGTGATGAGGATTATACATACTATAATGTATTCTGTATGGTATGTACAAGTGGTATATAATATACCATAACATGTACTGTCAATTATAAATCAAAACAAACTTATAGCCACGCATACAAGGACTTCAGAAATATTTATATAAAAGATAAATATTCTAAGGCTATACAGTCATATTACTGTTACATAAGTAAAAGCCACGCATACTAGAAGTCCACGCATATTTATAAATTAAATTATAATCTAAGGCTATGCAGCCACGTTGCTGTTACTGAAGTAAAAAGCCACGCATACAAGGACTCAGAAATATTTATATAATAAATAAATATTCTAAGGCTATACAGTCATATTACTGTTACATAAGTAAAAGCCACGCATACTAGAAGTCCACGCATATTTATAAATTAAATTATAATCTAAGGCTATGCAGCCACGTTGCTGTTACTTAAGTAAAAGCCACGCATACAAGGACTCAGAAATATTTATATAATAAATAAATATTCTAAGGCTATACAGTCATATTACTGTTACATAAGTAAAAGCCATGCATACTAGGAGTTCACGCATATTATAAATTAAATTAATATAAGGCTATGCAGCCACGTTGCTGTTACTTAAGTAAAAAGCCACGCATACAAGGACTCAGAAATATTTATATAATAAATAAATATTCTAAGGCTATACAGTCATATTACTGTTACATAAGTAAAAGCCATGCATACTAGGAGTTCACGCATATTATAAATTAAATTAATATAAGGCTATGCAGCCACGTTGCTGTTACTTAAGTAAAAAGCCACGCATACAAGGACTTCAGAAATATTTATATAATAAATAAATATTCTAAGGCTATACAGTCATATTACTGTTACATAAGTAAAAGCCATGCATACTAGAAGTTCACGCATATTATAAATTAAATTAATCTAAGGCTATGCAGCCACGTTGCTGTTACTTAAGTAAAAAGCCACGCATACAAGGACTTCAGAAATATTTATATAATAGATAAATATTCTAAGGCTACACAGTCATATTACTATTACATAAGTAAAAGCCACGCATACTAGAAGTTCACGCATATTTATAAATTAAATTATAATCTAAGGCTATGCAGCCACGTTGCTGTTACTTAAGTAAAAAGCCACGTATACAAGGACTTCAGAAATATTTATATAATAGATAAATATTCTAAGGCTACACAGCCATGTTGCGGTTATATAAACAAAAAGCCACGCATACACGGTGCCCGTAAAGATTTATAATTCAATGTTTTAAGGCTACGCAGTCATGTTACTGTTTCATAAGAAAAAAGCCATGCATATACGATGCCCGCCAATATTTATAAATCAATGTTCTAAGGCTACGCAGTCATGTTACTGTTACATTAAACTGTTAAAAAGCCATGCATGCACGGTAGCTGCATATATTCACAAATTAATGTTTTGAAGCTAAGCTGTTATGAAGATTATTGAAAGCCAAACATGTCTGTTGGATATGAGTCATGTGACACCTATTCGAGATGTCTGATGGAGATGATTCTATCATAATCGGCCGGCCGCATTTCACTGATATGAAATCGTGGGATGAAATAACAAATTGCAGGTTTTCAGAAAGCTACCCCAATCACAATGAATCACAAATATCAAGTACAGAAATGATGCAAGTATTATGTAAGGAATCAAAAACGTTATAATATAGGTATTCACATAATTGAGTCAGATTATGACAAATTAGTACAAGTAGTTATGAGTTCATGGTAACAGATTCGACTTTTGTGATAATTATATTCATTTTTATTACCATATAATATAATCCATAATAATTTATTGGATGTTTTATTATTCTTCTTGAAATAATATAACGATTCATCCATACAGAAATAAGCACTTGCAGACTCAGAAGATAGTAGTATTTTCATCTAATATCTTTACTTGCAATGTAAATGGTAATCTTTTTGAGCTGCCGAAAAATAAAGGAAAATATGTGAAGATTATGATTTTGTCTCCATAGTAAAGAGATAACGAGGCACTGACTTCCGCAGAGAAGTTCTGCAGAAAAGAGCGCAGGCTGTATTCGTGTAAAATCGACATCAACACTTTTACTAGCGTCAAGTGACGGCTAATGACCAAAAGGTTATTTTTATCAGTTTCCATACTTTTCCAGGATAGTATTCAATATGGATACCATGGGCAAGGCATACCTATTGTAATTATTGAGTATACGTTAACAAATTGTTTCGATTTCATTATGCCTGACTCTGCCAAGCGGATACTAAAAAAAGGTTGAATGACAGTGCAGAGAAGTAACTTTAGAGATTTTTCTCTAAAAAGCAATGCAGTCCGCGGCTCGTTGTATATTTCTGTATTACAGATCTATCAAGTTTGCAGTAACGTTGATATTGAGGAACCTAGAAGCACTAGATCTCCATCAAGACGTTGGAGTGGCCACATCACTAAGCCGAGTGTACGTGCAAGTGTGAGTGACCGTGCACGTAGGAGTACTAACTCACAAAGCATTCTCATAGAGAGTGCTTGATAACGATTGGAAACTCCCCTGGGAAGCAAAGGTAATCTGAATTCGTTTCCTTGGTGAATAATAAGGGTAGGTGACGTAAATTCCCAGAGAATCATAGCTTAAGTTTGTTTGTTTTTGGTAATTAATGCATAATAATTAATGAGACAATAAATGGGTCAGCTGTGATCATAGTATCACAAGCAATTATTTTTTTAAGATTATAAAGGTTCTTTTGCTACAATTTAAAAGTCCCTGTGACCTTAACAGTGTAAATACTGGTAGAATTAAATAGTTTAATAATAAATGAATTGCTGGCCAATGGTTTGAATTTCTTAGTGACACGAGATGAAAAAATAATATCATATATGAAAATTGTTTCAAGTTGAGTTCTCATAATGCGCGGAGCGAGTTGTTTGAACTGTAGACATTATATTGACATCATGAAATATGTCTAGCTAAATGAATTAAAATTCTCAAGATTTACGTTTGAAAATTTCGAAGTACCTTATAGACTTGAAATATTTTTATTTGCCATCCTTGTTCTTTTCGCTATACTTTGCATAACTTTGATAAAGATAGGAACAGACTATGAAGCACAGTGACATTAAATGTGGCGCGATGCTTGAGCGCATTTATTAAGTGCTCTCAAATTTCGCGATGGTTACAAAACACTTATTAAGGCCGATTTGGGCCGCTTCACATTTCAGAGGCGTCATGTATTTGTCGAGCACCTATAAACAGGATCATGATACTGAATGATACGAGATGGAGACTGGGACTCGAGAAAGAAAGTTGTAGTGAAGTTGGAGGTGTATCTGTGTATGGGTGACGCATATTGAACACATAATTATGATTCACTCAATGGATATGCATATCGGCTGGGAGAGCCGTGGCAATAGAGGGATTTACTAGAGTTTTTTTTCAGAACTTATGTTGTTACTTTTAATATTTGAAGTAGACGACTGTGGTACGTGGCTTGGGTTAATCTATTTTCAAGGCTACATTTGTTGTCAGTTAAAAATACAATTATGATCTACAAGAGTTGTATTTAGTAAATGCAAGAAGATCTTCATTTGACTTATTATGCTAGTAAGATAATTTTTTTTTATTAAACTTCCAATCACTTCAAATAAAATAGCTTTCACTCTATATATAAACCGTTAGACGGTAGTGTGAGAGACAGGAGTTGACATGTCTACAATTCAATTAGAGAAAAGAGGAGAACAATATGTGGACAGTATAAAGGGAGTTACAGATCCTAAATTGGGTACAGAAAAATATATCGATAAAAATAAGTAACTGAGGCTAACAGATTGATACCAAACTTTAACCCTGCCCTCACATAGCGGTGTGAGTATTTGATGGTGAAAGCGATGTACAGAAACGGGAAACACATGTTATACAACAAAGAAAATAAACGTTGGATATCAAAGAATTTATTATTTTCAGATCTATATGGACGTTGCAATAAAATAATAATAATATAAAATTCCATTAAAATTGACGGAAATGCTATACTATATATTTAAAACTCATACTAAAAGCATTCTTATGAAAGGGTATTACAACTTACGATGAATGATTATTTTAATGAAAAGACTGCTTGGACATGAGTTTTAAAATATAGATTGTAAGTAATTAATAAGTGCTATTTGTAACTGTGAGTAGGAAAAAAACACCCCGGTAGTTTCTTGCTGCTTCTTCTCCCGGGCCCTTCTCACAGTAGGGCCTTGTTGAAGCATTGGCGTAGCTTGCATGACTTACAAAAAGTGTTTGTAAACCAAACCAATGAAAATAATTGAATTTTATACAATAAAGAAGGGATGTAGTGTCTATGCATATCGGGCAGTCTGTGGCTAACTGCGAGCGAGTGCAGATGTGCGCTATGCGTATTCATACCTCACCTATTACAGAGTAAAGCGTGTGTTATTTTTCATACCCCTAAGTGATAAGAGTTGTCCACCGCTAACATTTTTTTTTATTTTTAGGATAAATTTTTATTTTTTATTTTTTTATAATGTGGCATTAAAAATACATACAACCCTAAAGTTTCACCCTTCTTTCACACCAAACCCTATTTTTAATAAGATTGTTAAGCGATACAAAGTTTGCACGGTCAGCTAGTAATATTATAAGTTGTTTGGCAGGTTTGGTCGCGATGAGGACAGGTTTAGACAGACAACTTCGGGGATTTGTCCGAAGCGAGTGATAATTAATTTCTAATACTTAAGTACATTAGAGACTTTGATAAATTCGGCAGGTTTGGAACTAAGAATTTAATGGAAAACCCACGTTCGAAATATTAAACTACCTCTACTTTTATCATCGTCTAAAAGTACCTATTAATAAACCATGTTCACGATTTCATTACAATAGCCATATTTTATCCCTTAAAATTTTTATAGAGGAATAGTTATGGCAACTTTCTATCAAGGAACAAGTGCGCAGTCGGTATACTTATATAACCACAATTATTAGCAATCGTGTGGGCGCTTCGTACTAGGATTAGCACAGTGTAATAATGTGTAGGCTTTCTAAATAATTAGATAAAAATCATGCCATGTAATGTACCGCTAATGGACTTAAGACGAAGTTTTAATGGTAACAATCAATGTAGCTGATTCCTTCTTACGTTACATAGAAAGATATATAATAGATAGATTAATAAGAATAAGAGGTGAAATGATACTATCGATCGAATATATTATACGTTCCTAGGAAGGTTGTGGTGTTGGGACCGTCTGGTGGTCCATCGGCCTCGAAGAAAATGTTAGGTGCATCCTACGTTCAGGTCCACCACAAAGATAAAAGGTTATCTTGGATTAACGACACTCCCACCCCACCAGGTACGAGCCAGAATTATACAAAAAAAAACCTCGAGTAAGAATAAACGATAAAAAGAATCCATAGAAATCCCTTCAGGTTTTTGAGGTATAATTATGACCGTCCTAGACACCTTTAGTGTATTAAGTAGAAAAGCTTTTCATAAACACAGTTTACGTACACTAACCGGCATTCCATTGAAATAAACATCCTACCTCTCAAGTCCTGTTTTCGTAGTCTATTCCTAAATAGGTAAACACGGTGTACAAAATTGAAATATCTTAACAAACAACACATTCTGCCAGATTACATTGCTACACAAGTTTCAGCAGTGCCTTCATATATAATTCGCGGTATTCATGTATAATTCGACGCAAGCTATAAAATTCAAGATCATTACTTCCAAAATATGAAAACACCTGTGAATTTTACAGAGTATTTTACACCCCTACAAGATTATAGTGTTGTAGTAAACGAATTACTTAACTACGTTCAATCTAAACCATTTTATAAGATGAGAAAATTACATAAGTTACCTTTTTCTTTTTAAAATATCAAGCTTAGCTTAACTGATTAGACGCAATCTTAAGAAATTAATAAAATATGAAAACTAAGTGTAATTAAGAAAATCATGTTTTGTTTTACGTTCTTATATAACAAACACTTAAAGGTACAATCTCACGTTGAAACAATTTTATTTTTTAGACGAATTTGTTCCAAGAGATGTTTTGATTTTAAAAACAAGGTTGATGATTAGTTAACTAGTCTTGCAAACAGCAATTTATTAAACCTATACCTCTATTTGTATATTCGTCTATATGTACCCGTTATTATGACAAGGGTCTACGATTGAGGACAGGATCCTCATAGCTTCCCCTAAATACTATTGAGTTATCTGTGGCTAGGAGAAAACCAAACGAAAATATTGCGGCATATTTTAGTATTTCCGATATACAACGACTACCTAAGCTTTTGCAACCTTTTTTCAAATTTTCCCGGAATTTGTTAAGCTTTTGTAGTTAACTTAGAAAATTCTTCGCCCCGTAATTTGCTTAAGCGGCTTTGTCACGTCATTTGACATAGTGTAAACGCAAATTAGATGCCATTAGATGAACACAATGTTTACGTAGGATTATTTTTTGAAGTGAAGTTTTCTTTAGACGCGTTGAGCGATTTTGATTGCTGATAGTATTAAAACTGTCTGTTTCTTTTTTTCACAAAATGCTTCAATACTTGACTGATATCCCACCTGATGGTTAGTCTAGGATGTAAACGCCTATTCACTCTTTTCTCGAAGACTCACACATTCGTAGGCGGTGGGAACGCCGCAAGCAAGCAAGCTACTTCACTTCTTCGCCATAAGTGTAATGAAAGAAGAAGAAATTAAATCATGTTATTGTATCTACACATTTGTTAGATGCATGAGGAATACGAGTAGTTATAATATTATCTCACTAGCATTACGCTACTAACCTCGCCTGCATTGTGATCACCAATATTGCGAATCGACACTTACCGTATCGGTTATTATTTTAAAGGAACAGTGAACAAAAAAACAATGTGCATGAACATTTTTATCCTTCCGGGAATTTTCGTACTTATAAGCGACATAACCTTATTTTTTCCGGGGGGGAAAATGCGTTACGCATACCACCCGGGCGCAGGGGGTACCTGAGTGGTTATGTGGGACTCCCGTATAGGCTAATGAGACCCACGGGTTACCCACTAAAAACCCCCCCATCTTCCGCCTCGCCACCTTGTGACGGGGTTACGGGAACGCTTTCGCACACATCCGTGACCCCGCCAGCGGCAGCCGCCCACAAGCGGCTCCATCGCGAAAGCCCGAAGGCCCTCCACGATGGGCGCACCAGGTGGTAAGGTGCGCCTTCCTCCTCGGCCTCCACCAGTACTGTAGCAAACTCCCCCCGAGTCTGCTACTAGGAGGCCATGGATACCAGATAACTGGTACCTGGTGGAGGATCAGGTCTGTGGTTCCTCCACCGACCACACCTCGGCCGCAAAGGATAGGGCAAGCGGCGCACCGTAATACCGACATGCCTCTTCCTCTGCGGCCCCACCAATGCCGTTTCGGCGGAACGGCCCCGCCAGCTCGCAGGGGGAAAGGAGAGTGGCACACCGTAATACCAACACGCCTCTCCCCCTGCGATCCCTCCACGGCCGCAGAAGATAGGGAGAACGGCGCACCGTAATACCGGCATTGCAGTAGTGCCGGTATTGCACTCCTCTTCTTCTGCGGTCCCACCTCCGCGCGCGTCCGCAGCGGACTTATTCAGCCCGCTGGGAGCGCCCTCCTCGGGCCAGCCGGCAGCCCAAACAGGCCGGCCCTGGTTGCCTCTTGGCTTCACCGTGGGTGACCAGTCCACGGTTACTAAGCCCCCCCCGCCACGACAAGGCGGGCAACCCCCGGGGGGGAAAAGCGACATAACCTAAATCAACTTCCATTTTATTGAAGCAAAATCCCGCAAGAATATTTCAGTCAACTGATGAAATCGTATTGTCTGAAACCAACAGCGAACTTTTGAAAAATATTCGATCACGGTTCTAGATATGTCGTTTTTTGAGTATTTCGGGAGCTTTCCGTACGAATTTAATCTCATGTACGAGTAAAAACCCCGCACAGATCAGTTACCTGTTTGAAATATCTAGATATTCCGACGTAGCATTTTAGTGCCCTCATTCAGAGAAAAATAATTAAATTGCAATTTGAGGATCAAGAAATAAAATGCTATACATAATTATAATGGTCTTAGATCCGAACTAGGCGCGACCTTCACCATCTGTTTATTGGATGAAAAGTAGTATATATCAAATTTAGTATGCTAAAAAATATGTCGCGAGTAAGTTGGCAAAAAAAAAAATCCTGGCCAGACTATGATTAAATTTTTTCAAAATTGAAAAATGACTTTTTAAACATGGCACTGATAATTTTATTGAATTAACTTAATACCAACCGAAAGTATGGAGCCTATAAAAATGTAAACGTTGGGTTGACATATTTTTTCCTGGCATATACTGGGTTGACAGGATGCTAAAACTAGTTATTTTCACCCATCTGTTTATTAAATAATTCGTATATCAAAAGGCGAAAAAATAGCGAACACGATGATACACGGTTAGCTGCAAAAAAACCGGCATGGATAGCGGTTGACGAGTTTTTAAAAGTGAACTTCCTTTTTCTTTTTCGTGTAGTTGAGCAAAATGAACAGGTATAAAAATGAACAGGAGATTTGTTCGGTTTAGAATGGTTGTTATAAAAAAATATAAAATGTTTGTGTTGCCATACAAAAAACATAATTTCATACAAATGTAGGTATGTATAATTTTAGGCTCTTTTTGACGTCACAACAATTTATGGGGCAATTGTTAGATCACATAGATCGTACAAATTGATGGAAAAAATTAAGTGTCGCCATACAAAAAAATATATTTTTTATACAAATGTGTCCCTGTACGTATGATTTCAAGCTCTTGTCTTATTTTGAGGTTATTCCAATGTATGGGGCGATTGTTGGATCTAATAGATCGTACACATTGCTGGAAAAAAAATAATTCTTGCGCACACTCGCCAAAATATGCCTCATAGGAAACTGAAAGCTGCTCGAGACTTTGGAGATTGGTCTCAACTAAATCTGGATCACCAGTGAGTCTCTCCATCGAATCTAAGTCAGAAAGGTGACATTTGGCTGCACTAGTCCAATTTAATACAAATATTACATTTAAACCCAATTATGGTATAGTACCCGGATGACCGAGCTTTGCTCGGTTTAGTGTTGCTTAACAACGCCATTTACTGAAGTAGCTTTAGTATTGCTACTTGCCAATAGATGTCAGGAAGAGTATATTGTAGAAGTTTATCATTGCCTGAAAACACCGATAAAACGACATTTTCTAAAAATGAATCCTAGCTAGATCGATTTATTGCCCTCGAAACCCCCTGCATACTAAATTTCATGAAAATCGTTGGAGCCGTTTCCGAGATTCAGAAAATATATATATATACAAGAATTGCTCATTTAAAGGTATTAGATTTCAATGACTCTAAATATATGTATTTATGTCTTAAATTATTTAGGTTAAAGAAGTTTTCAAACGTAAATAAGATAACATTTAAAAGCAGTCTTAAAAATAACAAACCCGACAAAATAAATATGAACATTCAAGGCAAGAGGTGAATAGGTTTTTACTAGGTTAGTATCGCCACTTACCATCAGGTGGTATTGCAGTCGAGAATTAACTTACATGTTGTTATAAAGAAAGTTAAAATATCAGTAAGTATGCATTACGATTTCTTTCTTGCACAAAACCGTCAAGATTAATGATAAAAAAAATTAAAAATTGAGCATATTATGCTGTTATTGTCTCTCTTTTCAATCATATTAATTACTAAAATTCAATGTAATACGACTTATGATTTTTTTCCACTTAAGGTGTGACATTAGATAAGTGTTTTCGAGAAACTAGCGCTTACACGCGGCTTTGCCCGCTCTTTCCGTGATAATTAGTATTGGGTACTTATTCCGATTATTTTATTCCGATTATTATTATTTCCAATACATTCGACTCCAGATCATGGCCTTCTTTGTGATAAATTTTATGACAAACCGTTCAGTAGTTTTTACGTGAAAGAGTATTTATTATAATATCAGTGGGATTTTAATTAACAGCTTCCAACATGTAGCTGGTAGATATAATACAAGTTACGTGTTCGGCCTTTGATCTCTAATTTTATCTCAATGGGAATCGATTTCTTATGAAGTTATTACATTCGTATAAATTTAAATAAAAAGTAACAGTATGGTATTGAAATAGGGTTCAAAATTGATGATCATTAATGTGGAAAAATAACTGAGATTGTGTTACCACAGTTCTGCGGTTGGATTGTGGTCGATATTGTATGTAACAGTGATGTAGAACAAAATATGTCTTCTACTTTAGATTATTCTATTGTCAAGGCCCACAGACATAAGGTATACATGTCTGTGTCAAGGCCCTATATTTGAGCTCTAAGGCCAAATTATCTGTTTGACCACAGCAACCAGTGTTAATGTTTAACAATCGTATTGATTTTCTGCTAATATTTGTTTTACTTAATCAGGAAAAATAAATTTTTAAATCGATTGATTTCCAATTTCAAAACTAGAATTTTGTTTACCAATAACAACTACTGCTTTATTTGATTTATTTCTTCCTTGCATTGGCAACTGTTTCTTCATAATATATGAAACGTTTTTAATAGCAGAATCGAATTAAATTTCAAGTCAAATGCTAGAGTTCGCTTAGCTAAAGTTTCCATCATTCCATAACCTCCACGAAGCTTCCGTTGGCTAGCTGCCACGAGCTTTTAAGAACATTTTAGGGTTAATTACTCAAGATTGAAATTTCGCTCGGATATTTGAAGTTGGAACTAAAACGTGTACAAAGCATTCTTGTAAAGATTTTAACAGAATATGTGTGAAGTGTCGACTCAGTGCTTTTACTATTTGAGGAACAATTGTCTCTAAATTGGAGAAATTTGATTAATAATAATAATAATACGAATCCGAGTCAATGTAGCTACCAGGGTCTACTAGCATTCAAGTGACTCTACTCAACTTTACGACGCTCTGTTCTATGGAAACGTAAATTAACACAACATAAATGTAGGTTATATTGTATTATTACGATTCATTTGTCGCCTTTCTCTGAAGGTTTTTTATTTTTTGTATTGCCTAAAGACTGTTTGTTTCGCCTATAAATGAATACCTTCGCTAAGCGATGAGTATCAACAAAAACCCGTAAATGTTGAACAATTTACTCGCATTTAGAGACCATTGTTCTGCTGCTCGTTTTGGACGACTTCGCAGTCTATATTTTCGCGCATTGAAATAGAAAACCTATAATTGCTGCGTTGCGTATTTCATAATAGCTTTAGAGCAAAATTGCATTCACGAGACTTTTATTTCAATTATATTCGAATATTGAATTTTAAAATGATTTTTTATGGCGTATTTATTTGATAAACCATGTGTGAATAAGTGAATCACAATTCGAACCGCTTTTGTAGAATGAATTTGTATTAAATGCTTCAATCTAAGCTTTGGTGTAATTTGGTTTATTCATATAGAAATTCTGAATAAATAAAGTGATTCGTTCCTCGGATAATCGTCCTCGCAGTACGTCTGGTGACAGTACAACACGCGTAATTGTATAAAGTTTCAGTTTATAAAAAAATATTTTGGATTATTTTATAATACACACGTACAGTCAGCAAATTATATTATAAAATGTTACTGTTAATATCATTATAAAATCATATCTTTACCAATGATAATAACACAAACATTCTGTAATATTAAACAGAAGGTTTTAGAATCATGCCCTGTATAATTAATTCTTTTGCTGATTGTACTTTGACGGAAATCAATGCAAAGTATCCTTTTTGTTTGTATGAGTAAAAGTACTTAAATATCATATTGCAAAAGCAAAGATTTACGAGTTGTTTTGACTAAACGACAAAACTACTCTTATGTCTACAATGCAAGGAAACACCAAAGTTGACTATGTCACCCAAACCAACTCTGGAACTTGTGAAATACGTAACAACACATTCGTAACATTGTAGCTTTGTTCTCCTTCTCAGTATAAAGGTAACAACACTCAAAAGCCATTTAAGTGCAAAGTAAGTACCTCAGGACTTGTGTAGGTATTCTATATTGATATTTTGATAGTGTTGTGACCATGATGGATCATGGATCTATATTTATACCAATATTTTAAAGAGGAAAGATTTGATTGTTTGTTTGCATCAAATAGGCTCCGAAACTACTGAACCGATTTGAAAATTTCTTTCACTGTTGGGAAGCTATACTATCGCCGGGTGACATAGGATATATTATACTATAAAAAATTAGGGATCCTTAATAAACTTCCAATAATGTAACTCAAAGTGTAAAAAATAAAGAAAACCGAAGCAAAGCGAGGGTAAAGCCGAACGTAAATATGAAAATCTACTTTATTTGTTTATTTTTATAATTTCTTTATCTTTAAATACAATTAATGTTTTCTTTTTTTCAGGTAAGTTAACGTCGTGTAGCAATGCAGTAATCACGGTAAGGAAAAATGAAGAAAATTAAAGTTAATTCACGAAAATTCTAGACACTAATAAAATATTAAACACAAAATGATAATAAAAATTACATGGTATCCATTGTTGATTTAAAATATACTAGGACTATAGAACATAAACGCCCCAATTAGAGTCACTAATGGTTACTTAAATCGCTCCTTAGTGCAGAATTTGTATGGTGATTCTTTAAAAAGGAGCTAATAAACCATTACTGACTCTTAAGTTGGGGCGTTAGTGTTATGAATGCGATAGTAATTATCGCTATTTAAAATGATTTAAAGTGGATAGATACAACAAAACTTTTCTTGTCAATTATGCAGGTAGCATGGAGGATAGAAGTAAAGGAGAACTGACTCACACTGGGGGGTAAATTGGCGCTAGTGCAGGCAAAGGGTATGATATGAATGTAGCAGTTGTTGGCGGATTGACGTTACACATTGACAGTCCTGTATAAAAGCAAAAAAGCAAAGCAACAACCCATAATTGTCCCACTGCTGGGCTCGGGGTCTCCTCTCACAATGTGAGGGGTACAGGCCATAGTCTACCACGCTGGCCAAGTGCGGATTGGTAGACTTCACACACCTTTGAGAACATTATGGAGAACTCTCAGATGTGCAGGTTTCCTCAGGATGTTTTCCTTCACCGAAGCAAGTGATAATTAACTTGTAATACGCACATAATATTTGAAAATTAGAGGTGCGTGCCAGGATTTGAACCCGGGCCCCCGCGTTCGGGAGGCAGTCCTGTTTACAAAACGTTAACTGTTGACGTATCTATTCCTTTACCCTGTTGCTACCGTGGTACCACCAATTTAACGCAGTTTGACGGACACATTTGCACAACAGAGTAATTTCTCCTTTACCTCTATACTTCATAGTAGATAGCAAATACGAAACAATTGTTTGTCAAATCGATTCGTAGACTATTCAAGAAGCAGGCATAGAGAATATTGCGTTCATATTAATTTCCTGATGAAAATGGTTCAGGGTCGAGAATATCTCAAGAAGTGTTTCAATTGCTAATAAATAGACGAGGTCACATTCAATTTGAAACAACAGTATATTTGTTCAATTAAATAATATTCTAAGATCTTGAGGTTTCTCTTTTGATAGTAATTCAAATCATTAATAGACGACTTATTCCCAGTTGACTTTGTCTGCTAAGCGAATACTTTGAATAGTGGCTGAGCAGATATTATAAAAAGGATAAATGTTTGTTATTTAATCTTAGCTTTCTCTCTCTTTATTTTCTTCTCTTATAGTTTGATGTGACATAGCGGATTTGCCCATGGACCAACAAGTGGATTACTTAACTTGATTTGTTGGACAACGTCCAACTAAATAGTTGGTCAATCAATGTCCAACTAATTGGTCCATGTTCAACCAGTTGATGGACTATGCAATTGGTCCAGGGGAAAAACCGGGCAATACTAGTTTGCGTAATGCGTATAATGCATCTGCATGTTTTCCTTCACCAAAGCAAGTGATACTTTTTTATATTTGAATAATCTTTTTCATATTTGAATAATTCCGTGTAGAATTCGAATTTGACGATGTTAAGGGTGCTTTTCCACCAGAGATGTGCTATGTTACGTTGCTATGGATGCGTTTGATATCCACCAATCATATTCATTGGTGGAAATCAATTAATTTATTGAACGAATCATATTTATTGGATTTCACATCTTCGCAGCATAGCTGCATAGCACATCTCTGGTGGAAAAGCACCCTAAGGTTTAAACAACTGGGCTATTTCTCAAACACCACACTTTTAATCCACGAGTGTAGGTTTAGGTCCCTAGTTGAGTTGAAATAAATCCCTATATTAAAATTTTGAGCAAATTCCTGAACTCAGCAATACATGTGTTTGATTAGTAGTAGTTAATTAAATTACTCTACATTACTATTTGCATTAGAAAGCGAAGATAAAATCAATCTATCTAATTTATCGGTAGAATTAGTTCCACATTTCATTTGGCTCTTTCATTACTGTAAAGATTTGTTAGTTCCATTGCAGCATAACTTTATTTGTCATTACATATAAATGGACATAATATACATGTCTAATAATGCACCTATTTCTGTCATTTAAATTGACTTCATTTAATTTTGGATAGTCTCCTAGTATTTCTTCTCTCTCTCGAACAGGCAATACAGTGAAATAAAAAACTATCGTTTGTACTTTTAGTGTTTCGAAAACAAAATATAGAACTAGTCAACAAGAAACCTACTGTATTGGCGTTACTCGAGTTTCTTTTATTCCACTTGATTGAAGTTTGAAACTATACAAATTGTTGAATTTATACCTACAGTTGCTAGAATTTCTACAGAAAACTGCAAGTCCGTAGATTTTTAGAATAGGTTAAGATGTGACTTTTAAGACCTGTATTCTTTTTTTCTGTCATTAAAATACGCAGTAATCTTATCCAGCTGACGTATGCAATATTTTTTATGCAAATATAACAATATTTTCAAGTTTCAAGCTTTTTACTAACATAAAAATAGAGAAAAATAATAAACTTTGTATGCAAACAATCTTCAATGAGTTATAAAATGTATGAAAAAGGCTGAAAGATGTAAACAACGTTGTGGTTCTAGAGTCTTATTTGTTGTATGAATGAATCAATTCATCAGTAGTTTTTAAACCTAAAAGTTAGGCCGTATTTCCAACTTTCCTCAAAGAATAAAATTTATGCAAAAAATCACAAATTTCCATACATCCGTTGAACCATGGAGTATTGCTGAACATCCATGGGGGTTAAATTAGTAGGTATTGAGGTCCCCACCCCTGGGCCACCATTGATCTAACACCTCCATTGCACACTGTATAGAGCTGAAACAATGCTATCAATGTCAAACATTTTTTAACTGAAAACCAAAAAAAAAAATTAATGAATAAACAATGACAAAAACTAAAAATGCAAATGTGACCAGTTAACAAACTACCCAATTATTTTTAATACCACATTCAATATTGTCAATATTGTCAGTATATTATTATTATTATTATTACTATTGCATAAGAGCTAGTAGCATTAACATTATTAAGTAGATATCCTACAGCAAGTATACCATAGCATAACGCTGAAGTAGAATCTAATTTTTACTTATTACTCCACGCATTAATTAATAACAGTAGCTTAGTAAAAGTAAAGGAGTATGTATGATCGATCACTTAATTGAACGGGCGTGTTTTTATAACGATCTACTGCTACTTGGTATATACTTACATACATAGCATACTTACACCTACGATGAAGCTGAAAGGGACGAAAGAATGATTTATTTGTTCAAGTATAGGTACATAATAATTATGTAGTTCGACACAAAGAATATACATCCTAGTAGCATACTTTGCCGATAGAAACAGTGTACAAATACTTATAAAATTAAGTATGTATTACATTTTAACATCTCTTAATTAATGTACTGTATTTACTGACAACTTAACATGATTAAGATTGAATATAACAATGGGGGGAGGGTTATAACGTTCATCGGTTCCTTCAGAACTGTTGAACTATTATAATGTATCATAATTTGACAACGTGTCTTGATCGTCCATTAACTTACTGTCTATTTTATATAGTGGCCTATAGAGGATAAAATTAAGAGCAGTGTATAATAATGATTACGGCATTTTACTATTTCACACAGTACTTCTTTTAGTTTACTGCTAAATATTATAACTAACCAAAATATCTTATTTGAATGTAGATGTATGTAGCTGCATTTAACTGTATTTATAAGCACGGTAGTATGTTTAAAAGGAACAAGAGACAGTGCTGCACTCTAACGGGAAAGCAAAAGTTACATTTCCTACCTTGTGGGAGAATCCTATATTTAGAATACATTTCCATCCAATATAAGGCTCGTGGTCGTAAAATAATCTAACAGAATCTGAGCCACATCGCTATATATAACTTTGGTATATAACTTTTTTAGAAGTAAAAGCACCGATGATATCAGGGATTTGTTGCAGCGATGGCGTAGAGTGACTTTCGAAAAGAGTTTGATAAAAATATTTGAGTTTGAGAGTGAAGAAATATTTTGAGAGAGAGAAATATTTTTGTTTATACTGATATTTATGAGTTTGGTTACAGCGTTAGAGAGTCGATAATTTACCGTTTTCTTACAACGCGTTTTATTGATGCTCAACATTGAGGTATTATTACTAGCGTTTAGAACCGACACCGCGAACACCATGTATGTCCCAATGCATTGGCGCCACGTGGCTTCAATCTTCAATAGATTTGATTTTGAAAAAAGAACGGGGGTTCAATTTTGAAAATAGAAACTCCCGGCGGGACATACATTTTGCTCGAGATGACTGTTCTATAACATTATACTTCAATGATGCTCAATGGCTATATTCAATAATATTTACACCATAGTCAAAATACAATAATTTTGTTGTTAAAATGTTTTGACAGTTGCGTTACTTAAGGTTAGATCCATAAACCGTGCTTAGGCTTTGCTCAGTGAAGCTTAAAATTATCCGAACAAAAATAATGGTTTTATTTGAATTTCATTTTTTTTGTATTAATATTATTATCATTATTTATTCTAGATTTAAACGACTACATTACAATCGAACTGAATTACCGATGCTAAATTGGTGATACCTAATGGTAACAAACTATGACTGGAGCGCGATTTATAATCAACGTTCGCTGATAAATAGAAATGGTTTTCATAGCTATTCATAGCACGCAAACACTAATGCTATCCATATTAAATGAAAGTTCTGCCTCTTACCTAAATCTCCTACGTTAAATAGACTCATCATACCAGAGTTAATGTAAGCTTCTTTATGGCGTTAAGAACTTGTTACATATTTGATACAGCCGGTTCTCTAGCGAATTACATCACGATGTATGGAATAATGAAACAATGTTGAATAGAATAATCCGTATTATGTTATCTATTGTTTTTTATTTTTAATAACGAAAGTTCATTTTTAAAGAAGATGTTGTGAGAAGTAGAAATAGTCCAGTGGTTTAATATTTTTACCGAGTTTTTAGTGCATCTGTTTATGTACAGGAAAACATCATGAGATTAATTTGAGATAAGTAGGGATAAACGTGTGACATACATGATAATAAAAGAGTATCTGCACTACCCGCACACAAGGCATTCGCCATCCAGCCGTCAAGGTGCACGGGTACGTCTTTCCATTGTATACAACGCCAGAACGCAGCTATAGGAAACTGCTCGCGTGTATGTTGTAATGCTGTTTTTAAATCTGTTATTACAATGCATACATGAATTTTGCGTACTGATCGTGTATAGTTTGTATCGTAGATGCTCGCGTCTTCGTTCCCGACTATACTACACCATCTACTTACACTTGACAAGAGTGTTAAAAGTCTAGATTTATTGAGTTAGTAAAATATGGAATAAAATTATACTTTATTGGGTAGGATTAAATACATAACAAGGACATAATTATTCCGACATATACATTAGTCCGTATGCGTAATGGCGCTGTACATTATGGAACAAGATATACTTCTACGTTACTACGAAGTATACGCGAGTATTTGCGTACTGCTCTTGTATGGATTAGAATAACTTAGTAAAAAACTCATTTCAAATATATACGTGGTTAGTTTCATACCCTTGCGCTTGCATGGGTGTGTTGTTGCACTGATAACCATTTTGTGTTTTATTCCTAATACCTAATTAGGTTAACATAAACAGCATAAAATGCACAGTCAAACAAATATCACAATAATCTAAAAATCCCTGTTAAAAAAAACTTTAGCCAATAAATACCAAATAAAAATGTTTCTCACACATCTTCCATGCACAAATTTCGATTAGTTACAGTTTTATGTACTAAGGTATGTAATGATTTTTAATCTCAACTCATTATTGGCACACAAGTGGATCTGTAATAAAACAGGTCATTTGAAATTACGACGTTAATCAATAGATAACGTGGAAAACTTCACGTCTTTCTGTCACCTAGACAGTTATCAGATTGTAGCAGAGATATTCTAAGTTACGTGATTCATCTTACTCCACGCTTAAGCTCGCTACTCTAGATATAATCTCGGCAGTGTGGTCCAATTTGTTTAGAAAAAAACACTAGACAATCATTAAATTGTAAGTTAAAATTTTTTAATGTATAATATAATTTGTGATTTCGCGAATTAATAAATGCTTTCACCTCTTATTTATAAGAGTGTCGGGAAAAAAGATTTCTAGACTAGTAAGACTGAACTATGAACGGTTATAAAATTCCTATATTTAACGTTTTAATATGTAAAGGTATTCATTTATATCTGTGGGTATTCAATACGAAGGTATAGATTAAAGCGAATTCTGTGCTGTATAGAAATAATAATAGTAATCATGGTATTAATGAATTACTCATACCAAGTTTCGCCTTTTAATTTCCATCGACAAAGGGATGATTTCGGTAAATATTAAATAATAATGTTGTTTTATTATGCGATCAACCAATCATGGCTATTTCACAATAAAATTTTACTGGTGATAAAATCGGACAGATTTATAGAACCTGTCGAAGTGAGGTTCGTTCACACGGTTTGACCTTGATATATCATAAAACGGTGTTCATAAGTCCACGGGGACATATACAAGGATTTAGGATTCACTAAACTCTACATATACATACACATACCCAGACCGAGAACAGAAATTCAAACTCATCATTCAAATATCTGCTTCGCTGGGAATCAACCAGGACTTTTAGCAAGGCGGTCCGGCATGGTCGAATCCATTCATTTAGTTTCTAATTGATTGACTGTGCTAGTTTGCACAGCGCGAATGTTTCGAATTTTACTATAAATTACAAATTATGTTAAATCTATTATTATTATTAATCGACTTCAAAAAGGAGGTATTGAGCTATTGTCTAACATTAAAACAACAGGATTCCATCAGTTTTGAACCGACTTAGAAAATTCTTGTTTTGTTATTCGTTTACCTTCCTATCGTTTCGGTACTTATTGTATACGTACTAATAAGTATTATGTGCTAGTGTGCTAGTGATGGGATCCATGAAGAATTGAGAGATTTATTATTAGAGGAAATATCGATATCATTTGATGATCCACCTTAAAATTTTCACTCTTTGAAGTAGTGCTAAGTAGGTATCTGTGTTAAATTTTTGTATAATTATTGAACTTTATAATTTTTTTAACGGAATGCAGACATACCAACTAATTCTCATGGGTCATTCTCAGTTGCCACCACCATAGACGCCGCCACTGGTAGCAATCTCATGAGTCCTTCACGTTTACTGTTTATAATGAAAATACGATTGCAGCAAAGGAAATAAACAAGTCACATGAGCACAGGATTTAGGGATCTGACACGCGAAAATTAACTTCAAGTGCTACAGAAACCTGCGAATTGTTTCGAGACAAAGGGTTTCCTAATTACTCCGTAGTTAGTCTGTTATGATGGATTGCTTCGTGATAATTTGGAGCGGCCATGAGAAGTGCATATGAAACAATTTCATATTTACCATCTCGAAATGAAATGTATCCAAATAAATTACATGCAGGTAGTAGGTAGCTACAATTGTATCCTTTTTATTCGTTGATGTATCAAACGATGTTTGTATTTACTTTTGTTTTGCTTTGGTCGACTACAGAATTGAGAGTGCACCCGGAGTTTGCACTGGCTTTGTATTTGATTAAAATAATGCGGAGCATCAAGTCTTAGTTGAGTGGTGCGCTGTTCAAATGTTTATCTGTCGGTTAAATATAAATGGAAATACAGATATTCGCTCACAGAACGTACTGGCCACGAATGAAGTGCTAGCTAAAACAATCCAAATATAAATGAAACTTTTTCAATATCGATTGAACACATGATAAGACACATTTGACTAAAATTCCATTTGGATAGGTATAATTAATTTTTCACAAAGAGATCACGAGTAAATCACTAAAGTTTGAAATTAATTCTATACATCTCATAATTTTATTATTTCATGTGTAATTGAATGACAACAAAATATTGTAATTCATTAGTTATAAAACATGCAACGGGCTTCCCTCAAATATTTCATCATTGAATTCAACCCAACTGTACCTCATCTTTTATCGAGAGTTCGTAGAACACTTAGTTTCTTGTAGAATGTTCTTGATTCAAGTAATGGTATCTATTGATAAAGGTCTTTATTTACCTGATCTTCTATCGAGAGTTCGTAGAACACTAAAGGTCGCTGCATACGTAACGTGGACGGGACGTGGACGGGACGGGGACGGGACGTTACGGGGCATACGGGACGTGCGTGCTCCGTTACCGTCACGTACGTGCCTCCGTGGGGTATGCGCTATCGTTTACATTTTATATAAAACGATGTTTCCTTCACTTCCCGTCCCGTCCGGAGTAAAAACACGTTATGTATGCATCTACCTATTAGTTTCCTTTAGAGTGTTCTCGATCGGAATAATGGCGCTAGGTCTCTATTGATAAAGGTCTTTACCATTAAAAATTCTGGCCTTCTTGGTTACATACTGATGGATGGCTACTTTTCTACTTTTCAAGTAAACAGCTAAATATTTTAGCTTGTTTTGGTTACATTTTCCCACAAACAATTTGGTATACCTCTGCTCATATTTTGTCAGTTGTCTATGAGAGTTGCGATGATCATTTCGTATGAATCCATATAAACGTTTCCCGAATTGAAGATACATTCTGAAAGTAAGGTGCTCTCACACCTGATCGATTGCGTTTTATTGCCAATAAGTTACCCACCATCCCTATCTATTGACCCTTGTTTTTCTTTTCATGATATATTATTTGGTTTATATATAACACTCGCTTCGCTCCTTTTTCTATAATAGGATTCGCCCCGAAATCGTAAAACCCTTAGCCAGCTTAAGTTGTTTTGTTCTCTGCGTGTTGAATGTAGATGAAGTTTATGAATAAACTGAGGAGTTTACTTAAATGTGAATGATGATGTCGCTTCTGGTTAAATCTGGTTTTAAAATATCGGTTGGAACAGGCTAGATTCATATTTACAATTTATAATTTGTGTTAAAATACAATTACTATGGTAGTAAATATTAGTGTCGATTCGTGATTATTTAGTTTCTGCTTAATATATTTTGATGATTTTGGAATTGTAAATCAGAATACAAGGTTACTTAATTAACTTTAATTTACTAAAAATTCAAGTAAAAAGAAAAATTATAAGTAGACCTTCTAATAATTTCAGTTTAATATATCATGACGGCTTACAACTGTCCCAATGGTTTCAGTACAATATGCACTCATGTATGGATTGATTGACTCCACTCACCTTTAAGATTGCGTTTACAAAAGTGTTAAAAATTACATGATTATATGTATATCTACGTTTATAACACAAAACATCTTATAATGCTTGCTCATTTGACAGCCTTTTCTGTCCAACTAAGGGCCGGTAATTTAATACGGGTTCGATCCCGACTGGGGTAAACAGTAAATATTTGTTCTGTAATCTTGGTAGTTTGCGCCAAGTGCGTCCATTTAACCTCAACAAAGAGGTAATCTAAAACCAAGTATCTTCAATTAAAATTCATTTTTACAGTAAAACCTTTTGTTGAAATACATTGCCTAGCAAACGTCGAATAACAACAACATTAAATTAAATTATGATTAAAAAAAATATAAGTTTACACAATCTGGCACAAAATAGAACAAAAACTAATCCGTAGAAGATGTTGATCCATCAGTTGAAGTGTTGCCAAGAAAAATGTTTACGAGCGATTTTGTCCTTTTATTCATAAATTGGAATGGAATCTGGCCAGAAGTTGTCTTCAAAATTGTAAGTATATTTTCAACGACCGTTGCTGTTCTTATGCCAGCTGTACTATTCCAAGTGCCTTTTTGATATCTATTTTAGTTTCTGCATTGAAATTTTGTAGTACTGTTACTTTAAACTATACTTTGTTTATGAATAATGTACAGATCTATGTATATTGAGGTGAACTTATTGATCAGTTAAGAGTTTTAATTCATTAGCGGCCAATAGCTGGATAAGGGAATCACTTTGTGACTGAGAAGGCTTAGTTCAAATCCATTTAGCTTCCTTCTCCTGTCCTAGTCCTTTTTGATGACTCTTCTGAGAATATCCATCTATCCCACCAGCCCCTTAAAGAATCCAAGTACGCGAAATCATAAAGTCATTGGAAGCGTTTATTTATTTCGGCCGACATTTTGTTACGGTGAGAGTGCTTTTAAAATGGCGGCTTAGATTTAGTCTGAAAGCAATATAATGTTTTTTTATATTTAATAATAGTTAGATGCAGATAAAAAACACCCAACGAAAAGTGGGGTGTTATAATTTTGACTGGTCTGTGTTTGTCTATGTTTATTTCAAAGGTGACATAATCGAGAGTGTCCTTAGCTATGTTTAGTGTAAATAAAACTATCAGGGGTTTTTTAACTTTTAATTTAAGATTATAATAAATCAAATTCTTAACGATTTGTTCATTCTACTTGTATGTTTTTATAGTCAAATAAATGTAAGGTAAACAAGTGTCCCTCTTCAACCACATTTCATTACTGCTTACTGAATAATGTACGTACTAAGTTTCCTAGTTTGTTAGATAACAGACGATCAGGGCCTTTGGTCGACTTACGACTAAACTTCTCATAGTGCGGTTAACCTATAATACCTCCTTTAATCCGGACGCTTCGTCATAGAGTTCACGTTTGGTACAATTCTATTATGAGTAACCTTAGTTGGGTCATTATATTGTACTATAATAATGTGTAGTAGAAAAATATAACTTACTATAATTATTGAATAATCAGATGACCGTATATCTATATAACTATCTTTTGTTTCGTGCTTTCGTAAAAATTTAGATGCTTAGGATTTTGTACTAACATACTTCCTAAATGGATGGGTAAAGGATGCAACTTTTTTGATGACTAGATTTTGAGCAATTAGCATTTTAAGATTTTTTTATGTATGTGATATTTTGTTTGATGTGTACATTTAATATCATTGGATGTGTCTATCAAATGTGATCTGTAATACAATACATGTACCGAAAACTTTTTTGTGTTTGTTTATTTAAATATAAGATTTATGTTTTTGTTTACATAAAGATAAGATATTACTTGACCAAAATTTGTTTAATTACGATACTTCTCTGAGAAAATCTGTCAGTAATCCTATAACTTTGTGAAACATCAGAAAACAAAGTTACTTCATCATCGTAAGAGATAATTAATGCAATTCCATATTATTCATAAAAGCATGTGAATTCTGTGAATCTACACTTGGCCTGTAAGATCATAACCCTCACACTATTATTTCCACAAGATCCTAATACTATTAATAAATAAAAATGGTAGCCGATTTTAATACAAAAGTAGAGGAGTATTTTTCGATAACCATTTGGTTGGAAGCTCATGTTTTTCATCCTAAGTGTTTGGGTCCAGATCCTATTTGCATAAATATATAAAGGCTGCTGAAATAAATGTAATACATCTTACCCGTCGGGGTGTTTAACTTAAATGACAATGACTTGGTTTATATATTTCTCTATTACAATTTACGAGCAAATTATTTTGGTATTCGTAAAATTAATATTGATTGATTGAAACTGTGGAAGAGCTAATGACATATTCTTATAAAAATCAATTACTGTTTGAATATGAGATGGAGAGGGAGAGGGAGAGATTGAAAGGTGGTACAAAGTTTGCCGGGTCAGCTAGTCTATATAAACAAAAATGTTTTTACGGATGACTCTGAAGCCATCCAACCGATATGCCTCAAATGCTTTCATTTGAAAAGCAATAATCCGAAGGTGGTTTGAGAATACTAAAATTATATTAGGCATAATACAATTATATTGCATTAGGCAAATTCGGTCCATTAATAAAGTCGATTTCCCACACAACAAATTGAAGATATTAAGTAAAGATGGCACATTAACATCAACGTCAATACAAAAACATTGATCTGTTATTGTCATCAGAAATTTTTTAGCGTAGTGGAATACGCCGTATATCCACTACTTCGTTTTTTCTAAAATGGTTCTTTCTTTCTTTTTACTGGTAGCGCATGCATGAAGTCAAGGGTGGCCCATGGGCTTCGATTACCACCTATCATCAGATGGCCTGTCTGCTCGCTTGTCAAATATTTACATAAAAAACGAAAAACGTAGACGTATTCTTGTTACAGAAGATGATTGAGGCATTCCTATGTATTCGTTAGTTCAATATTGCCCCAACAGTAATATCCAATGATATTATAAGTAAAAAAGAGGTAGATATGTCACTAGCGCGCCGAAGATGAAGATCGTAAGAGCAGCCTAGTCGACTGACCTCGTCTGCTCGTAGTTGCTCTGTCAATACAAGACGATAGGTAGTTTTGTTTTTGTCATAAGTGCTTGAGATTTGACATACAACGTTAAAACGCCTTCGTGTATTAGTGTAGTGTGATTGGTGTAGTGAAACAAAAGATAACGTATGTGTGTTGTAGCTCTTTTCGGAACAGATTTTTTGGTTGATTTGACATATCTATCTATAGTTTTAAATATCATTGGTAATACCCAATGGAAACAGCGCATGTCTATCAGGTCATTTGTATTACCTTTATGCTCGGGTATGTGCTTTTGGGGTTTCGTACGAAGATGAAAAATCAGAAAACTTTACAAAAAATCTTTTCTGTCCGGTGATATTTTGTCTTACATGATATTTAATATAGACGTAGAAGATTAATTGTCGTTAAAAACCTTCCCTTACGTTCTAACCCTTCTTGTTTTTCATTGTCTTCTTCATGTTTCCTTCACATCTTGGTGAGAAATTCTAAGGTTAGATGATTGCAGGTTCCTAGGTATTATGGCTTACTTTATTTTATCATTTGGTAGTCGTTGCGTCAAGAATTATAAAGGGTTACGGCGAATGTGCTCAACATCAGTATTTTTTTAAGTGAATAGGATAATTATAGATGTAGATAAATACTAAGACAGAAATGCTTACCTTTTGCAATATATAGAAAAACAAAAATGTGATGTGAATAATGGGTATAATAACAATACTGAGTCTAATCCCTTAAATTCGATTTGGACGTGGCTCTTTTAATTTTATTATGTCTCGTATGTTTCCCAGTCAGCTTTAACGGGTATCGAATTTTATCAGTACAATAAAAACGTGGGGCTGACAAAGCACTACAATGAAGATCATTAATTATATACGGGAATGATTGAATTCCGGATAAAAATTGTTCGTATTGTAACGACAAATTCAACAAATGAATGTAATCAATGAACATGGAGAAGGTTGTTAATTACATTTGTTTATATCTGTATCTGTTTGATGAGTTTTTTTATTGTGTTTATGTTTTGAGTTAAATTGAAGCACTCGAATAGCGTTTAGTGTTGAATGACAGGTGTTGGATGACAGGTATAGGCAAAAAATCATGCGTGTACCCCGTACATTTTGGTATCCTACTTAAGGTACTGACAAACTTCTAGCATACCGGCTCGTATTCCAATAAATTTGAGTGCATGCCAACGCCAACCGTACCGGACCAAAGATATTCGTATCAGAAATAATTACAGGACAAGGGGCAACCTACGGTAGCACAAAATATAAATTCCATCTAAGTACCCGTCTTAAATATTGTAAGCCGTTGTTATGCTCAATTTATACGAAATGGAAATAAACAACATACATTATTTATTACCTTTGAAAATATTAAGACACATAAAATATATTTAACTGTATTAAATACCAATAGCATTTCTTTCATGCTTTCAATCATTTGACATGATTTCGTTTTTTTGTTTGACCATTGACTACCTTTAGTCTTATCAATAAAAAAATTAGGAACAGTCATTAAATATTTTTATATCTTTTGATTATTCTCTTTAATAACTGGCGACTGGGATAGTTTCTAACAGTCTTTGGCTATAACATTGAAACAAGAATAAAGTGTGCTAGTTTTAAAGCTTATGAATTAATTATTAAGTTACCCGTGAAAATTGGGCTAATTTTAACATTCTGTGGTTAAATAATAAGAGATTTTGTTAAAGTAAAATTATTAAAACAGGCAAAAAAAATCGTTACATTTCTTGAAAATCGATTCATATATCTTATTTCTTCAGGTATTTCTATACCTTTGAGTAATATGAATTTTGTTATAAAATACGATGTTAATAATTAACTTTTTAATTACTCATCACTTGCAATTTTATTCATTAATAAAACACAGTTCAAGCATAAAAGGATACTATCGAATTGAGGACCTCATCCTTCTTTTTTGAGGTTGGTTAAGTTACTAAGCGAACATAAATCTTCCGATATTTTAAAAGTTCCAACCTTGATGCAGTGGGTGCACGGGTAAACACGAATTACCCTTCAATCCACCGGTGGGTGAAGCCAGCGGGTGGACCATAATATTGTTTAGATTACGATTGTATTATTGCCTGCATTCTACGAAATTTCCAGTTTCCTAAAATCTCATGTTTCACGGCCTAAACTTCACGAAAAGAAAATAAAAGTATTAATATTAATGACCTAACATAACATTGATAATATAACATTATAATAATCTTATCCCAATCACCAAACCCTGCAAAAAAGCCTTTCCCATCAATTTAAAATACAGCGAGCAATGAGCAGTTGATAACAGAATGAATTGTTATGGAAGATATTTTTTATGTAAACGTCTACGGTACCCATATTTCATAAAGTTGATTTGATTTGATTAATGTTTCCAGGACGTTTCACTTGAAAAATAGGGCGTCTCGTTCATTCATTCACGAGATGCTATCGGAGCTATGTTACTGTTTATTTTGTGTTTTATTCTTTTCGTTCAATATAATTTTATCTACATCGCTCGCTGCGATCTTTACTTCCAATTGCTGTTTCTTATACTATATCCGTTCGTAATATTTAGTTAAGTTATAGGTACATACACTGTTCACAACTAACACTATTTGTATTTTTTTTCGAATGGATAGTTGTTGACCCTACTCGAGTTTTATAGCTTTACGTGGACAGAATAAAACCATAGTGTTGATAAGGATACGAGTATATAGATAGATAGAGTAATGAGACCGGCCATTAGTGACAATAGATTAAGGATTTGATAGGACTTAAACTTTAGTATACTACAAGCTACCTTTTTAATGTTTGTCAAGAGGAAATGTGGGTTGTTTCAATACTACCTATACTATGTATAATAAAACTCAAAGTGTCTGTTTGTCTGTCCGGGCATCACATAAAAACCCTTAAACGAATTTCGATGAAAATTGGTAAAGTTGTTACTGATACCATGGGTCATATTTTAGACAACCCGGGAAACCTTAATTTTTCAACCCGGATAAAAGTTTGAATAAGTTAAAACGTAATTTCCATATGCAAAGCTGCGGGCAACAGCTAGTAAACAATAAAAACAGGATATGTGTCATACTTTAAATTATAATACATTTATATTTTACGCTTTTACACATAAAGCAATCTCAGTATGTATGTCGACAAAATGGAATGATTAGAATCTCGTACATATTTCCTTTTTTTGTTTTGTTATACGTATAGTAAAGTAAAACCAAAACTGCAAGAAATTCCTCATCACATACTTACAATATTTAGAATTAGCTTTGTAACCACTACAAACAAAATTAAGAAACAAAAAATCATAATCCTTTTATATTAATTATCTATACACAACGTATGTAGTTAGAAAATCACAAGTCACGGCGTGCATCGTTTGCAAATTCCTATAGGCAAATACGTGATCAACTTTGAAATTTTATTGTAAAAACGTATCGAATTCTATTAACGAATATAAATTGTAGGATTTGTAAAGGAAAGGCAGGTTATCTATATGCATAAAAATTTCAACTTCTGTTTTGTGTCTTGAAATTTTTATAGTATTGTGTTGCCGACTAACGAAATAAGAGAAACAAATTAAAGAACGTTTTCGGTTGACTCAATCAATCTATCAATATTTTATTTGTTGGAAAAGGTTTATTACCTTACATTATTTTTTAATGGTTGTTGTTAAAGAATTTCCGTACTTATTGCATATCACTTTTTAGACAATATTGTATTTTTAAGTGCTATTTTTCCTAATGTATTATTATGCCGTCAGACCGAGCCACTAATAATTTAGCAATTTTAGGTGATAAGTATGGTATGGATAAAAGTGACGAAGAATGAAAGGAGGAATAAATGGTAATGATTAATTTGTTTTTTTTTATTTATGGTAATTAATTATGTGTAGGATGTTATAATATTAGTTCATAAGGTTAATTGCTACGAACACATATTATGGATGTATTTCCGAAATAAATGATGATGATGATGATTTTGTGTCTATTTCAGTTGTGATAGATTATGTTTAAATTGTTTTATACATACATTATGCTTTATTATGACTTTAAATAATTATTTTTGCTTAAGTAAGTTATTGTTCCTTTATTAACAATTCATGAAAGTTGTACGAACGTCGAAGCTTAATGCTACGCTCGTATTTACATAACGAATTGCTTTTTGAAGAGGTACCTACTTATACTGGCCTACAGGTAATGTATCGGTGAAGGTATAATTGACCATAAAGGTAATCGCACATTGGATGAGAGTTTGTTTCGATTTGATTAAGAATATATTTAGTTTTTTATAGATCACGACAATTAGCTACGAATATTAATTCAGATGTTTCTCTAAGCACCGCAAAATATATTTTCATATTTGTTTCTATAAATTTTTATCACTTAAAATTATACGAGACACAAGACTGAAAATCATGTTATATTTATATTCAACGTTGTATTTACAATATTTCTTATTTTTTCAAAGCAAAGTTGGTCAAAGCAAAAATAAAATTTTGGCGGCACTTTTTCAACTTACTATCATGAAGTTTCTTGCGTGGGTGATCATTCGCGTTGTATTATTTCGGATCTCTCAGTCATGAACCGACACTTGCATGTAATGGGTATGTTATTAATGCTGTGGTTTCTCGCCAAAAACGTCATCAATCATCTTGGGAAGCACGAGGACAAGAATTGTTCAATTTTTGGTGTATCGATTTATTCTTTTCGAAAAAAAATGCACATTGTGAATATTTCACCCAACTCAATCTACCACTTAAAGATATAAACTAATACAATGTGGTCTTTATTTTATTTCTCGAGAATATATTCGCATGCGAAATTCGAATCCAGATTACAGATCATTGGAATGGGCAATCCACATTACTACCGTTTCCATTCAAATAAATTTAACACTTAATGAATATTTAATTTGGCCGATAATATTAAAAGCTGTAATTTGAATGTCGGTTTCCCGGGGATTCGAATCCTCTTGCATCTTATAATCGTTTTCTTTTCAGTCAGTAATACATTGCGTATATCTTCAGTGTGACAGAGGTCTTAATGGGCGTCGGTAAATATTGATCATGACAGAAGTCTCGTCTGAGTTGACTAGTTATTATACATAAAAAATGGATTAGAAATTTTCACTTAATTCAGTGATGAAAACATCAGTAAACAAAACTTAATAAATAAGTTATTAATAATAATGATAACCGCCTTGTATACCACACAACAAATTACAAAGGGCCTCTACGTGTTGGACTTGTGACCCTCGCAAGCTTTTCAAAATAGGAGCCGCTTTCATCTTGGACCCGAGATTCTACTAATTGACATGCATAATATTAACAACTATAACATACGTCTTTGTAAAGTACTTGAAGGTATGTTAAGATAATATAAGTCGTGTTGGCAGTGTTGGCATGGAAACTGATTCAAACCCTCCCAATATGAGATCCGAGTCCACTTGTAGTTAGATAATAATGAAATGATGAATGTAATTTGTTGAACAAGGCAAGCAAAATATTGAACGATTTCGCGCACGATGTACGGCCAATATATTATCTCGTGACGTGAGGTCGGATTTGCCAAAAAATTACGTAGTCGGTCAGTGGCTTAGAGAAAATCGCTTGTTCGAACCAAATCGGCTCACGTAGCGGTAACTTTTTCAAGCCTACAGAATCATAGTCACAAGGATTTTTATGGAAAGTGATGAATGATTAACGAACCCGTGCATATGCCTGTTTGTATTTATAAATGGATGTATGTATGTTTTTATAGATATATGTTATTGCCTTAGTAAAATTATAAGGTAACAGATGTCAAAATATAAATTTTGAACCTCTTTAACAATTAATAAAATCCTTATGTTATTTATTTTATTCTATACTGCAATGACCATTGTTTGAGGTACTATGTACATAACGTTTAGTATAATTCAAACTTTGAATTAAACTGAACGAATCTTTTAATACCATAAACAGGCACTTTGTATAACTTTGACCTCAATTGAGCTCTTAAAAAAATTGTTGTTTTTACCTGATTCAGCACAACATAAATATATTTACATGTACGAGTATGTCTTTAAGAAAATTACAAGTAAAAGTCCTGTGATGTAACTGTGGAACAAATTGTTTTTTATTTTTTGTTTTGGAGAACATTAAATATGAGCGGAAGAATACTCACAATATTTTTGTCCTTTCTGTGTTCATGTAAGAGACAGGGTATCGTTCCAATCGATTTAGCCCTTTATAGCATTTAATAAACCTCTGATATTCAAGTCTTACAGCGCAAAAATGCTACGAGCGGAGTTTGCCAAGTTATTAAAGACGTTAGTGCAAAGATTCACAGTGTAATGCAAGGGATATTAAACTTGGAAGATTTTGATATTAAAAATTTTATTCGAAAATTGTAATGCATTGGTAACGATGAAACATGTAATAACGAACAGAAATTAATATTGATTAAAACTACCTACATACTTATGTACAGGTTTATCTTTTAAATATATTTCTATCTTTTCAGAATTTCCATGTATTATTTATATTTTTGAATTATTAAATTGCTTGAAATAAGTTTTATTTTTTATTTATAAAAATTGTTACATATTTCTACTTGACTAACAACGAATTACTCGTAAACACAGTCTATGTAAAAAAGAGTAAAAAAGAGTGAATAGACTTCTATTAAATTAGTGCGCTCACCACCCTAGATCACATCTCCACTTACCATCAGGTGGGATTGTGGTCAAGCATTAACTTATTTTAAGTAAAAAAAAAATGTATGACAGCTGCGGAAAAATGTCATCAAGTGACTTTTGTTAGCTCGATGTCTGATAGAACGAATTCTTTAATCTGAGGCACTACCGTAATCACTTTTATATACTTTTGTACTGTATTTCTGAAGCTTACATTAAATTTAATTCACTTAAATATTTCAGCTACGTCATAACGATCAAAACGTTCAAAACGATTGCACGTTTCAAGTTGCCAATGATGAACCTTTCATAATGACTTCGTTAATATTATAGCCGGCATAAACATAAAGAGCTTAAAATTGAGGTAAATTGAGCCCCAATTATGAATACGTAATTTGGTTATAGTAGATAATATAGATAATATATTGTAGTCAAGCATTAACTTATAATTTATAAAAAAAAAAAAGATAATATAGTAAGCGAAACAAGATTTTTTATTGATTCTCGTGTTTGCATAAAGTCTCTATAGCCAATTGCTAATTTAGTGGCGAGTTAAGTCAGATGCTCAGATTAAAGAAATAAAAGGCAGATATAACATTCGCAAAGAAATGCATGAAAGAATGACGTGAAGTCGCTTTTTCACTATGTGTGCATGACAACCATATTGACAACTAGCAATGGTATCGTAGAGACACATAATTTCTTTGTGTGTGTAAGTTGTCAGACATTGAAAACAAAAAGTCGCGATCTCCCAATTTAGTTAATATTTTTTGCCATATTTCCAACTTGAAATATTATGCACAATTAAATTGGCAAATTATTTATTATTATATCACTAGTTATCAAAAAGTATAGATATTAAATATGTCAAATGTTCTTTTAACATACAGTAATACTTAAATATGTTGAATTGTTTTAATTTATGTTTTTTTTCTCTTTTGGGTAGTGACTTTTTAATTGAAAAATATCAAAATTTTAATATATTTATTATAATTATATATACATATATACGTCATCTTCATTAAATGCAATGAATAAACAAAGCAAAATTTGGATGGCAGCCAATCATTATCTTGCCTACTTTGACGAATATTATAAACCCATTTATCTCGTATAATAGCATCTGTCGGTAATCAGCAAAATAAAATAATTTATTGAGTAGGCTAAACAGAAACTAAATTAGAATATAATATTTTCTTTCAATCAGACATTTTATCGTAGGCAAACGTGATATTTTCAATCAACCATTTACCTATGCATGTTAAAATGCTTATTTTATCCCTCTAATCCTTTGTACAATCTATCTTATATTTGTAATATCCCAGCGACAGGTATTTATGCATTGGCTGCATTTCCTGATTTTTAGATTTAAATAAATACAACTATTTACTTTTAAAATATTTTTTTATATAAAATAATCGATCAGTGTTCAAATAGCCCATGCATGTTTTCCCTAATTTAGGGTAATCGATTTTCATATAAAGCTGGTATAAAATTGAATAATTGTCGAGGTTTTGTGTTCCAAGCGCACCGCAAAAATATTATTATAAATAAATAATAAAAGAATGAACAGTTACCTGTGAAAAGATATCTAATCTTCTTTTCCTTGATTTTGGGAACAACTTTAGCAGTGTTTAAAATTGCAAGACGGCATTTTATCTGAGAAAATTATTTAATAAATTTTGACAATTGTGACATGCAAGCTATTTGACGCTTTCTTTAGTACTGACTCGGGATTGTATTTGCTTTGGTAGCTTCACATTTTAGTTGGATGAATATATCTGCCTTTTATTTCTTTAATCTGAGGTCACAACTTGTCAATGTAGAAGCAGATACAATGTTTTTACTCTGTTATGTTATCAAGTACCCTGTATAACATGTTTCATTTCCAATGGAATTATTTCAATATTTCAAATAGCTTTGTTTTCTCGAGTTTTACTTCCTGACGTATTTCTATAAAAAAGCTATCCAGTTAATGGATGAAGCTATATTGTGAATCAATTTCCATAACAGAAATAAAGGCTTATGGGGATTAATTCACTAAACAATATTGGAAACATGAATGTTTTAACAATCGACAAAGCTGCAAATAAAATATATAAAGTATTTATTCAATTAGTACATTGATTCGATCATCGAACATCCTCTCTCGTTTTAGGCATTCGATAAATAAGTGCGGCTACTCTAAATATTGTTGAAGCGATCATAGCCCTGCAGCTTGCGTCGATCTTAAGTGATCGGCAAAGTTAAGTAACAGCGGGCGCGGTTGGTAGTTGGATGGGTGACCGCTAGTGGCAAAAAAAATTCTTGAGCGTTTCCGTGCTTCGGAGGGCACGTACAGCCGTCGGTCCCAGTCATAAGATAATAGTCGTTAAGCTTTGTCGGAGGCCTTCGGGCGGTTTGAAAACTTCCGACACTCGGGTTGGCCACTAACCCCTCCACCAATCCGCACTGGAGCAGCGTGGTGGAGTATGCTCTAGGCCTCCTCAAGAGGAGAGACCTGTGTCCAATAGTGGGCCATTAATGGGTTGAAGCCACTCTAAATATTCTATTATATCTGTCCACATTGTTCAGATCATAAGCCTAGCAACTGTAAAACAGGTGTAGTTAGTATTTGTTATTATTTTTCCTACTGACTTATCTGACTAATTACAGATAAATATTATTATATTATTGAAAAAGGCCATAAGACTCCAATCTGTACCCCCATCAGGTGGTATTGTCTTCTGCCTTGTGGAAGTCTTTGCTCACTTGTGGAATAATCTTTATTACGAGTAATTTGAGAAAGTTAGAACTAGTTCCCATTTATACCGCTCGATCAAGCACTGCGGTCTATTTAAATTACCTAATTTGATTCTCGAAACTCGTCTTTACTTGCATTGAGCACAACCAAAGCTTAAAGATAATCCATCCAAAACTTACCGTCCTACTCATTTGAGTCTCCACTCATAAGAGGGATCTGGGATAAGGTTTTAGTCCACCATGTTAGCCAAGAACAGAAGTGTGGTAAAGTCCTCATTTTAATACAGATATTTACCATGTTTATCACAATTTATCCTTTAAGGAACCTGTGCTTCAGTTTTATATTTAGATTCATTATTTTAGTTTTGAGATTTTGGTTTATAAGTATATTTTTTTGGAATTTCAGTACGTTAAAAGTAGGGTTATAAGGCATAATATAATATTATATATCAGTTTCTCAATCATCATGTTGACCTTCACTTTCATCATAAGGTTTAAGTAATTTTTTTTGAAACAGAAACGTTTAAAGAAAATTAAAAATGGAACAAACATTGTCAGTCAAACAAGTCAGTGAATATCCTAAAGCGAAGCAAAGCTTACTTCGTTAGCTTCCATTCATGTTTAGTGTGAAAGGAAATTAATTCACGCTAAAATCTTCAAATATTTCATCTAACTGTAATTAATTTCTGATTAGTTACTTCGTAGTAACTACAATTCAGCAACAAACAGACAAGCATATTATACACAATTTATGCAATGTCTCGAATGTGCTTAGTTCCGCAGATTCGTATACTTGTAGTCTATTCTATTAAGCGTAATAGAATAATGGAAACCACGTACATTTGCTTGGTAAATTGGTGTTTCATATTTGCGAATGAGCACGAAATTGTAGAACGGTCTGAAGGGATTTTAAGCTTGTAACTACTAATTACTTAGTAATGGTTGTATACTTAGTGCTATTTGAGGGTGTACCTCACGTTGCGAGGATTCCAATCCATTTCCTAGTAATTCCCTGTAGGGAATGCTCTTGCTTTAGTGGGATAGGTAATTGTCTTTCGACTCATTAGCTTATGATGGTTGCACACAAGAAATCCTAGAGCAGGGAAGTGCAGCTTTGATTTATCCATTTTATATTAAATGTATTTAAGAATACAGTATACAGTTTCAGTTCTATACAGTGTCGTCCGATTTCGACTGGTATATACATATAAATTATGGACGATTTGCATTTTATCTCATTAATACGTAGATAGCATTTCTTATACGGAACTTGGACTTTTAGGCGTCATATCAGTTGTAATTGCGTACTTAGTTGTATTAGTAAAATAAATAATGCTTCACACTCAAGCCCCATACTGTCAGGTCACGTTGGAGACGGTACAAGAACAGCCGACATTTTGGCTGACCATTTATCTCTTCATCAATTTGCACTTGAGCTGCGATGTGGAATACACTTCAAGACTACTCAATTAATCGCTAATGACTTGAATCTAATTAATTATAATCTCATTCACACTGGTTGAATATGCGGAATATGCCTTAATTTATAATCTCTGC
This sequence comes from Thymelicus lineola, assembly GCA_963932265.1. Lineage (NCBI taxonomy): Eukaryota > Metazoa > Arthropoda > Insecta > Lepidoptera > Hesperiidae > Thymelicus > Thymelicus lineola. The sequence goes on from OZ010680.1 coordinate 12,877,382, forward strand.
TAATATTACAACGTGAGAGGGAAATCTAGCCTATTCCGGATATTCAAAAGCTATATTAGGTATTGATGGCTACTACTAAAAACCACGGCTCTCTCTTGAGGAGGCCTAGAGCATACTCCACCACGCTGCTCCAGTGCGGAATGGTGGAGGGGTTAGTGGCCAACCCGAGTGTCAGAATTTTCCATGCCGGTACCGCCTCCGACATGGCTAGCGACTGCTATCTTACGATAACAGTAGGGACCGACGGCTTTACGTGCCCTCCAAAGCACGTAAATGGCTCAAGAATTTAAGTCACCCTTTAAATTAGAGATCGCACCCGGTTTAGCTTAATCCGGTCGATTGTTTAGGAATGAAACAAGCCTCTGGGTTATGGACGCATGTTTACATAATTATACATACATGTTTACACATAATAGTGAGTACTGTGACATTTTTTTCTCCTATACGCTTTAATCATGACGAAGTCTTTACGAACACGGTAACTGATTACGATGAGTGTGCTAATTCGATATGACGTCATGATGGGGGGAAATAAACTTACTAGCGAAATGAAAAAAAGCGTGGAGTCTTATTCTATGTATCATAGTTATGGTGTAGGCATACTCACTTATATTAAAAACAAGATAATTATAGTTGAAAAAAAAACCGCTCTTCACGTAGCTAAGGTGCCTACGACTACGTGAGACTAAGGATAGCCAATGGTTCCTATGAGTAACATTAAAACCTCGCCCGCACCACATCTACCGACCGAGTGTCCTATTGACACCCCATAAGGCAACAAAGCTAATAAATATGAAATCATTCAAGGACTTGATAGACACATGTACCAGGAAATCATCTATCAGAAACAGTTACTGATTTTAGGACATGCATTAGAATTCGGGTGAGCACCGACCGGAGCGATGCAGCGTGTATAGGGCTAGTGCAACGTTACATGCATAATGCATAAAGGTCGGCCTAATAAATATTCAAGCTAATGCCTGCATGGGAAAGGTGTGATATCAATCTGCGTTCATACATTGTAAGACATTCATCGTTGTAATAACATGAGGTTTTGTGAATAGTTTAACGATTTAAACATGGCGCAGCACGATTGCATGTAATTTTGCAATAAGCATTTTGATATGCCCATTAAACATACAAGTGAATTTAGTAAGTAACTAATAAAAATAACTACTGGAAGCCAAGAAACAATTAATCTAATAAAACCAACAAAATATTGACTTTAGTTCGACTAGGCAACCAGAAATATCAACATTGTAATATAACGATTAACACTTATTTGGGCATTTTACGACAGCACTCATTTTCTTTTAAATTCAGCACGATCAACCAAGATTTCGATACATAAATAAGCTGAATTCATCTCTATTATAATTCAATAGAGTTAAAATTACAACACGTAAATACGAGTAAGTCACAGTAAAGCCACAAAAACTCAGCTAGGTTAATTATACTGCATGTTGTGGGGCCATCAGGGATTGGTCGTTATTAGGTAAGCTACGCAGGTCATCCGTACAAAGCTATTTTATGCTTTTATTACATATTACGTTAGATTGGTCTGTATTTATGCATAACAAACACTCTGCCCGTGGTTTTGCTCGCGTTTCCGGCATAATAAATACCACATCTCTCATTGAACATCGTGGTCTACCTATGTGGTAAATTTCATGAAAATACTTTCAGTACATTTTTGTAAAATAGTATTATAACATATTTACATCCATCCAAATTTCCACATTTTTAATAGGAAGTTATCAATAATTTTCTCCATTTTTAATAAGAAATTATAAATTACTATTATGCTAGACGAGTGTAATTACGAAATGGATAAGTAACATCTTGGCTTCAACCCATTAATGGCCCACTACTGAGCACGGGTCTGTCCTCTTGAGGAGGCCTAGAGCATACTCCACCACGCTGCTCCAGTGCGGATTGGTGGAGGGGTTAGTGGCCAACCCGAGTGTAGGAAGTTTTCATGCCGCCCGAGAGCCTCCGACTTGGTTTAACGACATTTATCTTACGATAACAATCGGGTCAACGATTTTACGTACCCTCTGAAGCACAAAATGCTCAAGAATTTTTTGCCACTAGCGGTCACCCATCCTACTACCGACCGCGTCCGTTATTGTTTAACTTTGTCGATCACTTAGAATCAACACAATCCGCTGGGCTATGAGCGCTACCATTCGCGTAACATTTTAATTTTCGATAAGAGGGTACTAACACTTTGATACTATTTTAACTATACTAAAAAAAACTTTTTGCAAAATTATTACTAAGACAAAATTATGTTACAAGTATATAAGCGCATTAGTTTTGATATGATGAGCGGTACGGACAGGAATTTGATAATAAAATTGTGGACGTCGACAAATCTTGTAGAATATTTTTTTATACTCATAAGCCTATATTCGTATATTACAGAAACAAAAACCGTTTGTCAAACAGAGATAAAGGGTACCTACACTGGTTTTTTTCTATTAAATACACCTAGATGTTTTCAGGGTGTTTGAACTTTGAAGTTTTTCTCGTGTCAGACAAATCTCACGTGTACGTCACATGTGAAATTTGCCCCTTGCCATATAAAGATAAAATATACAAATTTCATTTCAGATACTCACCTGTAATGATCGTTAGCAGAAGCGTGGGAGTGTATATGTGAAAATATTATCACCACGGATGGAGTGAGCATCCTTTATTAGATGTTAGGTTTGTAAAAGCGTCCTTAGTTCGTTCTCGACTGTGATAGTTAAATGTTTGCTCTCGGATCATATTTATTAATGTTTTGAGGACCTGTGTGGCGTAATGGTTACAATGCTGGACCGGACTTTGCAGGGTCGATTCCCAGCGAGGCGGAAATTTGAATGAGTTTAAATTTTTGTTCTCGGCTTGGTTGTACGTGTTATTGCCTTTGTGTATTATCTAAGGCACCCACGACACTGGGAATCATGTATGGGGAGTGTATAGCTTTATTTATTTATTATCTTTCCAAAACAAATAAACAAAGCACGCTTCACACTGGTATTTAAAAAAGCAGGTAAAATAAATTTCCATCAGCCTAACGAATTTCGTAAGAAAAACCACGTTGTCAATTCACCTGCTCCACCGGTAGAGGTTGCTTTGAATTCCAATCCGTCTCAGACAGAAATATAATTAAGTAGGTTTTGAATACGACGAAATTCATTTCAAATTGCACAGGAAAATTTTTCAAAAGTTGTTCCTTTTCTAAAAGGGTCGATCGAAACACGAACCGACGAGGTAAACCCAGGGATAATCCCTGATATCAGATTGCTTAATCAATTGACGCTGACAGGAGTTATGTTTATACCCGACAGCCAACAACTAGCAGGTTTCAGATAATTGAATAATTATTTTTAACACGTGACTGATTGTGAGTAAATTGAGTCGGTTTGTTTATGTAAACAGTCGAAGGACTGTTTGATTCGAGACCAAGTCTTCAAATGTCGTAAACCAAATGCTAATAAGGTTTGTTGAACCATTTTTGTTGGAATAATTCTAAGATTGAGCCAAGCTTTAATACGGTTTATAGATCTCATCCTTAATCACAAATTCCAATGAACGCCATAGAGCAGCGTACAGTTTGAGACGAGAAGTCTGCAACGGACTGCCGATAAGTTTTACCTATAGAAGTCATATAGGAATCAAAAGACAACAAAGAAGGACATCGTCAAATTAAACTGTGTAACAAAAAAATCCAGATTTTTCCTCACGTGCTTCCATAATATTACCACAGACAATGTTTTGAATTGCGACAATGCGGATAACATCATACATTTGGGTTCCCGTGTAAGCTTTTGTACGAAAACATCGCGTCCTGGTTTTCTGTCAAAGAATGGTATGCAAAATTCGCTTTTATCCATTGTTGTTTTTCGTAATCATGTTAGGTTTATTTTTTTCAATTGTGATGATCATGAAAGACTTTTTTTAAATGGCGGACAAATATACCCGTGAAGTAGGGAATGATATTAGTAAAACTAAAGATATTAGCGACGTACGTCCCCAGCCAAAAAGTAGCAGGGCACTTGATTATTGAAGATTTATTGATACTGCAGTTAGAACAGCTCGATATTTAATTCTGGAAGATAGATCCTAGCGTGTCTGTCAGAATAAAACTAAATAGTACAGAATTTAAAGGCCCACAGCTGGTTAGCCTTGAGACTACTTTATTGTCCAACAAAATGCACCACGAGAAAGTGACTTGATCCAAACTTGTATGAACTGTTACATAAAAAAGCAAGTTACCCAAACGAAACATAATTATATTTAACCATGACAATGTGTTCTCAAACACTGGGTCAATAACTTAGTTTGCAGGTTTGTGCCGGGGATGAGTCAAAACTTCAAACTTTCCAAGTCAAGGTTAAGTTCGTGATTACTATCTGAGAACATTTATGCTTTAACGAGTATTTGATAGTGCTATGAAATATTATAATGCAGACCCACGAGACACCTAGTATACATAGAAATATATACTACTATAATTATAATGTTTAGTTATACTATTTTATTGTTTATTTTTATTTCTGACGTCGGCGTGCCTTTGACGTAAATAAATGTCTTCAAAAGAGTGAATAGGAGTGAATAGAATAGGCTTTTACTAAAATAAATAAAACGGATTAATTACCAAATTTTTGTTATATCTTCTATGACATAACTACATTTATTGGCGCTGGACGGCAACGAACTTTACGGATACGGAAGTCGGTCTTCATTAGAGTGCTACTTCATTGGACGATATATCCATTCCTTTACCCGATAGTTCATCCATTCTAACGATCATTTCCAATCAATGGATTTCTGGGACATTGGAATAACCTGTCGTTTGCACCAGTTTCACATCGCCTGTTCATAGAAACACAATTTTCGGTAACAATAACCATATTTGTACCTGGTCTACTTAACAATATTATACCGAATTTGTCTATACAGCGCTCTGATTGATCTCACCCTGGGACGTAGGTGTTCATGAAGACAATAGGGTTCCCAGATTTAATTATTTACGCCCGTATGAATAAACCAATCTTGGCTTAAGAGTACGTTAGATCTTAACATATTATTTGACATATTTCAGCATCTCAAACCGAATCTTAAAATCGATTTATAAATACGGGTTTTATAGAGCTGTGTTGATGAATTTTGTGATTATTATTCCTAATAATAAATATTACTCTACACTTGCACAATGCACATTTCACATATTACTGACCAATTAACATTACATAGTTGAATTTTCTCGTTACTCGTAAAGTCAAAGCACTTTAGTAATACACAAATATATGTAACTTCCTTCCAATAGTCTTAATCTTTATCAAAGCCTAAACACTGTGCCAATTACGTAGTTTTTATTATAAGCAAGCTTATATAGCCACGTTGCGCATTACGGTTTGTTGGGAGGCAATTTAAGCGACAAACCCGATATTAAGGCTTACAATATGTTGTTACAATTTAACTAATCTACATTGTTAGGAGCAAGCTTGTTATGTTTCGTAAGTGCTGATTTTACTGTCTTTGCAGTGTGGTATTTATTAGTAGTTATGAATCGATCCACTAATTCTGTATCTAATAGTAACTTTGTTTAGATGAGCTGGCAACGTTGGAAATTAAAAACTACGAGGTAACACAATCACTTTGTCACTTTGTTATATAATACAGTTGTTACAATACGAATTCAAACTAAGTAACTGTAGATTAGAAACTAAGTAACATAGAACAAAAAAAATTGTACGGATATCCATTATAGACTCTGTCACCATCCAACTGATATGCCTCAAAATGGTTTCATTTGAAAAGCAATAATCTGAAGGTGCTTTGAAACCACTAAAACAATTCATTTAGGCACATTCGGTCTATTGATAAAGTCAATTTTTCACTTTTTCCATACAACAATTTGAAATTAAAATATGTAATGATGGCGCAATAAGTCAATGTCAACACAATCATTGATCCGTCATTCTCATCAGAAAATCTTTTAGTTTAGTGGAACACTCTAGGTTGGATACCCAGCGTCGCTGGGTATCCAACCCCCAGCGTATTCCACTACGCTAAAAAAATTCTTGTTTTTAATAAAATTTCGACGGTTTACTTTACTGAACCTTCTATGGTAAGTCTATAGATGATGCATCTTATATTATTGTGTTCTAATATCTGCAGTTATGTTACATACACTATAATACATATTTTAATTACGTAAAGAACAAATATATTGCCACTAAGCATTAATTTTCCACACAGCTTAGATACAAACTACCGGTATGAATAATTCAATGGTGTTTATGGAGCAATCTAAAATTCGCTGTTCTTCGATTCAATTTAACACTACTAAACCAGGCTACCGACCTCAAGTATCAGCGGTTAGGAATATCCTATATGAATACAATTTCCTCAAAATAAAGGCTCGTTTACTTGCACATAGCGATAAGCGACACGACGCGAAAAACGGACTTTAACATATTTGTTTTGTCGCGTAGCACCAAACTATAGATGCATCATTTGTTATCTTTTTCTAATTATAACAAAAACCGAAAAAGTTTTCTCAAATGCAAATTATATTATTAAATAGTCGATACCCGGTGTGTTCCACTACGTTAAATTTTTTCCGATGTCAATGACAGATCAGTGTTGACAGTCTGAATTATGCCCCATCTATCTTCAAATTTTTGTACAGGAAAAGTGTAAAATCGACTTTATCAATGAACTGAATGTGCCTAGTGCATTGTTTTAGTGGTCTCAAACCACCTTCGGATTATTGTCCTTCAAATGAAACCATTTTGAGGCATATCGGTTGGATAGTTTCAGAGGCTATAAAGAAAATCCGTAGTAACATTTTTAGTGTTTTATATATGTATATCTATATATAGATATACCTCTCAAATTTATTTTTAAATAAACTGTGACATTTTAGCAATTTTTTATGACAGACTATTAGGACAATAAGATTATATGGTTTTTAAATATTATGTATATATGTATATTATGAAAATCTGATGGTGGCAATAATAACTAATTTCAGTCACTCTTCTTGTTTGCTAGCTAACAATAAAAATACCAAAGCCTTATTTAAGTTTCCCAACAGAAGAAACCCTGTATTATACTCGGCAGCGACTGCTAATTAATTGTTACTTATAGAAGTTCAAAGGTCACACGCTACCAAAGAATTTACGTGAATACGCCCTAAGGCGCTGATGGTGGCTAAGCGTCAATATATGGTTAGTATACCCAACCACAAACATTTCTACAGCTCCAAAAACTTGCTCAATGCAATTTCAGCTCAAAGGTGAGGGTATAGAATTTAAAGTCCTCTGAGTGAATTTCCTTCTTCGTGTTCGGTTTGTGGATCTTGCGGCTCTACGTGACATGCGTTGTACGGTTCTTCCGCGATGTTATCGGAGGAGCGAACGAAACGTAAGTTACAAATAAGTTCGTGAGAAACGTGATTCGAAATTTGTTGATAGTTTGCGACTTTTTGGTGACTTTTGTACTAAAGGTTAAATTATACCAGAACCTAGTGGCTGGAAGTTACTCGAAGTGATCCCAAGTCTCGAATCTTGAATGCAACTTCAGTGAAGTTATAGTCATGTGAAAAGTACGTTATCACTCGCTGAAAATGTGAGACAATGTAGATTACGGGTGGCTAGAATTTAAATCTTGAAGTGCCATTTTATTCTCTCGAGTTTTATGCGTTAAAATAACATCGTGAGGAAACATATCAAAGTTCTCTATGTATATGTTTTGAAAGGTTTTTGAAGTCACAAATGGCCAGCGTGGTAGACTATGGGTATTCTCATTGTGATAGGAGACGTCCAAATCTCCGTTGTATAAGTCGATCTAACGCTTACGAATTACATAGGCCATCGGTATCAGAGAAGCAAAAATCATGAACTTAGATAATTTGAAAGTAATAGGACAGACAAAATAGTAATGCGTTAATCATCATAAAGGAAGAAAACCTACACAATTAGGAAAAAGAGCTTCGTAAAGAAAGAAATCGAAATCCCGAAAGGGTTTGGATGTATTTGTGAACGCCTTATTTGGAAACAAGATTTCCTCAACCCAATGTCTGCACCAAAAACTTATAGTTGAGATAGAGTTTCCGACACGAGGAGTATATTATTTACTATTTTCTGTTTGTTGAAGGGAAATACTGCACGGAACGAAATAGGTTTTCACTTTTATTAAACAGATCGACGAAGGAGTTGAGGACCTGATGGTCATTGATCAATTTAGACAGAGACTTGGACATCTGTGTACTGATGCCAATGGTATAACTGAAGCTTTGTCAAGTAAAAGGATAAGGGGACCCGCATTATTTCTGGCAATCCAAACATATTTATGGTTAGCTGGTAGAGAATGCATTTAAGCATTAAGCTCGCCAATTGTACCGTGATTGGTCAATCTAATACCTTTAAACAAGCAATTCTTGTATATATACATATATATATATAATTGGAATTAATATATAATTGGAATCTCGGAATCGGCTCCAACGATTTTCATGAAATTTAGTATACAGGAGGTTTCAGGGGCGATAAATCGATCTAGCTAGGATTCATTTTTAGAAAATGTCGTTTTATCGGTGTTTTCAGGTAATGATAAACTTCTACAATATACTCTTCCTGACATCTATTGGCAAGTAGCAATACTAAAGCTACTTCAGTAAATGGCGTTGTTAAGCAACACTAAACCGAGCAAGGCTCGGTCATCCAGGTACTAAAGTTTAAATAAATAAATAAATAAATAAATATTTTCATATTCAAATTTCATAGTCAGTTACTTCTAGTTAGCCCATAACTTTTTAGTATCTGAATAATGCCTCAACCAATTCATATCCTGGCAGTTAGGGCATCCTATCGCTATAGAATCTTTCGGAAGAAAATGAGAAAATCATCTCTTAACCAATTCATTTCTGCGGCCAATTGCCCCTACATGTTTTCGTAACCTTTTCCCTTAGTCCAATATTCTGCGATTCCCATCTACTTCCAATAGCTATTACCAAGTTGAATTGTTGCCAATGCTTACTAAAAATTAAATAATTTGCATACGCCAACAAAGATTAGTTATACTGTAAAAATGCCCTAACAAAGTAAACTTCACTCGTTTCTGAACGTTTGAACCGACATTTGTTTCATATTTTATGAAATAAAGGTTGAGGTTTATTCTGGGAAAACAGATCAAATTCCTGGGATGAGAACTATCATAATTTATAATGACTCTAACAAAATATTTAAAATGAATTATGTTTAATTTTACAGCATATTCACAGATTCGTTGAAGACTGGTACGTATCCAGATAGAAAAACTTACAAAAGCTACAAATAAAACATATTTTTCTATCTTCACCCGAGAAACAGTTTGGCAATGTACTATGTACCTACATTAAAATTTGATAAAAATATAAACTACTAGGAAATCGCCCTCACTTCGCTTCGGGAAAAATAGTAAAAAAAACTATAATACAGCCTATGTCACCCGGGGACAGTTTAGCTTCCCAACAATGAAATAATTTTTCAAATCGGTTCGGTAGTTTCGGAGCCTATTCATTGCAAACAAACAATCAAATCTTTCCTCTTTATAATATTACTATAGATTAGTATAGATATTCGGGCGTCATTACCCGTTATTACATTTATCCTTAACCTCTGTTAAAAAGCAGGCAAATAAAACAATTATATTATTATTATAAGCCTTTTTGTTAATTCACTCGCGTTAAATTGAAACGTGTATTTGTATGTTACCTTCCAAAACCTTCCAACTTAATTGCGTGAAAGAAAACATGGTAAAGAACTAACGCATACTTGAGAGTTCTCCAAAATGTTCTCGAAGATGTATGAAGTCCGCTTGAATTGGCACTAAGCCAGCTTTAGCTACACATATACATAAAACCTTTGGAGATCTGACTGGCAGTGGGATGGTTGTGGAAAGTAATATTGTTGAAGAATGGAAGTTCCTTTGTCGTCCTTATCAGTGTACCTATACCTAATTCTGTTAATGTATATAGTAATGTTTATAATATATATAGTTTTTTACGCTAATAATACAGTCGGTGAAAACAGTTTTATTAAAATACTCAAATAAATCTCATTCATATGAAGCTTCACTCATAATATTAAAGAAATATTATATGATCAAAAAAAGTTAGGGAACGAAGAAACAAAAACGGTTACCTTTTTTGGCCGATTACCGTCCAAAAATCCAGAATCCCAATTGTATTCACTACTTAAATAATTGAAAGAGCAATAATAGTACCAGCGAAGTATGCTTAGTCCTATTTGCCGATAAATTTTAAGATGCGGCCTTTTTCTTTTGAAGTTTTTTACCCATAAAAATAACATGTATTTACAGATGAAAATTTTATAATTTTGCTTTTAATTTGTGGAATTGGATTTTATTTACGCAGAAAAATAAATCCCACCAAGTGGTTCTTTCTCCTTCGACATCTATGTGATACATTTTGTCTTAATCTTAATAACATAATGTAAGTATTCAAAACTAACGAACAAATAATATGACTCGGCTAGCGTTGGGTATTAGGAATTAACCCAAAACGTTTGGGCAATACCCAGTAAACCCGAGTTAACCTAAATTTACTTACAGTAATAAAAATTTCAAGCCAATCAGGATTGATTGTAACGTTATGTACCAAAAATGTTTATATTCTTAAGAACCCAAAAAACACCAACAATATTTTATATCCTTATTAGAAACTGATAGAATGGGAGTACTTTGTCAATTTGTTTTTATAGCCGGGTACAAATGATAAGGAGATAAATAGCTATAGACCCATGCGACCCCGTCTTTTATATCTTCGTCTAATGTAAAGCGTTATTTGGATCGCTGTTATGAAACTATTGATCGTTGTACCGGACGTGCTACATTGTTATAAAGAATTTATGAAAGATTTTCTTTATAAAGGACATAGGTTATTAATAAGATTGGTATTTTTGCGTAGATACGTGACAAAAATTACATGCAATGATAAGTATCGAAGCATTGTAAATGCTTACTATTTTAGTAAATTCGCTTTTTTCGGTCCCGTATCTAAAGATCCGATTGACAAAGCCCTGTTGCAAATCCATTTATGAGGGATGCTTTTCTTGAATGGTAATAGATATAGGTACCATAGTTGTACTACATGTGTACTAAATTTCAGAAAAATTCGTCCTGTAGTTTTTGCGTAAAAGAGTCACAAGCAAACTTTCACATTTATAACATAAATAGGTATATTAAATATATTAATTAAACTGACTTCTACTTCATAGAAGTTCATTCTCCCCTAAAAATCTACATTGTACTCTAAATTACTAAGTCAGTCACCACTAATACGCGTCTAAAAATACTATCTTAGCCACTATAGGTATCTATATCTTCGATGTAAGCTACTCTAAATGCAAATTAGCATGATAGTTATTTTTAACATTTACATTTGTAACATACATAAATAACTTACGAGTATAACTCGTCCTATATTCTTTGATCATCAAAACGTACCGAAAATTATCATCAAATACGTGTATATTGAATGGTCATCAAAACGTAAGCCAAGCCCCCCGTGATCCCCTCCGCCATTCAACCTTTTTCACCAATGTTTAAAATGTTGGTTTATTGTAAAATTAGTAGCTAAGTTAGTAAATTAGGTGTGGGTAGGTGGTAGGTTATGTGTAAATCAATAAGACAAGTAAAAATAATTGTTGTTCTTTATTTGATGCTCTCTGGAATATTCAGGTGGCATTTAAAGAAAGGCGAATCAGTTTATTAGAAGCATTCTCATTTTCCCGTGGCTTAGTTATAAAATCAGAGGTTGGTTTCAATAGCCAAAAAAGATCTGTGGCTTGTTTTATAATTCCCCTAAGTATATCTATGAGATCTATTATAATAAACTCAGACACGACCAAGGCAAGGTCAGCAAGGTAAGATATGATCAGCAAATTTTATTGATAACCAATTCAAGTGAAACTAAATTAAGTAGAATCAGAAAACTATCGGGCCTTGCGTCGCTTCGAACATTCGTGCCGGTCCTTTATTTTACATTGCATTGGGGCAAATTGATTTCCCCCGACAACAGTTCAATGTGACGTCAGCGTTTGTGAAGTTAGCGAAGGAAGTCAAGGAAGACAATGTTCTGAGATTTGCATAGCGTCGATTTTGGCATCTGAGAAACAAGGCGATATAATGTTTAATCTTCTTAAACCTGTATATTTTTTTAAATCAAGTTCTATTATAAAAAGGAGGCTGTCAATTTGATTTTTTTTCACACAAATAAGTTAATGCTTGACTACAATCCCACCTGATAGTAAGTGGAGATGTAGTCCAAGGTGGTGAGCACATTAACTTAGTAAAAGCCTATTCACTCTTTTCTTGAAGACACCACGTCATAGGGAGGCAAAAACCCCGACGCAGGCTAGTTATTCCAGTCCTTGGTGGCTTCCAGTCGTTGGCTTAATTATATTTTATTGTTTGTTGCCTCAATACGCCATTATTACAAAAATAATAATTTATCAACCGCTTTGGAAGTTATTATTTTTATTTGAAAGGGTACACCTTCAGATTGCTCTCATATTTATTTAAATTGAGTTAACTGTTGATGGGATTCATACCCCTGTCTTAATATCGACCGCACCCATTGTTGCTAAACTCAGCCTAATATGATCAGCACCAGCTAACTTGCAATGAGCATCTCAGCATATATAAACATAAAAAAGAAGAAAAATATTCAATAGCAATGAAAGCAAAAATTAAATTTGAGAAAGATTCAGCTTAGAAAGATGGAGCAAGGCTTACTCTATACCGTATACAACCACTTTCGTTTCACGTGCAGTTCTATCTTGTTATTTTGGTCTAACGCCGTGTTATCGTCTTCGCTACTGAGCCACCCTAGGGATAACACAACGATACTTCACGAGAGCTTCCTATTGTTATGACAATGTTATGTGGAGTAAAGAAATTATGAAACAAGTTTAGGTTTTGACGCATCGATAGAAAAACATTGACGTAAAATATGATTTAAAATATGAGACCTATTTAATTGGTATGAGAGATGGTCTTTTGATTGAGTCCTAGTCATAGAGATCAATCGAGTACTAGAACTCTGATCGCGGCTTTCTCCACAGTTTTCGAGATTTTTTTTTATGGAAATAGCCGACGAGTTGACGATTCATCTGATGGTAGAAAAAAAAGAAAGAAAGAACTGGCTCTCCGGCCCCCGCCAGAACACGACGAGTCGTTTGGCGGCTGACTCATACTCAAGGTAGCTAACGATCCAGGCGAACTCCACGGAGAAATAATAATATTAATAATGGTATTTATTAACAATTAAAATCTATATTACAAATATAATCCCTCGAGACGCCCTACCACCAGCGGGCCGGATTTAGACGCCTCTTATGACACCCATCTGGCGTAGGATTGGGGTTAGTATTCTAAGCCACCCCAATACGGCTGAAAGAGATAAAACGTACGCTAATTTCGTAATCTGTTCAGTAGTTCTTGCATGAAAGAGTAATAAACAAAATAAACATAATCACAAACTTTCTTTTTTTTAAAGTTGGACCGAAGTTTTACAATTAAATGCCTTCTGAATTAGCTTCACTCTCTCTAAGTCTCCTGATCTTTCTACGTGATTGAGAAAGTTCGAATACTCCAGCACATTTATATCTAAATAGATCTGGATAGTTGTATCAGGATTAAAATTCAGACACTATTCAGAACTATAGCTGTATCCTGAATTTTTATGCCAAAATTTTACAACAATTGCTATTCAACTTAACAACTGGAAAAGTGGATTTACGTAACCTGCGTTGCAGCCACGTGAGACGTTGCTATAATCAGTGGTTTTATGCACCCGATAAATCGCGAATTTTAATGAATGTTATTTTTCTTAGGTATCGAATTTTTGTTACGGTTTTTTTTGTCTTTTTATAAAAACCATGACACTTATGGATGGATGTAAAAGTACGTTGGTGCGTTAACAAAAGTTCATCACTCAAAACAACCGTTTTTATGTGACACTCGCTTTCACAGTCCGAGATAATGCAATTGCATGCATTATGCAAATTGCACACTAGTTGCTGATCCCGCAGTCGTTGTGTTGCGGCATAAACTGAGATTTTGGTCTTATAACCGTTTCTTAGCAAAACTTCTATAATGTGTTAATCTATTTTATACAACAAAATATAAAAGACAAAAATATTCCTGTAAGTAGAAATATGTATAATATTTTTATTTATATGTTACGATAATGAAGTGGAAATGTTTATTTATTAGGTAAAAACGTTTCCAAAGTATAGACACTTGCACGTTATAACTATAATAGGTATTATGTTAATCTTTAAAGTAGAGCCACTCTATCTACTCTGATATTAAAACAACTCACGTTTTAAATTTCTGAGGTAAACAAATTACCCATACTCATTTAACGAACGACAGCTAAGTAATTATAAGTTGAAATCCTTTGAAATAACTTGAAGAAGCCATTCTAAAATAAGATAATTGGAAATTGCTTTGTGCAGTCCATCAAGTTATATAATATAACAAAGTTAAAGTTTTTCCATCAAGGAAAGCATTGCGTTCTCAGGACATCAAAAGTAATGCGAATGATTAGAGTTAGTTCCTGGCGTGTGGTACTACGCTAAAATAAAGGAATACATTACTATTCGGGAAAATTTTTGTACGGGAAATATCGAAAATCGACTTCATCGATAGACCGGATGTACCTAATGCATTGTCAGTGGTCTCAAACCATCTTCGGTAATTTGGGTTGTTTCAAAGTGTATAAACGATATCCGTACAAACATTTTTTGTGATTCATTGTATATTACATGTATATGATAAAGATATAATTCTAAATGCTTGATCCTTTGGATTTTCCTTAATCCAATCACATTAAACCTTTATTGTGATCCAGTGTATCTTTTGTGGTATTTCCATGGAAAATCTTGCTCTAATTTTGATATTGCGTCTCAACAAACAGTATTATTGTGATACCGATGTAATCAACAAAATATCAGAAAGTTTACTGAGCGAGCTAGTAGTATTATAATAAAATGGGTCAATACAAAATAGATGGAAGATGGAGTCAGTGTTGCCCCAGCAACCTTGTTTGTTCTGAATGATGTTGGGGCTACCCTAACAATTGAGACGTTCCATCTCAGTCATGAGGAGTAACAATACATCTAGACTGACTTCAAAGACGACCGCACATTGTATATTCTATAGAAACTGCCGGAGATTGTAAGGTCGTATTCATGATAACTTTAACGCAAATACAAACTAGTCAAGTTTTGTAAGCGTGTACAAGGATCTGCAGTATAAAAAAAACCTTTTAATTAATGTAATGTAATATTTGTGAACACTTTACAGCTTTTTTAATTTCCTTATTCCTCTTCCATTAATCCCCAAAATGAGGAGCCGGTTGGAGAATCAAACTGCCAAATGTTTTGATTTTTTTTAAATAACCTTCAAACGAGCTGCCAATCCACCAGATGGTAACTGGCCATCATCCTGGACATAAGCGACACCAAAGGTACACCGATGCGTCACCGGCTAAGAAAGAGATTTATCAAGTATAAATTACTCTTCTTTAATTGTATCGAATTATTACTAGACTTGGGCTCTCTCTCTCTCAACAGGCGAATTAATTTCTCCGAGTACTGTTAATTAAATGATACAAATAAAGCATTACAAGCTTCCCTGTCTCTACAGGATAGATAGCCATACAAAGCTAACGGGGATCAAATAACGTTGCATATTATGCCAACAAAAAAAATTGTCCATCTTTAGATTTGTACAAAATCTGATGCAGATGGACAAATGTAAAGCGTAATTCGTATGGAAAGAACCGGTATGACTCGCGTATTATATTTAATTCGTATGGGTTCTTTCCATACAAATTACGCTTCATTATAATAAATATAATACGTTGGTCATACCGGTTCTTTCCATACGAATTACGCTTCACATGAATTACGATTTATTATATTTGAAAGAATGAAACCATACAAAGCGTGTACTTTAAAAAGCAGTTAGATACAATACGTCGCTGTTAACAATAATACTTAATATAAGCCCCTGGAGGCTGACCATCTGCTTAGCCACGTGTTGACCCCGATATCAGATTCGTTTCAATAATTCGAAGTACAAACTGGCTGTGTAAAGGACTTTTACTATTACTACCCTATAACGATGTGCGAGTGCACGCTATTAACCTTAAACAACAACAATAACAACAACAATTTAAAACTGTGTTAAAATTATGTTTATTATGACCTACTTCGTAAAACTGGCCAATATTACGAGTATACTCCAAGTATTAGGCGTTTTATAATTGGGTCATGGTGTACTAGTTAAGTATGTATTAGATATATTTGAATAATGTTTTTTTTTTTTCATACAACGCTGGTTATTATTTCTAAGTATAAAATAATAAAGAGTTGAAATATTATAAGCATAGTATAGGAAAATTGTTTTTCTTGTCCAAATTCATAGTTATTTGTGTTTGTAAGGTCGTTATTAAGTAGTTTAAAAAATCAAATTAAATAATAAACAGTTAGCAATATAACATTGGGTAGTAAATATATGGTTCTTTATTCGACAATATATTTTTAAACTAAACGCTTTGCATATATTAAGCTACATCGTTTTGAGGGAAATATTGCAACGGGGTTGTTTTTATCACTTCAATTTTCATTCGATTGAATATTTATCATCGCTCGCTGCTAATAGTAGGACAAGTGGTTCACAGCCAGGTGTCGTCTAGATTTTAGTACTACGTAGTTTCAGTGAAACGCAATATGTACTGAGTAGTTGAATTACTAAAGCCGGACACCTCTGTACAAAAGCTGTGTTGGACCCCTATGAGATATTGCTTTGAAGGGTCGGAGGTCAGCTTTATAATAATCGGCGCGTTAAGCTTTTAGCTCCGTAAGCCCTTTTGCGATTTTGCAATTGTATAATGATACAATAAAGTGAGAATAAAAAATTGCATGTGTATAGGGTGCTTGCGTCATTGATGGAAAACATAATATCCTGTATAAAGTTATGCAGTGGAACCATAAATTATAGTATTTTATTTTAGAATAGAGAATTATAATTAAATTAGAGAGTAATTAATAGTACTTTTATTTTAGATGGGTTAGAAATATGTAAAATATATGTAATAATTATGGTACTTGGGTGACCCAGCCCTGCTTGTGCATTGTACGGGCAAATGCATGAAAATGCAGAGGTATCAAATCCCAATTATGAGACCCTGCTATAGCGATTATTAACTTCCGCGAACTACATTGCAACTTTCATTCGAATCATAAGGATTATTTCGAGAACATGATATTCCATGATATTTGATATTTCCAACCATAATAAATACTAAAGAGTATTCAAGATCATACCTATTAATCTCTGAAGCGGTGAAGGGACTTAAGTTTCTTTAATGTCACATTAAAATCCATTAAGCATTATAAAATTATGAAAAATAATGTTTATATATACAATAGGATTTAACAGAAATAAAAATTGAATGGTTACTTACTCTGAAACGTTTTTTATAAATAGTCCATCAATGGTGCAAATACTGTATTATTACCTTATTTTCAGTGAATTAAAATCGTCAACGGCCAGAAAAAAAAAAAAAAAAAAAAAAAATATATTCAGGCCAATCTGGCTTTCATATTGAGAATTTGCATATGAAAGAGGTCCGGCCTTAATAGTAATTAATTGCTGGACGTTCGCAAATACTGTTACGAATTATGTATATTACTTTGTTGCAGACGCATTCTCCTCTTGGAATGAAGCAAATCCACATTGGATTTTATAATAGGCATGACAAAATGAATTGTAACCGTTCAAGGAACGAAATATGTTTCAGTTTTAATGCGCCTAGCTTTAAGTAATACATTTAAGTCTCGATACAATTTTGTATATTAAAAATCGGAATTTTAAAGCACGAGTTAAACGAAACTTAACATAAAAACAAAATAAATCTCGTTGGAGATAACGTGATACGCAAATTTTATATAATTGTACTCGTAATAATGTGTAATTTATGTTTATAGAAATGGTGTTAAAACAGAGAAAATGATTCCAGGTGTGAGAATTTGTTTTATCTGGGTGGTTGGCGACCTTTTTTCGATGAGTTCTTTTGATGATTGGTCAAGTGGTGTAAACTGAACGTTTAAAAAAGTGAATATAGAAATCGCCATAAAAAGTTCTTTAGTTTAATTAGAAAGACAAGCTACTTCAGATGAGAACTGATCCGCACATGGACTGCAGTAATACCAAAGCCATTCTCGATTTTTGCCGGCCACTAAAAAACTGACGCACTAAAGCATTGCTTACCCGTCGATAAAACAACTCAAAAACTAATTATTTCACGGATGATTTTATAACAGAGGTGAGAGATAAAAATTCCTACCACCGCGTAAACCGCGATTAACCTGGGAGGTTCAGAGCCCAGCCATCTCAAACGGAAAGGTGTCTCAAACGTTGTTTATTAGATTACCTAACAGATGTTGGAGATATGGTTGATCACGTGACATTGGAAGGACACTGACCAATCACAGACCTAATTGACGTTGACCTTAAAACTCGTAGGGTGTCTGAGTGTAGTTTCGACTAATGTTGGGGCGAAGATATTTATCCAGATGATGTGATCCGTCTTAGATGCTTGCCATCCAGATCTCTTAAAACCAGTGTCTGTATCATCATGCACATAAGCGGTTTTATAAGTGCCCACTAAAACTAACACTTTAACACTGATTTATTTGTTTAGCCTGGCTAGCAAGGCGAACAAAGGAACTACCTTCGTCCGTTCATCGTAAGAGTTGAATAGGTTCCTAAAATTTCAACTAGAATGGCCTCTTTCACTGAGATAACCCGAGTTCAACCGCAGGGCAGTTAGTTTTAATAAAAAGCGAGTACACACGAGTAGCGGGTGTTACCCTATTTAGTAGGGCTCATACGTGTGTAGATACGAGTAGATGTTTCAATTCAAAATATTGTTCATGTGTACTATACCGCGAACTTTACTATCTATGTCTGTGCAACCAGATGTTTGAGGTATACGAGTATTAATGCACGTTGTGAAAGGTTAAGTACCACAGTACTCAGCCAAACTGCGGTTTTTGACAACTGCGTCAAATTTTGATGGTTGCGGCTTTTACATGTTACGTTATCGTGAGCAATTTAGCGATGTTCGTACTTGTATGTTATATAAAGTTTAATGGCATGAATAACCAGAATAAACGTATAGCCGGGATAAAATCAATCCTATTTTTTGTGTCTGGACATGCTTGTGTTTCCAGATAATCTTATTCCAACGGTTAGCGCATGATATTTACCCAAACATCCAAACAAATTCACAAAGATTCTCATTTATATTATAGTATTGGTCAAAAAAAATTTAACGCGCAGAACTATTACTTAACGTTATCCTCTCAAACCCGAACGAATTAATCAATTATAAGTTTAGCAGTCATGAGGGTATCTTTACGTATTGAGCCGATTTGCCGTCAATAAATGAGATAAGACCCTCACAAACTCGAATTCTCTTTGTTAACACGAGGGTAACGTAATAGTGATCTTATTAACGTGAGGTTTCGGCCCTTTGAGCAAAGGATTGCAAAGGTAGAAGCACAGATTCTCTCAAGTGAAGGGTATCGTGTTTCGTGGTTGCCAGAAAAGGTTGTTCTTTAATTTAAAGTCGGAATTGAATAAAAATATTTTAAAACTAGCGCTCGCCCATGGCTTTACCCGCGTTTTCCGGGATATTAAGGAATTTCGATAGGGTACGGGAATTCCCCTATCTTATTCCAGATCATGTTCTTCCCGTGTATTAAATGAGAGAAAAACAAAAATCCTCACAATCTTTCACGTTTGTTGTGAAGCATATATTTAACAATGACATAGCTTGTCTGTTGTATCTCAATATTCCCACTAAGTTCCATAAATTGTTCGTATTAATTATTAATGAGTTTGAAATTACATTATATCGTTTATAATTACAAAATAGGATACGCTTGCATATATGTATACAGCTGCAATAAAATGCCCTAAGCTGATCGTTTGGGCGCACAAGTGAATTATTCCCAGTTACCCTAATTCACGTAACTTTAAGACGCATCGATTAAGTTGCAGTGACGCTGCAATCAGGTTGGAGTGACGCTACAATCAAGTTGAAGTTTGGCGTCTAAACCGTATTGTCATAATTTTTTGACTGCGCGTCAACTGCACGCCAACTGCACGCAAACTGCATGTGAACTTCACTTCTCCTGCACGCATCCTGCGCGCCTGTCAAACTTTATGAGACTTCAAACTTCAAAAGTTTATGAGAATACCAATCAAACTGCGATCGGGAACACGCTATCTTGACGCGCATTATCAGAATACCTTTTTGTGACGTGAGCGCGCTTGAGACGCGCTCGCGTGACGTGAGCGTGTTTGACAGCGCAAGAGAATACGGAAAGTGTCATTTTGATCGGAACGTCGCTGCAACTGCACTGCAATCGAACTTCTTAAGTTACGTGAATTACCCTGCAGGTCAAATATTTATGTGAGAGATAAATATTTGTACTCGGGTCATGAGTGTCATTGTCATGTGTTATATATATGTCGTCCATGCTACCCGCGACACAGATAAAAAACCTATTGCAGGGGCTAGTGTGTAAGAGTGTGTAAGATTGTTCTATAATCTGTGGTAAGAGTTTATTAATAATATTATTTTTATTAAAGTGAAACTTTTATTACATCGTCTCAAACTTTTTGGTCTGTGTGTCGCATGTCGCGTGACGGTCGGCCGCGGAGTGGAGGTAAAGTGAAAGGCGCTCGACAGAGCAGTAATATGGCGCCGCCATATTGGCCTCGGCTGCTCTGTCGAGCGCCTTTAATACCCTAAATCGAATATTTATCCAAAAATTTTTAGTTAAATGTCTACAATACGAAAAAAAGTTTCACTTATACCTACCGTGGTTTCATAAAACCACACAATTGCATTTTTATTCTTTAGTCTACAAATGACAAGTAACATGTTGCATCCACAGACATAATCTGCCAGTAACTTGCTGGTACAGAATCAAATGAACCAAGGGTATTTGATTTCTGGTTGATCTTTCTGCTGATAGACACTACCGACTGAACTGACATACAGTGCTTAATACTGAAGGCATAGCATATTTGGCCTATGCCCTTGTTTAGTCTGGCTTTATGTTGACAAAGTAGGACAAATTGAACAATAGAATGACCTAGATTACCAGATTTACCTCAACCTAAGATAGCAAGTACTAATGCTAATAGGGTACATTAGTTTCTATTAGCTAGGGTACTTAATAGTCTTGGATAAAACTTCTTGATTTTTAGTAGTCTATTATTAGCTTAGGACGATTCTAGTTAGTGGAATTAAAAGGTACCATCATGCTAAATGCTAAATGGAGCTAAATGGAGGTCGATTAAAACTTTCGTTGTTAACCACTTTCATGCAAAGCTTACCTAATATTTACATGCATTTTTGTATCTGTTTTGCAATACTATTCAATTTAAATTGCTATAAAATATGAATTGCAGAATGTATCCTATACGTGTAGACGAGACAATCTAAGAAATAAAATATCAATTACACTCGTTATCGAGTTTTCTGGGAGACAAGGTTCTACCATTGACCATGGTCATTATTTTTGGGCCATTATTGTTATGAATAATGTTACTTGGTCTGGTCCCTGCAGTAGGATCCTGGCATTTGTACCTCATTGTTTTATCCCCTGGGAAGTTGTGGAAGTAAGGTTTTTGCCTTTCTCGTAATTTCTTCTAGATAACCACAAAATTTATTTAATGTATTCTACAAAAAATTCGGCTTCCTTCTTGGCTAAGCCTTTCCAAGCTCATTCCTCGATCTGAATACCAGAACGTGAAGTCTGAAACTGTTATAGCTGTTTCCTACTTACGATTTGGCTCATAATTTATTTATTTATAATTATTCTTACATGCAAAAGAGTAGACATATTACCGTGCAAACAACAGGTAGTCCGTATCTTATTTCGGTTGTCCAGATGCCTTTGCGGGATAATCGGTTTAGACAGAGGTAGGCTCCGTTACTCCAGGGGTTCTGACCACAAATTAGAGAATGTCAGGGGCTGCTAGCTCCATTCGGGGATTAAGACCGTTTCTCGCTCGTAATCGGCTAATGGTCGTTAACGTTCTGATAAACTATTTAAGCATCGACCATTTCGACGGTTTCGGAGCTTCGAGATTCACAATGAAAAGTTTTGGAACGAAGTAACCTTTTAATATGGTTCAGATTTGTTTTGCTTCTTTATCTGTGTAATACAAGAGATCGTTCTTTTTAAGACTTTAACATCAAACACCTTGTAGGTTCAAAGGAGGATTAATTTATCGGAAACATGATTTAAGACGTTCAAAGAAGAATCATTTAATCCAGAAATATCCAAATTTGTTAACATAATTATAAAGCCCGTAAAGAGCGCTTTAAATAACTGTAATTTGATATCGGATTATATACTAAAATATTAGATATGAGACACAGGTAAACACATTCATGTAAATTTTAACTTACCTATTCCATTCAGAAATAGTCTTTATAAAAGAAAAAGACTAGCTCTTTTTATGTTCGAAGATCTCAAACAGCTGAACTTAACTGATGCAACAACATTAGCAAGGTTGCCTTCTTGAAGCCACTTTTCAAATGCAGAAACAAATCTAATTCATAACACTGCAAAAGGTCCCGTAACAAAAAGAGATCCAGAAACGGAATCCGGTCGTAAATATGGAAGATTTATCTGCGTATTCCTGGTTTTTGTTTCGGTATACTTATTTAGGGAAATACGCCAATTCGCTTACAAGTGGCTCTTTCAAAGAAACAAGTGAGCTATTTTAAACAGAGTGCATTTGTGATCAACGCCTGTCAGAGCCTAGAAAGTGGACGAATTTGTGGATGTACAATGGTTACCTCCGCTCCCATCTTAGGTATTATTAAACAATGAGAAAATTTTATATAACATCGTTGTTTTTGGAGACTGTAGGATTGTTAAGAGCTTTTTTGTTATTCTTTCACCAATATATTCTCTAACAGATTGTCGATTAAGCTCTAAACTTTTTCAATTCTTCGGACTCTATTATTAAACTCTATTATTAAGCTGTTTCACAAGTGTTCACAAATTCCTACGTGGTTATCAATGCATTAGTGATATTTCTGGTTTTTGCGTGTTCTTTCATAGTCGGCGGTAGTGAGTATTTTCGTCATAGGGCCTGTCTTTTCTAAGACAATTCTAATAACAAATAAACTGACTAATTTGATTCTTTTTCTAATATATTATTATTACATAATTAAACGTTATCACGTTGATCATGATTTATCGAACTTTGTTGGTACTTACCTACGTAGTCCCAAAAGTTGAGTACGCAATTGTGAGAATGAACTGTGTCGAGACACTTTATTATAAATCGTCTGAAAGATACCAAGTTGATTTATGATTCGACTAAAACAGATACCACCTAACAAGAATAGAGGATCTTTTCCTTTAGATTCCATTATTTAACCTTTAAAAGACAATCGGTTGAAAATTCTGGAAGCAGCTGAAGATTACTAATTTGAACTGCGATGTTAATTCAGTTTCATTTTCTTGATTTGTGGACATTAGCGATATATACATACAATATCATTTTTTATTAAAAATGAATTTTGAACTCCAATGTGAATTGAATCTTATGTCAATTAGAATCCGTTGACAAATAATGGGTTTGGTTGTAAAATAATTGACTCACATGGAAAATATTATCATACATTCACACTTAAAAACGTGTAATAAAAGTGTATTGAAACGTCTAATTCCAAAATAAATGGACTACCATTTATCAAGGAAGGCTACAGGCTATTTGACATCACATATTTTAGTAGTTAGTTTTTTCCATAAATTAACGTGGTTGAAACCGCGGGACACAGCTAGTATAAGATAAGTGTGATTTTTCTCAAATCTAAAGTGATTTTAGTAAAGAAAACCGAATTCATACGGCTTCAAATAAATAAAAGTAGGTATTAAGTTTCATCCAAACCATAGTTTCCGCAGTTAGAATATAACTACGAGTATAATCATAATCAATAAATAATTAATAAGAATATAACTATAATATTTTTTATATCATTGACCGTTTAGGAAAGATATCAGATGCTTTCAGAAATTTTAATTCATGTCTATAGACTATGATTTAGAAATGAAAATAAAAGAAATACCAGTCTTTTTCTGAGCATATTGACATTTATTTTTACAACATAACGCGCAAGTTATATAAAGGTGAATTATAATCTACATTAACATTCGCACGAACCCGCGTAGATTTATATTGTCACGATAAAAGTCAATGTGCTACATCAAATTTTAAATTGTTGCTTCGCGTCACTTCACTTTAGCTCGAATCCACTCCGGATTGAGCGTTACCACGTTACTGTCAATAATATTTATATATTGTCTTTTCACAAGCCAAAATCAATTCAATACACTTTTATTATAAAGTTTCAAGCTATCTTAGCCTTGATCTATTAAAATTCAAGGTATAATAGCCACAATGAAAATAACGATGAAAATTCCACTAGCGGCCATAAATTGCGGAAAATTAAAAGAATCATACATGAACATTTTCAGCGACTGAGCTTTCACATCGTTATGTCCTAATGACATTAGAATTACCTGAGATTAAATTTAAAATTTGCTTTGCTGGATTTTATGTTCGTATTTATATTCTGACGCTGTCTGTGATTTCAAAATAACTGGGTATGCTCTGGGATACTAAAAACTTTTTTAAATCTTAGTCTGTTTGTCCGGACAGTAGTCCTTAATATTGACACATGCAAGCCATGGATCTCATCTTAATGTAAAGGCAACACATTTCTGCGCTTTGAAACTGTTGATTTAGTTTCGGTTATCTGTGTGATGTGTAATCTGCACTAATATTATAAAGAGGAAAGATTCGATTGATTGTTTGCATTGAATAGGCTCCGAAACTACCGAACCGATTTGAAAAACTATTTAACTGTTGGGAAGCTACATTATCGCCGGGTGACATAGACTATAATTATTATATTTATATTTATCAAAAAAATTAGGGATCCTTAATAAAACTCCAATAATATAACCCAAGGTGTCAAAAATAAAGAAAACCGAAGCAAAGTGAGGGCGGTTACTCGTCCTACGAGTATATAAATCTGTTTGCTCGGTTGCAGTTTTGGGTCTAGGCGTGGCCACTTATGTATGACACTATCCTATGCCACGATCGCTCACCTAGTAATATATTGGCACATCTACGTTTTTCATATTTTACAGAAACGTGGATCAAGATTTTATAAATGTTTAAAATTAATTTATGGATGTAAGCGGGGGGAAACAACAATAATGGTATAATGACACTAACGACCTCTCTCAATGAATACGGAAACTAGCGTTGAGCCGTTTTATCACAATATAATATTATAGATTATGCACTTTTAAACACATAGGTATGCCGTATAAACTTAATTTCACATTTTTGCAGATGTCCCAATATATTACTAGGTGAGCGAATTGTTTAATTTAATTAAACCACAGATTTTTTTGACATATTTTCTTTACTTTTATCCGACAAACTTGTACATAAATACGGAAGCAAGTTACAAGTGTAATGTCGATGTAGGCCACGCAGATGCAATTTAGCTACCGACATTGAATACCGACACAAGATACCGTGGTGGAGGTATCCGATTGCAGCCCAGGTACCGATAACAAGTGAAGATACGATAAAAATAATTTTAAACAGATGGAAGTAATTTAAAACCACCCTTCCTTTAGAGACCCAGACAACAATGTGTTAGATAATTTTTTAAGATTACTTTTGCCCTAACTAATCAACTACGCCTTAAATATAAAATTACGTTTTACTTCATTAACTACTATTAAAACAAAGTACCTAATCTGATGTGACTACCAAAAACGTAATTCAAACAAAGAGTAAAGATAATAACTAACTGGAAATTCTGAGATAATAGCGCATCATACTCCACTATCGTATCGAAATCCAGGAGTAACAGTTCATTCTAGAGTCTATAGGCAATCCATCCATCCGTCAACTTTTACTGGATTACTGCCAATTTACATCACGCTGATAGGTAATGAGCCTCACAAAGGCAATACTGTCAAGCTTTAAAAAGTGTTGAAATTACACATTTAAGAATTAAAACCATTTACAATTTTTCTTCTACCATAATAATTTTAAAAACTAAAAAATTTATTCGTCATTATTATTCGTCATGTACTAAATCAAAATAAATCTAACTGAAAACAGTTAGATCTGCACCATCAATCTTGAGTGTAATCTGGTCATGCTATGCAAATGCATTATCAAAAAATGCTTTGTAATCAGAACTAGGTCAACAATGGAAAGTTCTAATTCAGCTTCTAATCTGAAAAAGTGAACATACACAGTTGCAAGTTAAATAAAAACTTTTAATAATTAGTATAAATTAAATAAACGCTTGCAGAGGGTTCCGTACGTTGATTATGTATTTACCGTTATTTTCCTATTCTATTTATTTTTGCCGTTTTTTAAGACCATAGACTTCTTATAGGTTTTCCTGTAATATTTACTTTACAAAATTCTAGCGTCTTTAGTTTCAGAGATAAAGGGGGGATGGTCAATTTTTGGCTTTAATTTTCATTCTTTTTTGAATAATTTTAAAATTATCCATTGTAGAACTCTTACAAAAATATATCTGAAATCCTTACAATAAGCCCTTTCATTTGACAAGTATGTCAAATGAAAGGGCTTATTTTGAAAAAATACAGAGAATATTTCTTTACTTAAATATTAGTGAAAAACCTAAAAAATAGCAAAAATAAATAAAATGGAAAAATAACGGTAAATACATAATCAACGTACGGAACCCTCTCCAAGCGAGTTTAACTCGCACTTGTCAAGTTTATTTAATATCACCTATCTAAAACACTTGGGTTATCAAGACGCATCTAACGTTAGCTAAATTATACATAATTATAAATTGGTCCAGCGGTTTGGAAGATATGAGGTAATAAAGAATATTACCTCATAGTAAACAGCGGCGACACAGTCTCAACTATTGTCGTTGTTTACAATCATATATGTCTATTGTAAAACTGTTTTTATGACAAATAAATCTTTAAATCTTTTAAATCTTTAAATTATATGTATGTATGTGTATAATACATACAAGATACGCGCAAAAAACATAACCCTTCCTGGCAGTTGGGCAAAAAAAACAATGTTAAAACATCACAAAGGTACAGTGACCACTTATTATTTCCAGTGCATCGATATGTCAGTGATCCATTAAATATAAATATTAATTAATTTATGTAGCCACCTGTGTCACAATATTTACGAAATTAATGTCTTTAAACCTTTGATGGAATAACGATATCACCAACTTTATTTCGCTTTAACAAGAGTATGGTTAATGTTGCTCTGGTATAATAGATAAAAGAGGGACAGAATTGATAACGCAGGGCAAGAAATAACATGGACACATAAAATAGATGTATCCATGAAGTATCCATAATAAAGTCTTTTGTGATTCAGTGGGAATATTAACAGTATTTGCTGGTTGCTTTTACGAGACAACAACCGACCTTTTAGGGGCCAATCAATTAAATAATCTTAAATAAAAATTTAAAAAACCCCCGACAGTTTTACTAACACTAAACATAGCTTAGAACACTCTCGATTAAGTCACTCGGTTCAGTCAAAAAAACTAGATCAAATCGGTTCATCCGTTTGGGAGCTACGATGCCACAGACAGACATACAGATACACAGATACTTAGACATGTCAAACTTATAACACCCCTTTTTTCGTCGGGGGTTAAAAAGAGAACTGTGCCCTGTAGAGCCCGCCAGTGATAGCCTTGCTATAACAAAAATAACAAAAACAAGTAATACAAACTGACATAAACTACGATACAATAACAAATAATAAATATTTTGAATGTGCTATAAAAATGATTGCGTTGCAAAAACTGCAACATTCACTTTAATTGCTATTCAGTATTTATTATATTTGCTCTTCAGCAAAAATACAACTTCTTCGTCTTTGGCAAAACACGATTTATTGTACACGTTCATAATAGAAGGAATTATCGCCTGTACCAAACACACTTGTAAGAAATGCGCTGAAGCATAATCCAAGATAATCTTGTGTGTTCGTTTACAAGTCTTCCAGATCAAATTGCACAATGTTCCTACTTGCAACTTCGGTTCGTAGTTCATTACGTCAGCATTTACAAGTATGCAGGGGAGGTATACTGGATAAAACTTCTAATAATACACCGGTGAACTTTGAACCTAGTACGTAATTGTTTAAAGATCATTAAACTAGAAGTAGTTTAAGCGTTACCACGGGTGTTGGTAGTTTGTGAGGAACTATTTATAATGTGTTCGCTTTGTTAAAAGCTCTGGATTTAGTTTAGACTTGGTTTCTGCTTTTTTAAAGTAATTATCTCTTCGCGGCTGTGCCGACGTTTTCCGGTAAATACAGTGTATCTTATTCCAGTACCATAGTTTATTTGTGTACTATATTTTATGGAAATCCGTTGAGTAGTTTTTGCTTGAAGGAGTGATAAACATCTGTGTAAACTTTCAAATTCATAAATTAGTAGAATTGGCAATACATCAATAATAACTTTAATGTTACGGATATCCTTATGCGGTGGCAAAACGGTTGAGCCTGTGTGTTAGTTTTTTGGCTATTGCTATAAAAGATTTCATTAGATATTGGGCTGTTGGCGTATTGTTAAATACTTATTTAAATAGACTTGAAAAAATCCAAAGTATAAAAGAAATAACACACAATAAAGTTAAATGTTTAATAAACATGTTAATTTATATGTATTATATCGTTTAATCTTAACAATAAGTAATCTTTTAACACATTTAAATCTAAACACTACATTAAAAAACAGATTATTTCCTGTGAATGTGAAGTAACCCTTGCATTTTAATTTATACCGACAGTACTATTTCACGAAGACCTTACCCACTTAAGGTAAATTTATCGTTCGAGCCATCGTGAGATTGAATTCTCTTAAACTAATTGTTATTCCGAATAAATCGTACCGCAATGAGCTGAGCTCAAGCCTTTGTATGGAGAACAATAGTCAATAACAAACAGATAAAAGTTTTGAATGCGATTGAATCGAGTCAAAAACTAAGGGTCATTTTGAATGTTTATAATTACAAGAGTGAAGTCGACAAGAAGAAGAAGAAAGAATTATCTTCGAATCACTAATCCACTCGACCGAAACTGATTGCACTCTAAAATTTAATTTGACATTAATTAAATTAAATTGACATTTAATGTCAAATTGGTCCAGAGGTTTAGTGATTCGACGATTACTCTTTTTTGACTTGACAATTGTTAGATTTTTTAAATTCTCGTTGCCATATTAAAAACCCATTTTCTACTTGTCAAAAATACCATGAGATTTTGGTACACTTTTAACAGTTCCAATATTATAATGTTGCCGATTCACGTTAAAACAATGTTATTGTAAACAATGTGTTGTTCAAACGTTTTCATCTTCCATACACTGCGCGGCTATAAAGTAAAGGGCGCGATACACAATAATGGAGGAAAAACAAGTGATCATGTGGCCAGAAAAATATTAAAAAAGAGTGTGAACACAGAGTCGTAAGATACAGTAGGTATAGTGCGTCGGATAAATGTGAATAGGCACATGTCATGTCAAATTTTAATAAACATAAAAAAAAAATCAGAAAGGGCAACACTCTTATCATGAAATTTTTTTAACACAATGGGCACAGAAATTCAGACCTATAATATCTTCCTTCGGAATATTCTACAGAAAAAGCGTAAATTATGTGAAATCCACATCCCGAATATAATGCATTTCCGAACGCTGTTTACAAAATGTGTAGATTTTCTGGGAAAAGTACGTATTATATTACAAAACATAATCGTACATTTCCTAACTAATATAGGAATTGTACAAATTAGCATGTATACTATATTACCTATCCTATCCTGTAAAATATCCCCTTCGCTAAGGAAATTCAAAGTTTAACAATTTTCCTCTTTGATAATATTAGGAGACGTGTGGCGCTTATCCGTCCTTTTGTCGTGATCTGCCAGTACGGGCGCGGTTTGCCTCGTCATTCATAATGCGTACTGCGAAGGACTGGAGTAGCTTGCCCGTTCGGCGTTCCCGTGTGCCTTTGATGTAGGATGTCATAAAGGGAGTGAATACATAACATTGAAAAGTAAAGGTGCTCACCATCTTTGAATTTATCTCGATCTTTACCATCTGGTGAAATTATTTCTAGAATTTACTTATAATTATAAAGTTCTAAACTTGATAGTAGAGCAAAGAATCAATGAAATATAATTATATTTTTTCGTATTTTTTTATTTCACTATAAAATCTTGAATACCCGTGACGCAGTCCGACCTCATTTGTTACATAATATTGAACTTGCAATAAACAGCACAAAAGTGTAAATTATTAATGACTATCGCTATTCCCGCGGCTTTGACCGAGTTTTCTGGGATAATAAGTACCTTATTACCGCTTAATTAGTACCGCTTGTGGTAAAAAATTCTTGAAAGTTTCCGTGCTTCGGAGGGCACGTAAAGCCGTCGGTCTCGGTTGTTATCATAAGATAACAGTATTTAAGCAATGTCAGAGGCCCTCGGGCGGTTTGAAAACTCCCGACACTCGGGTTGACTACTAACCCCTCCAACAATTTGCACTGAAGCAGCGTGGTGGAATATGCTCTAGACCTCCTTAATACGAGAGATCTGTGCCCAGTAGTGGGCCATTAATAGGTTGAAGCCATAGCCTTAGCCAAGTACCTTGTATCTTATTCCAGATCATTATTTATTTGAACGCTAAATTTCATGAAAATCGGTTTCGGAGTTTTTGCGTGAAAGAGTAACATACATACAAACTTTCACATTTATAATAAATACTAGCTTTTGCTCATGGCTTAAATCCCCGGTTAAATCCCACTGGAACCCTGAAATTTTCTGGGATAAAAAGTAACCTATGTTTTAATCCAGGCTATCTCCATTCCAAATTTCACCCAAATCAATTAAGTAGTTGGCGTGATTGTGATCGTTGATGTGATGTTGATCGGATATTTATTGATAATATTACATTACGACATTGATAATATTCGTTTTTATTCAGCCTTATATTATGTTTTACTTCCCCAGCATCCATACTAACGCTTCCCAATTCTATTATTTATTCCATTCCAGAAAGAAACCGAGATTTCTTGAATGTTAGTTTTGTTATTTTCCAACTCGTTCAAGATTGTTGTTCCTTTTACTATACTTCTTTCAAAGGCTGTCTGAAGCAGGGCTTCCTCAAGATCGAGGCTTAGTTGACGTGACAGAGCATAAGAATTGTAAATAAAATAGAATAGTTTTGTTTTATACTTATTCTAACTTGGGAAATTTTCAGCTGTGATATTTTAAATTGTACCAACTCGTTCTATACCAACTATTCGCAAAATACACGTAGCTACAATATTCAAATGCAGGTATTTATCGTATTTGCTCATCTCTGATACCTATTTGTATATTGACTATGTCAGACTATTTACACTATTATGTAGTAGTTTCCGCCTGCGGTTTTGCTACAATTGAGTGGTTTCACAAACATATTAACGTCCAAATCAACCCACATGTCCCGAGGTACCTTATGACAGGGATAAAGTCTACCGTCGGCTAATCGGCTTTGCCCGCGTTTTCAGGGTAATATAATAAGTACCCTTTATCCTATTCCAGATCATGTTCTAATTGTGTGTTTAATTCATGAAAATCTAAGCAGTAGTTTTTCATGAAAATCTGTTTAGTAGTTTTTCGTGAAAGAGTAACTAACGTCCAAATATCCCGACAAACTTTCACGCTGTCTTAATCTATGAATAGAAAATAGAACCGCAGTCAATATTACTTAAATTACTTACTTCATCCATCCATCCATCCATCCATCCCCTGGAGGTCCACTGCTGGATAAAGGCCTCCTCTATCTTGCATCACTCTGATCCGTTCTGAGCCTTCTGAATACAGAGGATTACTTACCTACCCTATTCAAAACAATAAGGACGTTATGTTATTTCCAGGATAAAGTGCAGACATTGATTACACACAAAAGTTCATGCTCTCTTTTTAAAGCAACTCTCGTATTAAAATCATCTTATAAAATCTTTCTATCTTTATGTTATTAATGTATTTATATATATATTTTTTTATTTTTCAGCATTATTTTTCTCTGTCAATATGTATATTGATTGTCTCTTTTTATCATTTCCCCTTTATTCGTCCATATTTTAAATTTATATATAAATTATTGTTCTCTATGGTTATTGTACCGCCTTCAACTATTCTCTGCACATCCTGAAGGTTGACTGTTAGAGAATGCTACTTAGCATTAAGTCCACTTTTGTACCACTTTTCTTTGGTTCAATAAAGATTAAATAAATAAATAAAAGTGGGATACAATGTTGATCCAATCTATTGCAAACACCACACATACAATTACTTTATTGCCTCCCAATAGGAGGGTATTGCTTGTCCAGGTCAAAGTCAATTACCTTATATCGTGTTCGTTCTCCACAGATTGGGTACCGTAAGGCATAATTCGTATCGACAGACACATAATCGTAACAATTTTCTAGGTACTTATTAGGATTTTTTGCTTAGTTTTCAAGCCCCAGTTCTTTTTGTTCTTTAGTTCCTTAATGGAACATCTGTAAACTTATGGTTTTGCTTGTGTCACTTTGCTGTACGTTGTCTGTCGGTCAGGTTAGCGTTTTTTATGAGATCTATAAACCACGCTTACACTTGGACTTTGCTCATACAACAGTCAAATGTATAATTCCACAGAAGAAATAATAGTACTTATAATAAGTAATAATTAGATGACTGACACTTTGTTAGTACGAAATAATTTAAAGGTCACGTAAAACGACTACCGTTAAGGTTGAACTTACAAAATCAATTTAGAAACATTATTTTTGCTCAGATATTGGTTAATATTTTTACACAAAAATATTAAAAAGTGATCCAAAACAGCTATCGTAAAAGTTAATATTTTTCTCCGATAATTTGAAGTCTGAGCAAAGCCTGAACATGGATTATAGATTCGACCCTTAGATAAAAGATTTGTCTATAATCTCATCTGATGTTGATGATTAAGATGGTGAGCTGTCATGTGAATTATTAACTAACTAATATTAATTATTAAACGTTATATTATTTACGTTTTTTACTTTGGTTGATTTTTATTCTACCACTAACGAAACTTTTGTGTTAATCCTGACAACAATGGTTGATCAAAGTATTCGCCTTTAACATTTCAAGTTAATGATTTAGCGCCTATATCACGACAGCTTAGCTGAGAAAAGTGCTTCAACTTAACACCTTTTTTTTGCTGGCGCTTACTATCCAGCTATCGGGTTCACTCATTATCGTGTAGCTGTCTTTGTAGTTAAACGACTAATGCATAAGAAATTGGACTGAGGAAGGCTTACTTCCTTCATGGAAATATCTGTGATCGCTTTATAAGTATATATATAAGTTTTAGGAGAATATTGATCTAATATTGAAAGTCGACTGCTCGGTTCTGGCCTAAGCAAGAGAAACAAATTGTTGCATATTAACGCTTAGTTGTACCCGAGCTTTTTTATTAGTACCGTCATAATTTAGATTTCGCTAAAATTACTGGCCTTTTGCGATTGTTTCTTTAAACCTTGTAATTTTTTTACACAAATACACACTTTGTTAACAGTTACGAATAAAAAGTTTTATTTTAGGTTTAATTTTGTGCAAAATTAATATAGTTTTTATAAAAAGATAAAATGTATTTTTTTTCACAAAAAACCTTTTGTATAATAGTAAAATATCTAATTTTATAATTTTGTAAGAGCATATAATGAATAAGAAAAAATTATATTATTGTAATGGTAACAAGAGAAAAAAAAACTGATTTCTCAAAAAATATAAAGTCATGTTGTCGCGATTACATTTATTTCTGTAACATTTGGTTTGTTGTAATAAGGTTGCTATGAGTGATTTTCCCAAAAGAATCTACTAATAGTAATAATATCGGCTAGTGTAAGCATATTATATCGAATTTGTGTACAAAGCTCCAAGCGAAGGCCATTTTCGTTTGTTATATACAAAAATTGCGGCCGACATGTCTCTTTCCAGATAATTTATCCCGCTCAATTGCAGACCACAAATCTACTGCGCGATGCTAAAATGATCTAAGTACGTTTTTATAAAAAACGTTGTCAATATCTTTTACATTTAAACCGACTTCAAAAAAGAAGGAAGTATTCAATTTGACTGTATTTTTTTATGTTTGTTAGCTCAGAACATTCAACTGGATGAACCGGTTTTGATGATTCTTATTTTTACTCGAAATCTGGTACTTGTCATGTAGTCCCACTTTTTGAGCGAGATCTGACGAATAGTTTTTGAGTTATCCTTAATTTTGAAGTTGGTTATTTTTACCAAGAATTATTTAAAATGTTAATGTCATCTAAATTTTGGAATTTTTATTTATCCCAGGATATAGGGTACTTGCTATCCCGGAAAGCGCGGGTAAAGCCGTGGACAGAACGCTAGTTTAAAATAAACACGAATAAATTATTTTAAATTAAATAGGGATGTTGACTAATTTTAGGATTCAATTTTATTTTATATATAAATCCTCAATATTCACGAAAAAAATATTATAAAAATAATAATCTTTAATTTAAAAACAAAAATTGATAAATAAATTTCATTATCAAATTTCCCACCAAAAACGTCGCATGACGTCAATATCCGATATTCAATACTATCTGTCTACTGAAGTTTGTTAAATTTCCATATAAAATTGTTCCAATGACGTCATATTCTCAAAATGGCGTTTGAGGTCCGTGACAGTGAGTACAATTTTTAACATTTTAAATTAATGATTTATTGTGATTGATTTCAATAAAAGAATCATATTTTAGGCCTTTAAATGTTACCACTAATATTTTAGACATAAAATATGAATTTATAATTAGTGTCAACATCCCTATTGTCTGTCATAAAACGACTCTATCTACTAATAGAGTACTATGTCATGGCCGAAAAAATATATTCTTGTCACACCAAAAAAATATTATTTTTATTGAAAAGAATGAAAGAATGAATGAATTGAAAAGAATGAATGTTCCGAAACCTACCTGAGACGTCTTATATCATGCGCGGAATGTCAAAGTTTGATACAGACATAGAACGGCGTCGATCAATGTCAGTGAGCATAGAAGAGTGAGCATAGAGCGCCTGCTACTATTGAACATAATTATTACGGTCATGATAGATAGGTACATGAAGTTTGTAGCTTCACGCGCTAACCGCTCTACACATTAAGATGGAACTTAGTACACAGACAGACCATGGCCAGACTTAAAAAAATTGATTTGGATGTTTATGTATATTTGTAAAACCACTTTTCAGCGAGCGTAGCCTCGGGTGTGATTTAGTTATTAATAAAATTGTTTTCTCTTTTATACAATTTCTTTTTTAAGCTCTTTTAGCACGCAGATACAGAGGTAATCCCTGTCAGCGGTGGAGCGCTGACAATGGTCGATATGGACGGTATATGGACCGTAGTAGGCTCAATACATCATGTCATCTTCGATTTGCGTTAGAGCTTTATGAGGTTACTGTGGTAGATCGTCACTTTAAAGTGAACGTGAGGGTAGGTTATATTGTTGTTATAACGTGTAAGTGGCAATATTTAGGAAAAACATCACATTACATTTCCAAATTATATGGCCACTTCAATGTTGTATTAAATAAATAGAAAGAAATACTTCCACTGTATGTTATAACTGTGGGTTGAGACATAATATTTAGTAGGCAAGTTCATTTTCAAAGTTTACCATCTCTAAGTACAATAAAATTTCTTTGGTTTAGTAATAGTCAAAGTCAAAATTAAAGTCAAAGTCAAAATATGTTATTCATATAGGTATCACTGATACACTTATGTAAGTAAGATGTGTATTATTTTCTTCTCAGTCCACTTGTGCGGAATATGCGCTGTACGTAAACAGTTAACGTTTTGCATACAGGACTGTCACTGTCTCACTTCAATCCGTCAATAACTACTACATTCATATCATACTTTACCCCTTTACCTACGCTAGCGCCAATTTGCTGCATATAGCTGGACACTTTTTCAACTTTTCCACCATTTAAGTTTACCTCTACCTCTGTCTAAAAAAAAGTTTTTTTTTTAGATATCTCACCTCGTTTACCAAAGCGCGATTTTGTATCGTCAGTTCTGAATATGCAGAAAACAATATTGTATGGATTTTCGTATGCCTTCATCCGGGCAATTCTCCTTAAGATAAATCTGTCTAAACGAAAGCGGATTAGCATGCAAATCCGGATTCAGCAGAAGATCTGATTGATTCTTCGCTTAAGAAATACTCTTTTTGATTGATTTGCATTAATAGAAGAAATTTATGGGGAAATAACAGCCGAGTAGATTGGATTTTATATTTATACTGGTTTCAACATCAGAATTTCAAGATAAACGGGTATTAATTACATTCATCAGTCAATCCTTACATATTAATAATATTTTTATTATAATACGGGTACTTACAATAAAAAATTGTATGCCTATATTTCGACTTAGTTGCATGGATCGTGGTTACGGCTAAACTGATATAAATTGGTGTACAAAATGTTATACCCATATTATAGTAAAAATGTGTTCAGTCTACGATTAGTAAAGTTTAAAACCATGTTAAAAATATATTAGCGTTACCCTAATGGCTATTTTCATCCACTTTTTTCTGATGCTTGTCATTCTCAGCTGATGGTAAGTGATATGTCTACAATGCTGAGAGCACTAATAGGTATTAAACTAGATTTATAATCTGGTCTCGAAAACGCTCATATCAATGAAGTGTGAAGAAAGGCGTTACAAAAGGGCAGCTGTTATTAAATTTTGTCGGAAAGAATGAGTCTATGTACATGCAGTGGCAGGGATTGTAGTGACCAATGAACTAATATACTAGTACATTTTATTCACTGGTGACAATCTTTCTTTCGTGACCGTCTTTATCCTTTTGTATTTTTTACGAGTATCGATAAAATGAAATTCTTTTCATGCACAATTATATTATAAGTAAAAAAGAGGTAGATATGTCACTAGTGCGCCGAAGATGAAAATCATAAGAGTAGTCAATTGACCTCGTCTGCGTAGTCGCTCTGTCAATACAAGACGATAGGCATGCTTTTGTTGTTGTCAGAAGTGCTTGAGATTTGACATACAACGTTAAAATGTCTTCGTGTATTATTGTAGTGTGATTGGTGTAGTGACACAAAAGATAATCGTGTGTGTGTTGTAGCTCTTTTCGGAACAGATCTTTTGTTTGATTTGTAAGGGCATGACGTATCTCTATTTTTTAAATATCATTTTTCATAAGTATGTTTTTAAACGCTTTTATTTAGGTTGACCCCAAATTTTATCTTCTCCCACTCCGATTCTAATTAAATAAAACTGTGTAGTAGGTATAAATATAAAAGTTTTCGAAGAAAGTGTATTTATTAAAGTTCCAGTACATCTGATGAAAAAATGTAATCCTTAAAACCCCGCAGCCAGCCCTATTTCTCAGTTATCCGGGGCAAAATCATCCGTGCTGCGAAGTATTAAAGTGTGGGGGGTAATTTAATAAGACTTGGCTCTAAACAAGGAAAATGTAAATAGGAAATTTAGTTATTTCTGTAAATACGACAAATAAGCAGAGAAAAAACTTAACGGTAAATAGCCATTCTTATCCAGGGACACCGAAGCTGTGCCTGTCAAGTAATCATAATAAAATTGTCAAACGTCTCGTAGGCATTAAGGTTGCAATAAAACCTAAAAATAGAAGTAACGGTTCAGTTCTATTGAGAGGACCAGATGCTGGTATAGATTCAATGAACCGCCCGCATTTCCTTATAATTGACGGACCTCGTTTCGACGGCGATATCTCTCAGTTGGCGAAGACAGAGGCGGGTAAACGCCTTTACACTAACTAGGATGTGATAAACAGCTAGATGAAAATACACGTCATCCTAATTGAAGTTCAGTATTCACAGCATTGGTTTGATTTAAACGTAACAAACAGCCAAATCGCTTAGATTAAGGAACAAATATCCAAACATCTTCACATATTTTCACATTTAGGTATAATAATAATAGGATTCATAATACTCTAATTTCATTATATTTATTACTAAGTATATCGTACTGTACTCCTTTTTCCGAGACGTGGGCACAATTTGAGGACCCTTCACACGGTCCTGCCGATTATGTGTGTAATAATGTTATAATTAGATCACAACAATATAACAAGTTTGAACCTCACTGTGTGAACCCAACTCCCGTTTGTCAAATAATTTTCAACGTACAATAACATATAACGATACATACATATATACAACGATATAGTAGACCGATTACGATAGTTTGTCAGTATTTTAAATGAGATCCGTCTGGTTACGAGAATCATAATGAGCCGTCAGTCAGATGGAAGTTGGAACACTATTGTTCAGCTTTCAAAGCATCACTTGTGTACATTATCAGTTATCTTGTGTAATACCGTTGTGGCTTTTACTCAGACATCATTATCGACGGCTCAAGATCTCGTATCGGAGATTATTATATTAAGACTGTTAATTATGTGACATGGTAAATATCTGAATCAAAATTAGAATCATTAAAAGTATGTATATATCGGTGCAGTCTAAACTAAGTTCGTAATAACCTATAAAATTAAGAAAAAGGGAACTGTCAAGAAGACAGACAGATTGAGAGTATCGCGAATCAAAGTAAAAACTAAATAACGTTGAATTGATAAAATCGGGTGTTATCAGGCAATAAACGGATAGTATCCTTGTGCCTGTCGAATTGTGTGTTTTATTTAGTATCCTGGTAATCCTGACATATAACTACGCCCACAGAGAGAGATCTATGTTCATAGTACTGAAGTGTTCTTTGATACATGGTTTGTAGAGATGATCTGAACATACGAATGAGTACCTCCACAGAGCCATGTACTATATATATATAAAAGGCAAAAGTCATTGACTGCTGTATCAACGCACAGGCTAAACCCTTAGGGCTAGGAACTTGAAATTTCATATACGTATTCCTCTTATGATGTAGGCATACACGAAGGAAGGATTTTTCAATATTCAACCCCCAAGGGGGTAAAATAGGGGATAAATATGATAAGCATAATTTCCGCGTGCGAAGCTGCGGGCAACAGCATACTACAATAATATTATAACTGTGAAAGTGTATATGGATGTTTGTAATTCTTTCAAGAAAAAACTCCTGAAAGGATTTTCATGAAATTTAGCTCACGGGTAGAACATAATCTGAAATAAGACATAGCGTACTTATTGTCACGGACAATGCAGGCGAAGCCGCGGGCAGAGAGTTAGTGAGAGTTAGAGAGTAATAAACGTAATAAAAGTAAATGAAATTACAACTACAGAAGCCTGTCTGACACGCAAATGGCCGTTTACTCAAACAAACAGAAAGACAGACATACAAAGAAACTTTTAAAAAATGCTTGTGTTTTAGTATCGTGTAAGTGCTTGAGAAAACACAACTATTTTGGAACCACAGACAGATACTTCAATTTAATTTGTATAATATAAATAGATGTAATGATAGATTGACAGAAATCAAGTTTCAATGTTATCGAGCTCATTACTGTGATAGGAACATGTAGGATATAAGATTGGAATTGAGCGTTGACGAGTGAGGGTCGTGGGAAAAAATATAGGGATTTGACCGTCGTCGCCGTTACTGACAAGTAGGTTGGGACCCCGAAGTTTTTATTGAAATTTAGAACGTCATTTCCAAATAAGCGACGTTTTTTCCCGTTCTTGATGGCTGATGGTATTAGGGCTGCTCTGGACCAATTTAATAGGAATTACTCAATTTCAATACTAATAAGGATCGAGTCTTCTTGGGTGTTGATGGCTTCTGTGCAAACTTCTGGTGTTTTACGAAACTGTTGTTTTATCCGAGTATTTAAAGTTATCATCAATCGCCGGTAAAAAAGATTTGTATGAGTAGTAAAGCACATCCTTTCGCAAAACTAATTACAAATATTTACGACATTCTTTCTATTTAATTAACCAGCTTAACATTCTGTCAACCAGTTAATCATGTATATTCACTTTTATATAAATGAAAACGATAAAATATATTATTAAATAAAAATATTCTGAGCGGTAGAAAGGATAGCCGGGCCGCATATTTGTAAATACTCGACGCTTCAGCCACTCGGGATGT
Source organism: Thymelicus lineola (assembly GCA_963932265.1). Lineage (NCBI taxonomy): Eukaryota > Metazoa > Arthropoda > Insecta > Lepidoptera > Hesperiidae > Thymelicus > Thymelicus lineola. The sequence goes on from OZ010680.1 coordinate 12,917,766, forward strand.
TTCGAGTCACAGAGTATTTGACAGCAGAGTAACGAGAAAATTTGACAACTCACATTTATAGTATTAAAAAAAATCATATATTTAATTTGACTACGTCACAGTAGTCGACGGAACTCCGCTTCGTGTAGTCTCTATTTTTCTTTCAAAATAAAATCATTCAACCTAACCTAACCTAACAGATTCCATTCAGGTCAGAGATTTTTTCATAGGGAGGTTTCGCCATTTATATTTTCTATTATTATAGTTCCATCATTACTCTGTTGTCAAATTACTCTGTGGCCTAAAATGTCTGGAGTGGCTGAAACGTCGGGTATTTACAAATATGCAGTCGGGACAGATGAATTATATTCACTACTATCATTCAATAAGAAAACAACCTTGCCTTTTCTAAAGTAATGCACATTATTTAGAATAAAGTTTGTTTGAGTTTCAAAACAATGTATCACACAAACCTGACAGTGCTTTTACTAACACAACTTTAGATTAAGTACCCGGATGACCGAGTTTTGCTCGGTTTAGTGTTGCTTAACAACGCCATTTACTGAAGTAGCTTTAGTATTGCTACTTGCCAATAGATGTCAGGAAGAGTATATTGTAGAAGTTTATCAATGCCTGAAAACACCGATCAAACGACATTTTCTAAAAATGAATCCTAGCTAGATTGATTTATCGCCCCCGAAACCCCCTATATATTAAATTTCATGAAAATCGTTGGAGCCGATTCCGAGATTCCAATTATATACATATATACAAGAATTGCTCGTTTAAAGGTATTAGATTAGATTAGATATAATCTTTTGAATACTGTCACATGGAATTAATTTCCGTGCCGAAAACTGAACAAATGGATAAACGTTTTCAGTAAAAGCTGTATGCTCAAACAATTATTATGCGTCCTCAGACGATATTTTGAACATTCGCAAAAATTAAAAATAACTTATTCAAAGGAAACTTTAAATATGTATTTGGATACAACGGCATGTTTTAGTTCAATACTTAGTACATAAAACTGCAATTGTAACTATTTAAGTGATCCTTCTTGTTTTTCTTCGTGATTTTAACCGACTTCAAAAAAAGAGGAGGCTAGAAATTCAACTGTATTTTTTTATCTGTTTACGTCATAACTTTTTCTGAGAGTACCGGTTTTGATGATTATTTTTGTATTTGAAAGACGCTGCTTGTCATGTAGTCCAATTTAAAGAGCGAGTTCTGTAGAGTAGTTTATAAGTTATTCCTAATCTTGAAGTTGTTTATATTTTTAGAAGAATTATATGTTTTTTACTTCAGTCAAATGTTTTGTTGCGATATTTCAAAGTTTATTTGGTTTCTTAAAAAAATCTGCATTATTTGCTACAGTCATTATTTTACTTCAATTAAAACATCCTCCTGGTATGTTTTATGGCCAGGAGTGCTGTGACGGCTTAATTTTTCAGTTAATGGAAATCCTTAACTCATCCTCTTCCGACCTATTGTATATGTATACAGGGTAGAAAAAAAGATGACAGTTGGAGGAAAAGTACCTTGAATATTGATGATGGCAAATTTTACTAAAAGAAAACATTCCATTATTTCAATGGCAGTAAAATTTACCATCATCAATATTCAAGGTACTTTTCCTCCAACTGCCGTATTTTTTTCTACCCTGTATATCTAATACCTTTAGACGAGCAATTCTTGTATATATACTCGTATATAATTGGAATCTCGGAATCGGCTCCAACGATTTTCATGAAATTTAGTATATAGGGGGTTTCGGGGGCGATAAATCGATCTAGCTAGGATTCATTTTTAGAAAATGTCGTTTTATCGATGTTTTCAGGCAATGATAAACTTCTACAATATACTCTTCCTGACATCTACTGGCAAGTAGCAATACTAAAGCTACTTCAGTAAATGGCGTTGTTAAGCAACACTAAACCGAGCAAAGCTCGGTCATCCGGATATTTGTGTTTATGTATAATATAACACCTGATAAGGAATTAGTTTGTGTTCGTTATTCTGAGGTGCGCAGTGAGAATTTATTCTTCCCCATCTAATTTAATCCATTTAATCTTCATACCTACGGCTAAGTCTGTCAGCACTCGCCATATACTCGTAAATGCATTTACATCTAATCTAACACCAGTCTAAACATTTTTAGCGCACGTTATTTATTTTGTAACTTGCAATAGAAACTGTTTCGAAAAAGTAAATTTTTATTGTATTTTAATGTATTGAGTAAGCCAGTAAGTAAATGTGTTATGGAAAATTGACTGTTTTGTCCATAATTTTTTACTACGGCACAGCCGGTCTATAAACATATAGTCCTCGGTATATATACGTCATTTTGGCCATCACAGCAGTCTGGTTCAGATTTTGGCCTTTGTAATAATAATATTATAACATTATATTATAACATTTTACAAGTGACGTTTTTAACATTGACTTTATCACTATATAATTTCATTGTGCTTGTCGTCCCACATTATGTGTAAATGCTGTCTACATATCTAAGAGGAAGCAAATGTGATAAACAATAAATTAACAATAAAACGCTTACACCCCCGCAGTAGGCTTTTACCTGTGTCGCGGGTGGCATAGACGACAGATATAATACATCACAATACCGAACATGCCCCGAGTACGAGATAGCAGTAAAATATACAAAATGTGTCCGAAGTCCTTGTATTTATTGCATCAAGACGAAATGAAAATTGAGTGAGGACATTCCAATATAATTTTTTCCACTCGAATCGTTCTCTCCCGTTCCAAACGCTTGAAAGAATAAGCTTTCGGTGATTATACAGAGTTGTCGCTTTACCTTCCTGTTTCCACTCGGCTGGTGTTATTCTAACATGTTCAATTTTCCGTTTGAACCTTGTTTTGCGACGGCAAAGAGTACGTTTAGCTGCGACAAATTGGTGAGAATTTATTGAATCTTGAGAGCTTAGAAAGTGTGCGTAATGTGATAAGATTTTTATAGTTGCCAAGGTAGCGAATAGGTGAGTCATAATGTATCGCTTCTGTAAAGAGCAATGAATAATTATGGCAATTCGGCCATCAAATCACAAAGCAAAGTTAGCGATTGTTTTTACGTCTTAACAAAAAAAAATTGGTGTACTTCATAATTATATAAATAAATTATATACACTTCACTGACTGACCCCGTCCAAAATAGCAATATACATTTTAAACAAAAAACTCTCGGCTTTGTACCTATTATCTTAATCTCATACATTTTTCTTGTTAAAGTACCTTAGTTACAATAGGCTTGTTTCCACTAAGAATAAATCGAATGGCTTAGAGTTTCTAATGATTAACCATGATAATTAGTAAACAAAAATGCAGCTTTTCTATTAAAATAATAAAAGATTAATAATATTTTTGGAAAATAAAATCGACAAATTGAGGCGTTTAATCACGTGACATTAAACATCAATCAGTGAAGCGCATGGAAGCGTGACGTCACACCTCGCGAAACACTACGTTGTAGCTGTCATTTTCGTATAAAATGAACAGGTTATTTGGAGTTTTCAGCAATTCTCGTTAAATTAATACAGTTCGTTTTTAGTTTAATCTTGAAAGACAGATATAATTTGCTATGGAATCAGGATTTAACAAAGCAAACAGCAGTAATTTGCTTCTTTGGTATACAACCTGGTTTCATGCGCACTCGAGAAACTTTACCCATAATATGATACTCTGTATAATTAATCATATCGTTTGGCAACTAAAAAAATAAGAAGAGTATGAATTATTACATTTTATAAAACGAAAATAATATTTTAACTCAAATAAATCATAAAACCCTACTCAAGTCATAACATTTTATAGGTTATGTGTGGTATATTATGGTAGATTTTGCAAAATTCATTTCTTTTACTATACATTTATAAATAGATACATCAAGTTGTGTTTATTACTTACATCAAAATGATCTTCACAGAAATAAATTGTGGAATCAGTTGATAAAGTAAGAGCATCTTGCCTCCTTGCCATATTTAACCACTTTCTACGTATTTGTTTATTGTTAGGAACGTATATGAATAATTTGTTTGGCGTTTTTATCGTTGTACTTTTACATTGGGGCACTATACAGTATTTATAATACGAGGAATTCATTATTTATTAAAAAACACAATTGACTGTCATACACAAACACGGCTGTTTCGCGAGGTGTGACGTCATTCAAAACGCCATGACAGTCTTGGCCTTTTTCGCGGTCAATTTCAAGTTCATTTCTAAAAACTCAAAATACTAATGTAAAAGACTTATTTTTCTTAGAATAATATATTTTTGGGGTGAAATAGATGCTAAGCTATAGTTTTAAACTAATTTCCAAATTTTGTCAACTAGCCTATTACACCTTCTTTCGACATGTCATTAACGCCCCGCGTTGGATTTGCAAGGGCCATTTAAAGTCTTGGAAGTTTGCTCTTTTGCGAAATAAAGACTGAAAATGAGTAAAAATAATTCAGTGTTATTTGAGAATAATACAAATATTTAAGTAATAATATTAAGCAGACATTACAGTTTCATATTAGGTCTTAATTTTGAAAAATCTGAGATAATCTTTTGCCGTTATTAAGAAGTAAATACTTAATTAAGAAGTGCACCATATTGCTGTGTCCATATATATGTTTGTTTCCATATTCTCTCATACTGGTTTCATAATGCGCTTCAACCTTGAAAATAATAATGGCAGGTGAACAGTAATCCCGGTTTCCATAGTAAAACGTTGGAACTACTTTCCACGAAAATATTTATTGCAATCCTCTACTATTCGCAGATTTCAACTGTGGATTTGCCAGTCCCTTCAAATTTGGCATTGCTCGGCAGAACTAATATTTCATGCAGCGCGTGGTATATTGCATCTGTCTGCACATAAACGTTTTATTAAGATCTAGCTTTTCCAAGCTATTTATATTTAAATTCATTGACATTTCTGGAGATTCAGTTACTAAAATTGTTAAATCTTTTAGATATATATTATGTAGGTATAGGAGAGATAGGTATTATTACAATGAAGTGAAAAAAGACACGAATACCTACAACAATTTATCGGTGAACTTGCTCTGTAGAAAGTGGATCTAGCAAGCAGTCCAAGAGATTTTCTTTCCAATATGAAATTTCAAAATTAATATTGTCTATAAATTGCCATTGTGGCTTTATACAAACTGAAGCTACGTTCTGAAGCGAGACGAATACGTTACTCGTACCTCGGCGCTAATCCCGTCTTAGGATAAGCAAATGCGCCTCTTGGTAATCCTCTTAGTATCAACCTACGTACGTGAAAGGAATGCAAGTAAATTGTTATGAGTTACCGATGCGACTAATAACAATTTAATTGCATTCTTCAGTCTTTCGTCGTAATCCATATTAAGATATTAAGAAAGACATAAATGTGCAATGCAAAAATGATTCTCAGATTTTTTGTTATTGCATTAACGGGGTAATGCGGTTGAATGTAAAAAAGATGAGTTAATAATAAAAAAGTGTGATGTTATTAATTAATTTCAATGTATTGTATTTTTGCTTAGTTTTTTTAAAAGATGTGCTGAGGAGTTTCTTTAGGCTTTTCTTCTTCTCCACGACAAAGCACCTTCCGAAAAGCCAAAAAATGACGTGCATAAGTGTATCAGTGATACCTATATGAATAAAATATTTTGACTTTGACTTTGGACTTATTTTACCAAGTTCGTGAAGCTCATAAAAATAGTACAAGATTGATTGACAGGTAATCCCATGATTATGTTTCAAGTGAAATTAGTATCGCTTCTCGAAAAATTTAAATCGGCGTTGCATTTATAATTATATAAAACTTTTTGATATTTTAAATCTTTTCTTTCTATAGTGTTATGCAAATCTTTGAAATAAGATTTAACTTTCATTAACTATAATTCATTCGTCAAACAATATCTAGTTTATTTTTCATCTTTTACATGGTGATATTCTTGATACTTGATTATATGTATACGTAGAAACCAGAAACGCCAAAGGTATTGATGCATTACCAGATAAAAAGAAAACAGAAGAAAGATAATTAACAAACAAAAAGGAAAGTTGTTTACACTCTTAATTGCGAATGCTACTTGCTACTTGCTTTTATACTTGCTTTTATTCTTTAGCGTGAAAGAATAAAAGCTGGAGTTTATTTAGTTTAATTACACATGGTTAACTGGACGGAATATTATTTCCAATGTAAAATACAGCTATGCACTTCTGACCTTTTCAGTGAATATGAAAGAACTGGTGAATACAGTTTCCGATTCACTGATTATTGTTTAAAAGCTCTTTACATCAGATCTGTGTGAGCATTTAGTGGTTTAGCTTGTGGAACAGTTTTATTTATCTTCAATAAAATATTATCTTTCGTTAGGTTAGGGTTCTCTGTAGTACAAGCAATGAACTAATATACTGTAATAATGTTAGTATGTTTACTAATATTATGATGACTCGCGCGGCTTACCAAGCCGGACTGCCGTTTGAAGGGTAAACTAAGATTGGGTTCGATTCCCAGCTAGGTAGAACGATAACTTTGAATTTGTGCTCTCGGTCTGAGTGTGTGTGTTCATGTCTATGTGTTGTCCATGGTACTTATAACAAAGTCCTAGTGTGAGATTATGAGTGTGTAGCAAATATTATTTTATTATGCCACTACCAATTTTATTGTCAGCATAGGTCAAGGTTATGTTTAAAATATGATTTTCTTATCACTAAAGCAATCACCGCTAGGCCAATTAATAATAGCCAAAACGATAGTAAACCTTTTACACAAAATAATAAATTCCTTCTTCAAAACTAGGGAAGACTCTTCCCGGAAGAGTAACAAAAACCGGTCAAGACTAAACCGTACGACCGGGTTCCGTGCTACGAAAGTATGAAAAATTAAATAAAAATACATACTAAATTAAATGTGATACCTATGTTTGATACGTAAAAATAATGTAATTTTTACGAATAGTTTGAATTAGTTTTGAATGTAACTCTTGTTGAAAATTATCAAAGTATTTAAGGTTGGCAATAATAATATGACCGCTAGTGGCAAAAATTTCTTAAACGCTTTCGTGCTTCAGAGGGCACGTAAATCCGTTGATTGTTATCGTAAGATAACAGTCGTTAAGCCATGTCGAAGGCGCTCGGGCGGCATCAAAATTTCCGGCACTCGGTTTGGCCACTAACCTCTCCACAAACCCGCACTGGTGCAGCGTGGTGGAGTATGCTCTAGGCCTCTTCAAGAGGAGAGACCAGGCTCAGAAATGGGTCATTAATGAGTTGCAGCCAATAATAATATCCTTGATTTCTTTGTGAGTATATTTGAGTATTCACGTTAAATAAAAGGATATGTAAAAGTTTTAAATAACATGTAAAAAAGACAGCTAATCAAGGGTTTATTTTAGGATAGAACCCTAAAACCTACGCCAAAACTAGTTACGAAGTTTGGTGTATGAAGGTTCGAAATGTTTTTTGCGTTAAGTGACGTGCCATTTTAGTTAAAATCTCTTATCTTCTACCTTCAACCATACTATATGTGGCGATGTTATTTTCCCAAATTGAAACGTGTACGAATGAGCCAATATTCCTTTGTAAGAATTCCTTTGAGACGATTTTGCTTGTAATAAAAATCAGGTATTCTTTTCGCTCGCGAGAAATTATGTTGCTTATAAACCGGCTCATAGATATCAGAATTTGTAATAAGGTTTTGTTGCGATATTCTCGGCATTTATATGTTTTGTGTACTTACTTTTTATGTAAGTGTTCGCGGTTATAAAATGCAATTGTGCTGCTATGAATTTCGACTTTTTTTGTGATTGAGATAATGTTTTAAATAAATCAATCAATCTTTCCCCCTGCAGTTCAAACTGTGCAGACTGTGGTGGCAGCCATGGTCCATACAACTGAGTTAATGGTAAAACTTAGCGTTTATTTAAACTCTTTTATTTAGCACTAGCTTATTCCTGCGATTTCGCGCCCACATACTTACTTTAACCCAAAGGTGATTTATTGAAAAATGAAAAAACGAAAAATGAATTTATTAATAAACAATTTACGCTTAGTGGTACATATTATTATAAACATGGTAGCTATTATTACAAACTACAAAATATATTATATTATACCTTATAATATGTAAACTTTCGTGTAGCCGGCCAAGAAAGACAGAAAAAAGTCAAAATTGTAAATAGAAGGTAATGTAGTCAGAATAGTTCCCTTAATATTGACGTAATGTGATTAGTTCGAAAATTTACACAACTTAAAATTTTCATGTAGCCGGAGTAAAACAAAGCATGCTTAGCTCATGTCATCAGCTTACTGGCCGTGTAAAGTGGTATCGTGTTATGAAAACCCTATCGCTATACATTACCCGCCCGTAATGGTGTTCTGATGGCATTTTAATGAGAAATTTTTGGAAAACAATGTTAATATAAGAAGTCCAGCCATATGAGGGCTACTCGGCTGACTGCTTTGCCATCCTCTCATACGTAATTGAGTTTAGGATAATTCTGAAATTCATAACAATACTCCACAATCTCTAATTATAATAGGACGTAGATTAAACATCAAAACCAAGCGTCTTTTTTAAATTTAAATCAATATGTCGGTAATCGGTTTGTCTTGACAAGTCCCGTGGGTTTGATCATTGTTCAGGCATACAGTTCTAAATACATGTAATTTAAATAATTGTAACACTGTCAATAAAATATTATTATTAAATTACTTACTAGCTGACCAGGCAGACGTTGTTCTGCTGCGAGGGTGTAGATCCTCCACAAGTAAAATTGAGGTGTCAGGTAAGGCTCTTAGGGCAGGGTAGGTAGGTAATGAAGCATAGCACAGATTCTCTTAAGGCACTATATTACTATATAGCTTTTAAACTATTTATCACGCAGTAGTATGAGATATTATAGTAAAAGTGATGAAAGCATTATTAAAATAAAATAACGTTTTTAATAGATCCAAGATCCTCCATCAATTATGGCACAGAGTACTTAAACACTACAATGATGGAAGCCTAGTTATCAGATGCATTTTTGTAAATAAACCAACTGTCATTATTTAAAAATTTAGAAGAAAAATGCATGTGCCAGCCAAAGAATATTAAACACTGACACATGTTTTATACAGGATAGGAGAGTGAAAATGGGTTTAAAAGTATTTTTTTATGCCAAATCTATACAAAAATTATTAAAAAAAAACAAAAAAATTCCTAATCACCTTTAGGTATGAAATATACTTTAGGACCTATTCTCTTACCTATCAAACATAATTTCATAAAAATCGGTCGAGCCGGTGCCGGACTCCTCCGATGCGACCACAAACACTGAAACACCATGACACGAGATTTTTATATTTCTGGACCTTTTTATAAATGTTTTCTTTCGGAAACCGTAAGCGAACAAAGTTTTGTTATATGAATGACCTTAATAGGTTATGGCAATGAGCGAAATAAAAGGAATCTCTCAACAAAAAAGGATTCAGAACAAAAAGTAATACGTGCGAATTGCCCTTGGATTTCATTGCTTAATTGCCGCCAAAAATCTGTAGGTCGCCTATAAATCAGGGGGATTAAACAGTAAAAAACTTAGCCTGCCCGACTAGCGAGAGATTACAGTCTCGTGAAATATGTGATTCGCTTTGTCCGAAAAATCCAGACCCCCTGAAAAATAACCCACAGATAACAAAAGGGATTTTTGACGGGTCTAAGCGTCGGCCATTTTGTCTGGTTGGAACTTTTTAATTTTTTCCCTTGACCGAGCAAAGGTGAAGAGAAATTAGGGTTAATGTTAACAGTACTTTGAACAATGATCAAATTACTAAACCCCATAACCCTACTACGGAAGTTCATAGATTGTGAAACATTTCTAAGTAAGCAACCGTTTAGTATCTCTGAATGAATGTTTTATACAAACTAACAACTTTGCTGTACTATTAATTGAAATTAATGAAATTCTCGTTTCATTTCACTTGTGTTATATGACTGGATACAATAATTATGTAATAACAAAAGAACAAACTGTAGGATGCTCTAAAAATAATGTCTGAATAATAATTGTTGGGGCGGTTACAACAAGATTTGCGCGCAAAGAAATAACACTTGAATCGCTGTTGGAGCATAGCCGTAGGAAAAAAAGTTTTGCTCTACGTGACTACGTGATGAACAAAGTAATACAATACTACAGACTAACGCCCTCTTGCTTGCTGTCGTAAGGTTCTAGATTCCAGGGCCGCTAGACCTTACTTATTTTCTGATGGACAAAATGTATACAAATATAATATATAAAAATATAATATATACAATTATAGTATAGAGTAATATATAGTGTGCACAGTAAACGTATAAATATGAGCCTTTTTACACCGTGGGCCAATTCTCAGACAGCAGGTCCTAAAGTTACGTGAAAATCGTACTCACCTTACTTACAAATCATTTTACTTACGTAAACGTAAGTACGTAACGTTACGTAAGTAGATGATAAATACAGAACTCTGCTCTGTATAACGTAAATGCTTATTTCCATAAAATGCATATTTCCATAAAATGCATATTTCCATAAAAAAATGCTGCCATTTGAATATTAATTGAATTTTTTTTAAATAACTATGAACTAACTCAAAATTCCAATGTCTATTTATTTGAATAGTGTATATTTTTTTATTAAGGTCCTTATTAAATATTAAATTAAAATTATGACAACACTTTTAATAATCTGCCTATTTCCCATTTCACAATTCTACAACTTTTGTTTACGGTAAATAATAATTAAATTTCCTTGTTTCAGATCTGTGACCATCTGGCTGGCAGTAGGATGGATCTTCATTTTCATCACGGGCTACGAGGCTGCCGAGACTACTTGCCCCAGCGAGTGTACTTGTCGCTCCACCGACCACGGCTTCAACAGCGCCTTGCGTATCACCTGCAGAAAGGGTGACATGCATTCTATCCCCGTGGAATTCTTCGACCGCAGTGCAGAATACATATATATTTCTGCACCCTTCGACAAGCCAAACTTCCTGACCATCGGGCCCATCTTCACTCAACCAACGCCATTTGTCCAGCTCCGAGAACTTCACATAGTCAACTCGAACGTTCCTTCTATAGGCCAATACTCATTCTGGGGCCTGCATAACCTTATAAACCTGAATCTAACTTACAATAACTTAACCAGCATTGGAGCCGACAATTTTCGGGGCCTCGTGAACCTTACAGAATTACACTTGGATCACAATATGATCGAACAAATGCCTAGCGAAACATTTCGGCATTTAACCGAATTGAGAACATTGGTCTTAGCACATAACCAAATCTCCAGCTTAGTGTCTAGACTATTTAGAATGTTGGCAAAACTATCCTACTTAGATTTGAGTTACAATCCCTTGGACGATTTAAATCCAGAAGTCTTTAAAGATATTCAGCATTTAGGAGTATTTAAATGCAGACAATGTCTATTAAGACGGATAAACACCCAAATTTATCATTTGGTGCCACTCTTAGAAGAACTGGACTTGGGTGAAAACCAATTTAAATATTTAACTTCTGACGAATATATAAGTTTAAAGAAACTGAAGAAGTTGAAGTTGGATGGAAATCAGTTATCCGTGATTGTTGACAACATGTTTGGAATGAACCGCCAACTGCAAGAACTTTGGTTGGCACGAAATCGCCTTGCTTTATTAGCACCAGCTGCTCTTACTAATCTTACCTCACTTAAATTTTTGGATATTAGTCATAATAAAATTGATAGATTCCACTTGCAAACTTTCGCACCCGTCGTAGAATCCTTGAAAACTATAATTTTTAGTGGAAATAATGCACCTTTGAATGAAATTGCTATCGTACTTCAGATTATACCGGATATTCAAGGCATAGGTATGGCAAATTTTTCATTGGAGACTTTGCCCCTCAACTTCTTCATATATAATGAGCATTTGACTGCATTAGACTTATCCTGGAATAAGTTTACGACATTTCCTCTGAAGTTGCTAACCAAAACCAAATTTTTGCAACATCTGGATCTTTCAAAAAATAAACTGGAAACGTTAAATGAGGATGACCTCCAGAGGTTGGAGGCTATCGCTCACGTTGACTTATCGAGAAACCTCTGGCGGTGTGATCAGTGCTCCGTGGGACCGATGATCATGTTCATGGCAACATCCGTTTTGAATACTACCATACGGAACCTAAAATGCCATTCGCCCTTGAAGTTAAGCGGATTAAATTTCGCTGATTTGAGTTATGTAAAGTTGGATCCATGTTCGACAACTTATGAAGCACAGATGAGTTTGATCGCTGGCTTGATGCTGATGTGCGTGGCTATACTAGCCACTATTGCGGGTGCGTTGTGTTGCACGAGACGCCGCGTGGCTCACTACTACACTAACGAGGAAAAGAGACGGGAACGTGAACCTGAACATCCCGATGAGTTACTGGGGCGTACTGAGCTCGGTAGTGTTGCTACCATCCATGCGCCATACCATCTGGTTTCTAAGGGCAGCTAGCAACGAGCCCCTTCCCCGACGACCAAGAAACGCACTCTCCGCGTTGCCTTCGAACCATCGCTGCCGACCCGATACTCCGAATCCCCTATACCTGCCAGATCTCAACGACGATACGAAACCGAATCCACTCAACTGCAAAACTTAACAACTCCAAATTATAAGGTTTCTTCTCGAGACATTATGTGATACGAGGACTATGAAGATGATCTAGTGTAAAGCCAAAGACCGAACCGACCATCCATTGTATGGTATCTTAAAAGAGACTTAAAAACTGTTGATATTACTTAGGTACGTAGTTAGTCATCCAGTTTTAAATCCAAAATTCTAAAAGATATTTTTATACGTGTAGTGTTTTGTATTAGCTTTGAACTTCTGTAACAGGATAAATGTTTGAAGCAAGATTTATATCGTAAGATATATTTAAGTATTAGTTGTAGAATACATTCCTGTGTTTCTGTACTGAGTATTCTCTTATTTATTAATGTCAACACAAGGAGTTGCTCAGCTATACATATTTCTATATATATATATATTATAAATATTTCTAAAGTTAAAATAATATTCAACAGAGACTGCTGTAACTTTACCGAGATAGCATTTAGTATATGTAATGAATTGTACATTTTCTGCTTCAGTCCATGATTAGATTGACAGTTAAAAAAGTTTATTCCCGTTAATGTGTATTATACATTCCTTCTAAAGTGATTGCGTTTAAAGTAGTTTAAGGATTATTGCGGAAAAATTACATAATTTTTCAGTCGTGTACTAGGTACGGTAGAATTTATTCTAATAGTTGCGTATTTGGTGTGGTTTGGTCAAAACACTTTTCAAGTGATACTAGGATACATTCGTGAATTTTGGTAACATCATTTTTCCTTCTCTAATTAAGGCATAAAAGAAAGTTAAGTATTTTCCCGCAGGGAGGCTAGTTACAAGCTGTTGGTGAGTAGCGACACCACGGACCCGAGTTCTCTGGGATCTATTCTTAACTTCTAGCAGGAGACAAGAGAAGAAAAGGAAGAGAGATCCAGCTCTGTTCTCGCCTTAACTGGCCGGTCAGAGTAGAGTCGCTAAGGGGGTAAAGGGTTTCAAAATCACCTTTGTCCTTCAAGTCGGTCACCGGTAACATTCGTCAACATGCAGTTTTGATATCATTTTTTTGGAAATTTATAGAAAAAATCTCAATAAGTTTTTACATACTACTACGAGTTTCAAAAATACCTTTTTGACCACCTGTAATATATTTGAATTAATATTTTTTACTTGACTTTTCTTAGCAATAGATACCATCGTTCATAAATAATAAATTTGCTCCATTATACAGCACTTACGCCTCAACTCAGAGTTGACAACTTGACAAAGAAATCAACATTTTAATTTAATATCATATAAAGTTATACCTATTGCTGTCGTGTGATCTTGTCTTAGTTATGAAATAACGTATTTAAAGAAAAAAGGTGTCCGATTAGCCACAGGCATTCATGTAAGAAAAAATAATTTGGTTAACTTCATAAAAAAATCACAAATAAAAATATAATACGTATGTTGTACATCAAATACAATTAATTCCATACAAAGTATGTAATCAATATCTACATAAATAACCAAACAACACTGAATAAATAACTATTTGTAAGCTATAATATACCTAAGCTAAGATTTAGGAACTCTGTGCCAAAGTGTAAATATATTAGAGCTTGGTGAAAGATTTTATATTTAAAGATAAATTAATATAGGATCCTAGTAACTTAGGAATTCTTTTGCGGAGAACAACGAATATTGTAGTATTTTTATGTATTTGTTGTAGCGGTATTAAATGTAAAACCTTTTAAGATTTTATTATAAGAGCACAAAAGTTGCATAGAAGCATTTTATTACATTCTTAACATTAGGTGTTACTGGTTTTAAAATAAAATATAAATAAAAGAATATTAATAAATAAAAAAAACTTAACTACCTACCAGTTTGCATTGAAAATACCAAATACTAGTACTACTTCAAATACTACTTCAAAAATTTGTTGTAAATGCGTCACTATGGCTAAGTTTTATAAAAAAAAAGTATCTTAAATATTGCAAAAACATTAAATGCCGCTACAAAATTATGTTTTTAACATAAAATCATAGCGTGTAACTTAATTATTTATGGTTTGACTGAATTTGTTTAGCGTCTCCTCATTTATCAAATAAGATAGGATGATTTGGTTTGTTTCTTAATGATGAATGAAGGAGGCATTATTTACTTTTAATTCTTTAGAACGAAACCATCAATCTTTTCTCTCTACTTTAGATTACTTCCAAACCTTTACAAGACTTGCCAAACGTCTTCAGAACATCCTTACATCCGAGGTAAGATAGTTTAGTAGAAATACTTAATCGTCGCAATCAGACATTTATGTCCCATTAATATACTACTATAGGTATATGATGACCTCATTATAAATAGTAAAATTAATGTATTTTTTATAAATAAAAGACAAAAAAGAAAACAAGAAAAAAATGTATGCTTTGTTAATTAATTATCCGTTATTTAGGAAGGTATGGTCCGAATTTACTTTATAATTTTTTTATTATTAATTTACATTATCATTATTTTCCATTATTTCACGATAAGTTACTTTGAATTCATCAATAAGATACATACATATGTCTCAATATTTTTTCTTCTTTTCACTTATATTTTAATGATTATTTACGAGTACCTACATTGTATTGCGTACTACACAGAAGCGCTTATAGTGCGACTTAAGTCTATTAGGAGACCGTTACTGACAAAAATTTCTTCAGCGCTCCCGTGTTACGGACCATACCATTTATTACCTGTAAACCAATCATTAAGCCATGTCCAAAACTCCTACATTGGCTGCTTCTTCGTTCTACACGACAACGATATAGTTTTATAATTCAATATAGTTATAAGAGGCTCGGGCCCGGTAGGGCTGGCTGAGCAAAACCATTAAATATAGTAAATTTATTATTATTTTATGAAAAATTTAATAATAAATTTATTATTTATTATTATTTCAATAGCATGTCAGTCGTTCTTGAAAGTTATAACACGACTAATATAATGTTTTATTAAGTAACAACTAGTAACTGTGACGTCACCTAGTCCTACAATCATTTTGCAAACAGGAATAGAATAGGACTCTGCAAGCTAAACCAATAAGGTCCAGTGACATAATAATCCACTACTGCAAAGATGACACCTGTCACGTTTCTGAGATTGATACTATAATAGTGAGCGGTTTGAGACACAAATCATTTAATCTTCGGCTCCAGAGAAACAAAGCTTAACTATAAATTAAATGGACGCTTAAATTGCCTATCAAGAGTGACTAATAATACACTTTAATCCGAAAAATGTTTCCGCTATTTGAAGCATATTTAAAATTTATTAACATATTGAAAATTTTTAAATATTTCTTGTGATTAACAACAGTAGTAACATGTAGTTAGTAACATGAAAGTATTTGATTGAGGAAACGATGTTTAGAGAATATTTAGCAAGTTGAGATGAAAACCACTTTGGGAAAAAATACCGGTTTATAATACCATCGATAAGTAAAAAATAATAAAACATAGACCAAAAATAATAATGATGGATCGGATAGTTAAATTTAGATACATAGATAATATCTTTTATTTTTTATTTTGATAGGTAACAAAATGTGGTTATTTTTGACATGTTTATTCGTACACTTTGAAGGATATTAGGGGTTGCTAGGGTTAGTCGTGATATAATTGAGTAAGGCACGGCTGGGGTGACTTATGTACAGGGAATTAGGAAGGGTAACCAACAATACTTGTCCAGCATAACTTAGCCAGCCTGTCAAATGTCCTGTTCACTTTCATTCCTAAATATATCTATGACTTGTAATACCCCTCTTTTTGCGTTGGTTTTCGTTTAGAGCCCTATTTTTTAAATGGAACATAGGGCTATCTTAGATAGGACCCATGTCACTTTGAAACAATAGAGTATAATATTTGTGAAATATTTTTTGAAATGGGTCCAGGTGTTTTCGAGTTTATCCATTACAAATAACAAACAAAGGATCAAAACTTTCCTCTTTATAATATATGAGTTTAGATTAGTTTAGATAAAGCTTTAGCCGTGTTGAGGCGGCTTAGAATACTAATCTCATACGGAGTGTCGTAAGAGGCAACTAAATCTGACCCGCTGGTGGTAGGGCTCTTCGAGGGATTATATTGGTAATATTGATTTTAATTGTTAATTAATACCATTACTACTATTATTATTTCTCCATGGGGTTCACCTGGATAGCGACCACCGTTGAGCACGAGTCAGCCGCCAAAAGACTCGTCGTGTTCCGGCTGGTGGCTTGAGAGCCAGTTCTTTCTTCCTTTTTTTCTTTCTTGGCGCCTTTCATCAGTGATGCCTTTGGTGTTGCTGATGTTCATTTGCCGGCTTTTTCCATAAAAACATCAAAATATGCCGACAGATGTTAGATGGATGCCCCTCCTAAAATCCTGTACTTAATCGCTTTATGATAATGCTATAGCTGTTCTCAGAACAGTGAAAGAGCTCGGGACTGAGCGTGCGTGTATTCCATAAGGCAATAAAATTACTTTTAAGGGATGCAAGGAAGCGTTCATAACCCATACTGTTTCATATGCGGAAATTGATTCTTGATTGAAATTGACTTATGTCCAAGCGATCATGGTAGCAATTTTTGACCGCTAGAAACAATTGTGAACGCTTCCTTCAGGGTTTCGTTGGCGTGTTGGCTTCTTCGCGAAAACACTTAATTCATGTTTCGAGTCGGATCTGGCATTTAATTGACATCCTATTTCAAAAACGTAAATTGGTACCTACTTCCAAACCATCTGGAATTGAACAAGGTCCCTAACATTGTAATATTCGAACATCAAGTGCATAAATATTGTATCAATAATACGAAAAAAAACTGTGTTATTTTGTCAAATTTCACCAAATATACATATTTGTAAAGTTGAAATAGATTCATATAACTGCGATTTATTATTCATTGTTAGTGGGAATAAGCCAACTGGTACAGTTTTGATTAGGATAAGTGGACTGGATACTAATGTCCATATTTTCGTATTAGAACAGCGTGCCTGATTCAAGTATGCTTCAGACCTCTGTTATGAGATTGACCTATGAATTTTTTTGGTCCGTTGGCAGCCAAATCACGCAAATATAATTTGCGTGAGTAATAAATGTATGCAGTCCAAATATCTTAAAGCATGAAAAAGCGATATTGAATAGTATTAATTAAATGAAAATAATGTCTAATTGCGACGATTTTACTTTATGTTAATAATAATAAATTTGAGTTTTAATTATAGGCTCTAAATAATAGTAATACATAAATTACGATCATAATAATATTGCATAGATTACATTATTTTAAAATCAGAACAATATACATGATTATAGGTTATATATTTCGCAATGGCATTGATTTTATTGTATAATTAAGGTAATTAGCGTTAAGATGCTATGTAGAACGCTAGTGCATATCTTCACAAAGGGATCTTGTCTGAAAAGCAAGGGAAGAACTTCTAGAAATAAAAATATCCATAGAGATTCAGAATTCGGGTCACTAAACTTCGTTTGGAAAGACGATTATTTACATTATTATTACCAAAATATTACATACTAGCTTTTCCCTGTTTCTTCGCCCGCAGTGGAGTGGTTTCGAAACGAAATTTTTATTTAATTAACTTAGATTTATTGAACTAGTTATATAAAGTGCAATTATAAGTAGAATGATGGATTAGTACACATAATATTAGATATTAGATGATGCCCGTAGCTTCGCGCACGTGGATATCGATTTTTTATAAATACCGCGCGAACCCAGAACTATTCCGGGATAAAAAGTAGCCTATGTGTTAATCCAAAGTATAGGCTATCTCCATTCTAAACTTCAGCCAAACCGGTTAAGTACGTATGGCGTGATTGAGGAACATACATCCAAACATTTTCACAAACTTTCACGTTAATAATATGAATACATATACACCTACACATAAATACGTATTAAATATACACCTTGAAACTTAACTAAATAAAAAAATACCCCCGGACTATTAAATCTTCAGATCTAATGTCATACATAGTAGGAACTAAAAGAAAAGAAATATCTTCACAAAGAATAATCTTTACCTGGTTCCCAGTAAAGATGCTTTGAGTTTCAAACGAAAAGTTGTTGTAAACGTAGACCGTACCTACCAACTTGCTTTTTTTCCTTCGTTATACTCTTTTTTGTGACATACATCTCGTAAAACAGACAATACGAGTTCTGACACGTCGTGTTTTTAGCCTTTTTCATTCACCTGTACACTCAAAGCAACTGAATCCACGATAACGATGTGGGAGTAATTTCGCTTTTATCTGTGACATTTTTGTTTGGTCCACGGGTCTAACTGCTGTTATTTTTGCATGGCTGCAGTTTGAATCTTCTGCAAGCCAAAGGACATTGTCATCTCACTCACATATGTACCTGGGGTATTAATACTCTTAGACTCGTGATACTTTTGTCTCTTAAACTCATTTTAAGACTACATCACCACTTACCATCAGATGGGATTGTAAGCAATTTCGGAATTATACCAACTAATTTCTGAAATTTCAACTTCAGACGAGAGGAAGTATTTATTTGACCTCACAATATTTGGCCTATACATATCAAATTAGTAAAAGATGGTGTATGAATAAGTGTGGGTAATGGAGTATCAAACCAATAGGTGAGACCAACTGCTAGAACAAAAACTTTTTCAGGATAAAAATCTGTTTCAACATTCATGATTACGACAAAAAATCTTTCATTTCCATGAAAAAATCCTAAACTATGTAAAAATAAAATGAAGCTTTAAAACCATCTAAGATCGTTATTAAATTATAGTTAAAAAAACCAAAAAAAAACACTCAAAGACTATGAAATTATTGTATTGTCATCAGCCCTTAACCTCTACGCAAATTTTCAAGCTGCTCGGACGTCTTGAAATTGGAGAAAATTACTTTGAAAGGTTCCGTTACATACATACAAAAGCCACATTAATAAAAGCGGGTTAAAAATATAAGTATTGTTACATTCGTCATTAAAATTTAAAGTAAATTACTTAAACATTTCATATATTCATAAATCATAACAAATTCAAATATTAAAAACAAAATATCAACTGTTCAGCGGGTTCTGTTAATCAAAGCGGATAATAAGAATTAAATCAAACAGTTTATTGTTCCAAACTCCCAGTTTGAGCTTCTTATTAATTCCATAGTTAACTTTCCGTGAATTCTTCATAACCCAGTGCGCATATCACAAATCTCGATAACCGTTTTGCTTTGTTCTTGTTATAATTGTTCTCGCATTGCGACGGTAATTTTAAATGTTGCCTCGAGTTTATCGTTCTTTATGTTTTCAAATTATTAAATAAAAGCGCACATGTATATACAATTGTTTATAGAAAAGATTCCTCTGTGTATAACGTTGATTAATTGTAGGTTTTAGTGATTCGACTACATGAAAATGGAGTGCTCTATGACTCGAGTGGTGAAATAGAATTCTAGTATTAGTATTGTACCCGTGTGGGCTAGGGTTAAGAATAGTCCATGGTGCGCCCTGAGCGAGCCGTAAAAGTCGGTTGATTCAGGGTTGATAATTCACCATTTTCAGTATAATTTGATTTAACTGCTCCGTATTAGTAAAGATTATCGACGACATATTGGTTGACTATCCATCTGTCAGGTCACGTAATTAGTTTATCAACAAAATTTTTACAGTGTGTGTGTTAAAAATACTAAAAAAAATAAAACAAAATGGATCTTGATAAAAAAATCTATTTTTTCGGCGTTTACTCGTATTAGCTTATTCAGTGAACCGTAATAGGTAATTTTTATGAAATGTGCATTATTGTTTTCGGTGTTAAAATAATTTGTTGTATTTACCGTCGATCTTATCAGATTATTTCCGCTTAGATCGCTTTGATAAAGAAAATAAATTTCAAAGTAATTTAATGTTTTGAGGTGAATTATCAAGTAGGTCCGGTGCTAATTCTTTGCTGTTTCTTAGTAGCTTATGTTTTTTGTCGTTTAGATAGATATTAAGATATTTTTGTTCATTTTGTTTGTAAAGATTCCACTTAGGAATCGCAAAGCGTATGTAGCGAAGCAATATAAGAGTAGACTGTAAATAATATTATAATTAAGGTAATAAATAGTATAGCGTAGTTAGGTACATAGAATAGGTTAGGTATATAGAATCAGAGTAATTTTAATAAATATTAATAATTAACTTTGGAAACCAGTGAATTACCAATCACGATCAATAGTAGCTTCAGTGAGACCAAACTGACCAGACAAATAATATGACAAACTGAAACCGATTGCCATATATTTCAAAATCGAAGTCAACACACATCCGAATGGTACAAGTTATTACTTTAGCGCTGTAAATGTTAATTGCTTTGTTTTGATTAAAAATAAAAGCAAAAAATACTGTATATATAGGTACATAAAAACCAAAAAAAACAAAAAAAACTAATATAAAGTATACAAAACACACAAAAATATTTATTTTTGAGTTTTTATTTTGAAATTTTATAATATTTGTGTGCAATTTTATGTTTTAAGTTTATTTTCCTACCTGTTTAAATCGTAATAATGCTAAAACATTAAAAAAACTTATTAATAAGGTAAAAATATTTTTTTATATTGATTAAATTTAGTAGTTATTTAATTTATAATTATTTATTCAATCTTATAATTTCTGATTACACATTTTTTTCTTCTTTATACCTATATCTAGATCTAAGGAGTATATAATATTATACATAACGTAGGATAGGCTGTAAAAGTAATTGTAGGTATGTCACAGAACCCAATAAAATTATTTTTGTAATAATAGATTTATATAAATTACGCGTAATCGAAAAATTGTTACCAAATTAATCGATTTATTTTACCTTATGATTAATGAAATCAATGCTATTGCGTACACTGCTGCAGATATTAATATCTCAATTATTGTATTTATACTAGGATCTGTCTACCGTATTACGACAAAGCAAAAGTGCTCAAACAACGTGGAACTCCTCAAACCATTCTTCATTCCTAATCGGTAAAACACGTATTCCATATTCCTCCATATTTCCAACATAACGTAATAGAGTTGTATGCGTTGTTGTCTTTTATTGTAAGTCGAATGTAAAACTGAAATAGCATTCCGGAGCATTTTTCATGACACCCGTTTCGGTGTTTTGGATTGACTTTCCTTTGTCAAGTTCGAGTTTTGTACATTTTTATTGTCACCGATGTTATTTCGAAATTCAAAGTGCAATTCTTTCATTTATTCGATACTGTATCCGAAAAATCGTGGCGCTGTTGAATAAACTAGTGAAAAATATTTGTTGTTCGTTCGTTGTTTTATCTAACATGCAATAGAGCGATTAACTAAAGCTCGTACGATTAATCGCAATTTTTATGTCGGCAATTACTTTTTTCGGCGTGAATCGAGGAACAATTGATTAATTATTTTATTCTCCCCAAACATTTTTCTTCGGCTTTGGATTTTGTGAACTGTGTTTATTTAAAGGTGTTATGGTATGATCGTAAACAATAACAATAAATTTGTAATGTAACTTTAAAAAAATTATCACATTCATAACTATGCACTTAGAAAATCTTGTGTTTCATTATATGTATGAAATTACATTACATTAGAAACATCAAAGACCCAAAATAATCATGATACAATTTTCCTCGTCACAGCATTATTTTGAGCAAAAATTGTTAGTTTCAAATTTCTAGAAACAATCAGTGCATTTAACACATTCACTGCGTTAGGAGACTTATTCGATCTCTTGCAAGACTTTCGTATTGTGCGGCGACTAAAATCGTGTTGTTTCACTCTGTTGCGGGAGGCCCTAACTTCTAAAGTTCTTTGTGTAATTGTAAGACAAATATACATATTTGCTTCTTACTGAAAGATGGATCCAAGAGCGTTAAAAAAAACTTTAGAGATGGATTAGGTCTCTAACGCACTGTAGTATAAAATGTTTCATTCCTTGCGTTAGGAGACGTGTTGATACTCGTGAATCGTACCCCTTGTAGCCGCAAGTAAGGGAGGGCGGGGAGCGCGGGCACTGCGTGTATTTGTTTTAGTGTTGTTCAACTGTCGATGCGGACGGTCACGCGCATGTTTGGAAAAAATACTATTATATATATGTTCTCTGTGTATTAAATATATTTTGAAATCTGTTGGTGAATAATGAGTTCTTTTAAAAGAAAAAAGTGTAAAAAGTCCATTTATTTTGGTGTAAATAAATTAGACTTAGAAATAAATGGTAAAAAATATAAAGAAAAATCATCACTATATCATTCCCATTTTACCGACTTCAAAAAAAGAGGAGGTATTCAATTCGACTGTATTTTTTATGTTTGTTACCTCAGAACTTTCGACTGGGTGAACCAAATTTGATGATTCGTTTTTTAATCGAAAGCTGGTGCTTGTCATGTGGTGCCACTGAGCGAGATCTGACAAGTAGTTTTTGAGTTATTTTGAAGTCAATAATTTTTTGGTTGTAAAATTTTGATTATTCAATAATTAAGTTAAGATTTAAAACGCAATTTTAATACCCTAAATCGATTAATTATCTAAAAATTTTCACTTGCGTCGTGGTTTCATAAAACCATACAATTTAATTCTCTTTTTCCATCGACAACTGAGATTTTATTTTATTGACATCACTAGTCACTACACATATTGAACTATCTTCCGTTGCAGTACGCGGTACAATCGATACCTAGTTTTTTTTTTGTGTTTGTAGTTTATCCTAATGTCATATCTGCGTGCGAACCTATCAAAAGATAGACTAATAGGCTATCTTGAACCCACAAGAAATTCATAAATATATCATTGGTTTTGAGAAAGATATAAATTATTTTCAAAATTGTTGTTTTAAGAGACTGATCAGGTCTCATACGCACCACAGGATAGTTCAGTTTCGAGATCTTTTAGGTCTCCAACGCAGGACAGGAAAGTTACTTGAAAAGATGCCGCAGGGAACGTGTTAAAATTATACAACCTTTAAATGTTACGTAAATTTTTCCTCGGCTGGAAATCGAAGCCAGATGTAAGCTGTTAAGGCAAGGTGAGATACAATAATTTGAACTTTTTAATTACCATAATTCAGAAAACCTTATAATATTATGTTAGAATTCATATCATAATTTTATAATAGCTTACCTTGGTTTACCTAAGTTATATTCAATGTATATTGTTCTGATTTTAGAATGCTAGAAACTACAAAGCAAATAATATACTACATAATCCAATACATAACAATGTCTGTAAATATATGGACTATACACCACTGTAAGGTAACACCAAACAAGTAGAATCGTAAAACAGAATTACAATATATTATAAAGATATACATAGCATATATAGCTCCAAGCATATAATATACATAATACATAGATGCTAAGTATACCTCCCGTGTTCAAGGTTCACGGAATTTGATGATATTTGTATTTTGAATTGACGACACCATTTCCGATAATGTTAATCATACATCTTCATCATCATTATCATAATCATCAAAATTTATATTTAAATCAAAATTCAAAAATTCATTTTTTTCCATAATAATATGAGTATCGATACTCTTATCTGTGCAAGTGATTTTTCCATATAATTGATAACATTTCCATTCATCGTTAGTCGATTCAACTAAAAACCTACGGATCGATTTTGCAACGTTATCCAGAGTGATCACATTTATGCCCAATTCATGAGCCCTTTCGAATATTATCGCCTTAACCATATCTTATTTTTTTTTAATTATTCATCACCTTTATTATCATCAGATTTAACCATTTCATTAAATGTTTTTGGCCACAAATTACCAATTCTTAGCTAAGTCACTATTATATTTCCCAACGTACATTATATTTATACATTAATCAAAATCACATAATTCGGTACTCATACGTAAAATACAGATAACATCTTCGTGTAAAATTATTTGCAGAAATTATTAACCGTTTTACAGTTTTTATTTTTTATCAATATGTTTGACATAAACTACCTTTGTCTACCTTCAAAGTATATTTTATAATTATGTTATACATACATTTTTGACTATCATTAAATCAAATCATCGTCATTTATTCATCAAGAATATGTTTACGTCAGCAGCAAGCAAGGGTAAGCAGTAGTAATGTTGGCCCCCCTCCAATTAATTGGCCACCATTCGCGCTCTCCCCCTTATCACCGAAGCTACTGAGCTGGAATCTTGAAAAAATACAGAGAATACTTCTTGACCCTTACAGGAAAATTAATAAGAAGTCTATGGTCTTAAAAAAGGGCAAAAATAAGTAAAATAGAAAAATAACTGTCAGTACATAATCATCGTACGGAACCCTCTCCAAACGAGTTAATAATAGTATAGATTAATGGTAGTATTGATTTATGCGGTGAAAAAAATATTCTTATTTTTCTCCTAATAATATTCTCAGGCGTAATTGGCAGTTCTTAAAATTATCATCTAGTAAAACTAATAAAAATACCTTTGCGGCGACTGCAACGAAAGAGATTTTGTTATGAAATTCGTCAGAATTAAGCATTTTGTAATGATTTTTAATAGTTTTCTTTTACGTGATTTATATTCTTATGTGTTATAAAAATTTTTTTTGGTTAATAATGTCATAATTGGTGGGAAAACATTCAACATAATGTAAAAATATCAATCTTTATACAACAAAGGCCAATCATTTTACTGCTTACCTTACGTACACGGTGCAATGTATTTAATTTTATAGTATTAGTATTTTAGTATAGGCTAGGTCTTATCATGATCATTCATTCATAACCTCATATTATCAGTCGGATGTAGTCACATTTAAAGTAAATTTATCGTGGAAATCCGTGGAACTTGCAGAAGACACACGGGAGCCCCAGTATTCGCAAAGCAATAAATGAGTATCCATCCGAGGTTAGATATTTAAGTAGCGTAGCATAACATGTGAGCTTGACGCTACGATTCTGGCAATGGTAAGTTTGGTTGTATTGCAGTTTGATATAGACGGTTTGTTATGAAGGAAGTCACTTCGTAGGTACAGTCTCGCACACATTATTGTTAATCACCATGAAATTAATTGTTCCAAATGATGAGTGATGTGGCCGTTAATAGTTGATAAATATGTTACTCGTACGTTGCTGTTTCATTTTCTGGTATGATTTTCGATCTAGTCAATAAATATTTACTAGCTTTTGTCCGCGGTTTCGTCCGCGGTAGAGATAGATTTTTTACAAATACCACGGGAAACCTGAACTTTTCCGAGATAAAAAGTAACCTATGTGTATCGGTTAAGTAGTTGTGGCGTACTTGAGGAACAAACATCCAAACATCTTCACAAACTTTCGCATTTATAATATTAATAGGATGTATTTAAACTTTTCTACCTTAGAACAATGTAAAAAGCACAAAGTAACTGGACAACAGAACTGTTTGAGTGAAAATGGGTAGTGATTTTTCGCAGAAAAGAGACGTACCTAGATTATTTGTAACCAAAAAATTCTTGCAGCAAAATTACAAATTATATTGCACGGGAAAATGTTTTGCATGAAAATAAGGAGAAAACTAATTGTCCAAAGAATAGTGACAAAGGAATCACCGATGCATTCAGTATCAAAATTGATAACCCACATTTTCTTAAGGGTTAAAACATGTATTTATTTCTAGATAAAGAAAAATCTTCACAAGTTTCTAGATTAACAATATATTAATAAAACTAAAATATGAACATTTTGATACATATTAGACTTTATTTTATTGAGTATATCCCTGCTTCTTTTTCCTATTTTATAACTTGCTACATCACTCTCACGGAGACATTTGTAAATATAATTTTATATTAATTATATTTTAAGATGACCCTCGGATGGTAACCTCTGTACATAAATTGATGTTAAAATGTAATCCATAGGTGTGATAATAATTAAATAATATCCAATGCAAAGTATAACTGGATGTTTAATAAATAATAATAATAAATAATAAAACAAAAGTCCGGATGTAAATACACAATACTGGGACGAAATATTTACTATTATAGAATACCATACAAGAAGTCTTATTGGCTGATAAGCAAAGATCAAACTATATTGTAAGTAACTTGGATTGACTAAAACTATTTTACGGTGTCTACAACACGCGTTGTCAAATACTCGTAAAATAGTAAACTACGTAACGGACATGACATTTGATTAAAACATTTTATACAAGAAAGAGATGTTTGGATAATGTTTATTATTAGTTAGTTCACAAGAATACATTTTGAAAGAATTCTATAGGGGCTTTTAAATTCTAATTTTGGAGGAATATTGCATTTTGATCATTTTAGTAGACAGTATCGGAAGATATTTTGTTTTGAACACAATTTGTGATATTTAAAAATGAAAACAAAAAAATGCAAGAGTTTTGTAATTTTATTAGTCCCGTACGATAATAGTTTGAATTATGATTTTTTTTAATAAATAAAGTAAGGACACGTTTTTTCATCCCATACTTAGCATTTTTTTTAATTCGCGAGAGGAATAGTTTTAGGCGTATCCTGTGGCAAGGTACCTGGATTTTAATATACTTTTGATGCGTAACAATTTCCATATAATTATCGTTACGCATCATTAGTATCTAAGTTTGCTGATTAAGTATATTGTATTTATTTCAAATTGTAATAAAATGTTGTTATTTATAATTTCTATTTAAAAACATTTAATAAAAACAAAAATGTTTGATTTGCTACACTTCGATTAACGTCGCTGTATTAAAATTATTATTATCAGTAGGAAAAAAGTCCTCTCTAATTGTCGTATAAAATCAACCGTAAAAAGTTTTTCTAGGACTTCTGTAAATATATATTTTTTTTATAATACAGTTTTGGTAAGAATAAAAGAATTTACATTTATATGAGTGGATAGTAAATAACACATATACCCAAATATTAGTTTAATGAAGCTTATGTGTGTTAATTAAAATCCGAATATCTTTAGAAATAACGTGTAAAATTTCGTAAAACGAATTTTTTTAAACTTGTCGGTCCATTAAATTAGTATTCTATTATATTTATGTATATTTTAAAATGCTTAACATATGTATGTTATGTTATTTGATTATATACATAACTTTATTTTTGCGTAATGTGATATAATGACATATCTACTTATCTAATTTCACAAAAAAATCATATTCCTAATAAGAATAATATCATTTCATATTTATTTCAAATCTTTAAATAAATTAATAGAACCTTCATAGGTCTTATAATAAACTTGTAAAATTAATCGTAATGTAAGCATTAAAAATGAAATGATAAGCATGTAACTTTAAAACGCGAATGGTAGAATTTGGAACGGGAATAAGAAAATAATTTGTAAAAATTGACGCATAGATATGCAAGAATTTTGGAATAATTAATGGACTGAGATTAGAAATATGGAATATGAAATTCCATTCTAGGTTCTTCTGAGTTATTAATATAAAGATGATGTCTGGCTTAAAATTGGTAAAGGATTGTTTTATTTTTTAAAACTATAACGATAACGATTATACGATATATGATTTAGGTTTGCATTTGATATTTATTTTGTATGTTATTTTAAGAAATATCATTATAATTTAATACGCACAGTATTATTATAATTACGTACCAAATTTAATTCTCTTAAATATAATTTATATGTTAAAAAAATAGATACTTAATTTTAAGAATTTTATCGTATTATCCTTGTAATTTTTTTTTAATAATTTAATTATTTTTTTATCAAATGTGTGATTATTATTATGTGTGTTTTGTATTTTGATTAATCATTATGTTAAAATATACTGAAGCTCACATGCCGTGTATAAGACTATATGGCACTTCTGAACGACGTATTGTGTGGTGTGTGACAAGAAGATTAGAAGAGCCATACAGTTAGGTGGCAGTAAACTATGCTGTGTCGTCATATATTTCTGTGAAAATAACCATCCTATTAACAATAGGCACTCTATTTTCTTTTCTACGAAATATAAACTCAATAGAACCTGTTTCCTGAAACAAAGCTAAGACTATTCAAAGAAAAATCTTTAAAATTTCAATGTATGCCGCACAGCATAAAAGGTTGACCCAGTCTATTGTTTGAATTTCGTTCAATTACAAACTTTACTACCAGTGGAGCTAGCACATCAGATTTTTGTCGACGACGCATGGAAAGGTATACAATCTGTAAAAGCAAACATACGGTGCCACTCGAAATTAAACCTTGTGATGACGTTATCTTTCACGAATGAACGATCATTAATCATTTAAATACGTTAAATAATTTGTTTGTAATAAATGTATGTGTTCTTTTTTGACATAATAGATAGGGTCATCCTATGGACAGTCATGTACTCAATGAGCACCTGCCATCAATTTCAACTGACTGTCAAATCATTCTTCGTATGTGTTGTCACTATGTGTACCGTCATTATGGTTCACTTTGTGTATCGTGTATATTATTTATTATTTGCTAGCTTTTACTTCATGTAGACTCGAACTGTTTTCACAAAGATAACACACGTGATATTTTGTGTAGCGGT
Organism: Thymelicus lineola; assembly: GCA_963932265.1. Taxonomy (NCBI): domain Eukaryota; kingdom Metazoa; phylum Arthropoda; class Insecta; order Lepidoptera; family Hesperiidae; genus Thymelicus; species Thymelicus lineola. Next base: position 12,946,856 of record OZ010680.1, read on the forward strand.
TACGTTTGAAAGTGTTTTGAAGATGAATGTCTCATGGGTGAATATCATGTAAGGCTTGAATAAAAAGAGGGACCATAGTGTCCCTTCGGCAGTCACCTTATAATGTTTTAAATGAGTAAACACATTGAAAGTATAAGGTCAAGCTAAAACACCGTAAGCATGAATGCTTTCAAACTTGTGAACCGTTGAAGATATTACCACGCAGTAACAACATTAAAGAACGAAAATTACAAAAGAAATGTGACAAATTACGAAGTATTTCAATTTAATAAAACTTTTTAAGAGAAACTGTTTGCATTTTGCGTGACATATTGTCAATCACCAATTTGCTAAGTCTGTAAAATACATGAATTTGAACCCAGCAGACATGTATGACGATGTTTTTTATGTATGAAAATGACAACAAATGTAAAAAATATCTGCATCTCTGTAGCTCGTCAGTTGCTGCTTGGAGAACGTATAAAAACGAACGTTGCTTTCTATGATAACTTAATGATGCGTGTGTTTTTTGAGTAATTATTCACTTGAAACTCAAAATGTTCGATCTACTATGAATGTTCCCTTGATGATACTTTCCTTGTGCTATATTTTTTTTAATGCTGTGCTTATTGAAAGCTAATTTATTAACTTAAAGTAGATTAGATAATGTTGACAATTTATTTGTTATGATATGCAAGAAAATCAATAATGTAATTATAAAGAAAAATATTGTATACATGTAACTATTAAAATACAGTCTACTCATTCAAATCATTGCAATATTTAGGTCCATATAAATTATTAAAAAAAACAATAAATTTAAAAACAAATTAAAAAATAGAATACAGATATAAATAAGTTTAAAAAACTATTTTTATCCACTGCTTGTTCGATTAAAATAAAAATTCAAATAGGTTAATAAAGAGTTTTCAACATTTGACTATTTCTAGCATGTCATAAATAATAGATTGTGGCATTAAGATCTATGTGTAGTTTGTGTCTAGTATTAGCATTAGATTTAAGATATACCTATTTCTTCGTATTTATAATTATAATAAAAAGAAAAGTCGAATATGTTTCAACGATACTGATAACATAATTGAAATGATATGTTACAACGAGTATCAAAGTTATGTTTAACTCAGCTGCTAAACTTCACTAAATAATAGCCCGAGGGATATGGCACAAAAAATATCACATATCAATAGACATCGGTTTAGATATAGCGTGAAATTTTTGACCAAAATTTTGACCAAAAAATGTCCGGATATTAAATTTGTTGATAGAAAAAAATTAAAAGTATAACAGAAAAAATGAAAAGTAATATAAAACGGCTGATGTAGAGGTTAATTTCGGACCATTATGTTTGTTCGGATAATTTGAAATGAAAGCAAAGGCTATAGATTTCATCCAGCGAGCGGTAAGCCATACATCAAAAACTCGCTAAAGGCTCGCAGGTCTGTATATATGTATGTCCCACTGATATCGGTACACTCATCGAGCAAAACCCTGCTAGAACTAAGTGAAACCAACTTAGGGAACATACCAAAACCACGTGCCTCATTTAGGGGGGGGAGGGGGGTCTTCAAAACACCACGATTGATCACAGAGGGGAGGGGGGGGGTTTAGGTTTTTGTCACGTAGTCAATATTTTAGCAACCATTGCGCCACAAAGTCGTCAAATATAAGCAAAATTATTATTTTTTAACTCTGTTTTTGCAAAAAAGTATTGAAAACCGTATTTATCAATTACCACGTGAAAACTAGGGGGGAGGGGGGGGGGGGTCTTCTCATATACTACGGATGGTTACGAAGGGGGGGGAGGGGGATAAAAAGTTGGAAAAAATGGGTTACGTGGTTTTGGTATGTTCCCTTATCTGTGAATTGGAGGCGCTGTCGGACGCATTGGACCAATTATTGGACACAATTCAAGAGTAATAACTCACAGATAATTGACCACAAAGTACTTATGAATGACTTAAACATTTCATATAAACATTCAATTAATTCCAATTTTCTCCACTTCACAGATAAGTTGGTCGCTCTGTAGCTAGTAAACTGCTAGTACTGCTAGGGAACTGAAAGCGTTTGATAATGCAACAAGATTACTCAGAGTCACAGACACAGACGTATCAAGCAATTGGTCAAAATAATGTATGTACGAAAATAAATTGCACGCGCAAGTAACTACTATTTATTTTAATTTAATATCTAAAATGTAACAGAAAATAACAATTGAAACACTGTTTAGCCACAGAGGCTTTGTAAGGGTAAGGCCGTCAAATGTCTTCAAGACAAAAGTTTATATTTCCATGAAAAATAGACTTAAATTTACAGCGCTATAATGTATAATTAACGACTTTCTTACTTCAGAGCTTCAATTAAAATAATATTTTAGTAAATAACTTGTCGATGAAAACAAAAGTAAACAGTAAGCAGCTTAAAAGCACTAACACTTTGGAAGTTGAAGGAAGGAGACTGTCGTTTATACAAATAAGAACTGGCGGCCTCGCCCATGAAGGCTTGACTTAAGTACAACTACAGGATTGTAAAACATAAGTGGTTGCGTGTTACATTTTTCTAGATTAGATCGAACACACTGTATTTGTTTTAATTATAATTAAGTAAAATGTCAGAATTTTTCTTTAACATATGAGCCAAAGTTGATGTAAGTCTTAATAAGCCTAATAAGCTAACATAATTAAAATACTTAACATAATAATACTTTGACCTCCGAAACTGAATCATACTTAAACAGTTGTGCAAATGAAGCCCAATCAAAAATTATACTTACATTACCAAATACCAAAGATTCTAATTATTTACCTTTACCAAAGACGCCAAAACAAATTCGACTTTTCTGTGTATCAATAACTAAATATATTATAATGTATCCTTGTGGTTTCCTATACATCCGTTCTTTTGACATTGTCTTCATAAAGCTTTCCAAAAGTCATTAACTTAGGTTACCATATATATGTATGTCATTTTTCCTCTACTTCCACTAAGAATATGTATACCTGGATGTAATCCACTAATAAACGTATGTATTAATAAATCGTTTTTTTAATTATCAATCCCCATGAAAACCTTTATATCTAAGAATTTTTTAACATAGACTGAATATAAGATCAAAATGCAGTCCTATTGTTTAATAGATTTAGATAACTATCTAACTGTAATAATTAATTTAACTAAATTAAATTAATTTTTAACTAATTAAACTAAATTAAATGAATTATTACAGACCCGCTCTACTAACGATATGATCCTTAATTCAAGCAAATTTATTCAATTCAAGTGTCCTGGAACAAATTTGGCAAAGGACACATATAAATTATATTGAACGTTATTTATACAACGTAAAGGGGAAACATTTTTAATTTTTAAATAAATGCATGCACGTTAAAATCTGAGGTTTGGTATACTTAAAGTTTATGCGGAGAAAAAGTGGAGAAAGCTTAGTTATTATTAATTATACTATTAAATATTATTAATTATACTATACTATATATAATTAATAATCTATACTAATAATAAAGAGGAAAGATTTGATTGTTTGCATTGAATAGGCTCCGAAACTACTGAACCGATTTGAAAAATTCTTACACTGTTGGAAAGCTACACTATCTTCGAGTAATATATTATATTTTCAAAGCTATATTATATTTTCAAAAAATTTAGGGATCCTTAATAAAACTCCAATAATGTAGCCCAAAGTATAAAAAATAAAGAAAACCGAAGCAAAGCGAGGGCGGTTACTCGTACTATATATTATTAAATATATAGTATATATTATTAATTATACTGTTATATAATTTTAAAATATAAAAGCAAACCTTGAGATGGTCTATGATAGTTAAATTGCTTCCAACCATTGAGAACCTTCATTTTTTTCCACAACTCATAACAATCTTGGACTATAAATAGTACGAGATCCGGCATAAGAAATATAGACCCTCATGTGTTTAATGAAAATGATACACTTTATATGGTAGATAATATAAATGTCTAGGTGTCTAAGGTTTTTGTATAACAGGTTTCTTTGTTATTCTCTCTTTTTTGCCCTAAGGTTGACTGGCAGAGAATGATTTTAGCATTAAGTCCGCCTTTTATCCCATTACTTGTCTAAGGTTCAATAAAAAATAAATAAATAAATAAATAAACGTTGTACAAAAACGTTGTTAAACATTTTCGTCTAAACAATCTACATAAAAATTTTCAAAGTAGTATCTTCAATGCTCAAAAAGTTACAAGCTTGGTATATTGCTCCGTTGTCCCCGCATAAACATGGTCATCGAGTGTTCGGCCCGCGGCGGTTTTCCATTAACCATGTTACAATAATTAGTTAAATCATTTTTACCGTCAATTACTCACACATAAATTAATAATTGTTCAAATTGTTGATGATTTGCATTTGGTGTCCAACTTGTAACATTTTTTTAGGACAAAATACAACATGGTGTAAAAAATATTGCGATCGATTTAGTTACTGATTCTTTACTTTCAGGTTTCGTATATACTAAGAATAACGTTGTATAATGAACATTTTAAACATCTTGAGCCACTTATAACCAAAAAATTATTGTGGCCTTGATTTGTAGCGGTCCGAAATAATTCTAGAATCTTCTAGAATGTACCTATAGTGGCGATGTCGTTAGAGAGGTTGCCGGCTATATTATGAATGAAAGAGGGGCATCAAGGACTCACTAGATAAAAATGGCTAGACGGCAACATTGACACAAGTAACTATACGCGTATACGTTCAAAATAACACAGTACCATCAACAAACGAATAATTCGGACCGCGAAACTGCACCGAGGCGGTATTGTAAACAAATTCAATTAGAGAATTGAATTCACGTACGGTTAGAAGCGGTGTCAAATATTTGTATCGACTGACGTCATAGCGGACGGTAAAATCTCGCTCGACATAATATCAATAGCTTCAAAAGCTCATCGTAAACAAACGCGCTGATTGTTTTGAATTCGCTCGCGTACTCGTATATCGAAGTAGCAAACAATTTTGCTCGCTTCGTAAGTGTGAAGCGGTGGCTAAAATACTCGTAGCTATCTATTTTTTTTTGATTGAGTAATTTGGTGTTTAAATTTTCAGTCAAGCAATGTTTTCCTAGTGGCTACGTCGCTCGTTTAAAGTAGAGCATTATCAATTTATTGTTAGAAAATCTTCAGGCTGGATTCCTACTAATATAACTAATGTAAAGTTTGTGAGGTTATTTGTCAGGCGTCGTCCTAATTGGCAGCGATCGTACGAGTAAACGATGCGTTATCGTCGTGCGATGAAAATTTTTATGCAGATTTTATTATGCTCGGCGATGACTTGCGAGCTTTAATTAGGACACATTTAGTGTGTGTGTGTTTAATTTCGTCGTGCGACTAAATCGCATCGTTTGCTCGTACGATTGCTGCCAATTAGGACGACGCCTCACTCCATCACGACACTCTAACAACTGAACGGATTTTATGAAAAGATCATTGTTTGGAATAGAAAGAAAGAAAGAAACAAAGAAATGCTTTATTCCAACAGTTACTTACTACATATAAAAGATATGGGTATAATAAAAAAAATAGGATATATGATACTTATTATACTGGAAACCGCGAGTAGAACACTAGACCTCTTTAATAATTTGGAAAGAATCATGGCTAGAAGCAGCGTGGTGGAGTATGCACTAGGCCTCCTCAAGAGAAACCCATGCTCAGTAGTGGGCCATTAATTGAAGCCAATCATTGCATCGTTGATCCGCCAGATAGAAGTGGCTATCAGTTAAAATCAACACAAGCTATCGAACTACAAGCGCTTTAAGTCTATTAAGCACTAAATTTAATTAAACCAAATGATTTACTCTAGCAAACTAATGGCATAATCTTGATAGCACAGTCTGAAACATGACTTTGTGGCACAACTGATTAAATTATACACATCAGTCAACCATATTAGATTCAAAGGCTTGTAATAGGGTGTAGTCGAGGTTTAATTCGATATCGTACCTACTGTCATATTTGGCCTTTTTGAATAGACAATGACGTTTATTAAGGTTAGTGTTCTGTCACTTTAATTATCTACAAGCAATTACATATGCTACGACATTTACATCCCGCTAAAAGCTATAAGCTTCATTTGTAATTAGATAAACAAAGTTATATTCTTGTTTATGGAGTTTATTCACGTTAAAAAGTTTACGATAAGTTTTTTAGAAAAAAAAAACATCAACTAGGAAATAAGATCTATCCGTCTGTTACTGCCCATAATATTACATTTAATACAGTTAAATAAATATTGTCAGCCATCAAACAGATATTTATCTACAAAGGTAAGCCTTTATATCTAAAGCCTTTTAAGCCTTTAAAAGCATCATAGCATCTTTTAGCTCATCCAAGTAGCTTAGTTTCCATGCTATTATTTTTAAAAAAGGTAAATAAATCTAAGTGGCGAGCGTAGGACAGAGTATTCTAGCTTGTCTTGTCCTATCGTCGCCAACTTTTACTTGGTTCATTATTAACTTCCTTTTATACAATGAGCTGAACATTTACTTTTCCCCTCTTTTATAAACAAAGGTAACTTGTATCTTGATGAAAAGTAGACTCGTTTGAATGCGAAATTCAAGGAAAAGTTTTGAATAAGTGATCCTTGAAATGACTTCTTAAATGGAAAAGAATAAAGACGAAGTTAAAGATAATTTTATTTCCTTAGTTAACGAGACTTTGTTTACGGTGATAGGGTTAGATTATCTTAATTCTGAATACAGGTTAATTGCAAAGATTATCTATAATCTTTTAGAGATTATTTATGTAAATACTGATCTGAATACTGATACTGATTTGATCATTCTGGGAAAGTTAGGTACGACAGGATCATCCAAATCGACTCATTAAGTTAATGCCTGTGTTAAGTCCATTTTTGTGTAAACATTTTCGTAAGTTACGTATATTAATTAACTTTTCTAAATTCTGTGAAATGAAACAAGAATTCAGATAGATGTTTAGCATATTCGTGACAGTAGGTATATTTTGTGTAGGAGAAAAGGTCTTTATAAGTACTTTATAGTCACTACATAACAAAATTAAAGTCCCCCGCCACGTCTCTCTGTCTGTCTGTCTATTCACGATAAACTCAAAAACTACTTACTTAACGGATTTTAAGGCGATTTTACCAGTAGATAATGTGATTCCTGAGAAAGGTATATTTATTATAATATATTATTTATTATGGTTTTATGTAAATTGACATTGCATTTTGAGTCACGTTTATAAGCTGTTATCAAGGGTCAACAAATCACATTGCACAGAGGCTTGACGACTTCCAGCCTACCGAACAAGCAGGATTCCGAAAAGGCCACAGCACCATAGACCTTATACACACACTGCGGCAGATTATACAGAAAACCAAGGAGTATAATCTGCCGTTATGTGTTGCTTAAGTAGACTATGAGAAAGCCTTTAAAAACAGTTTAGTATATATAACGATTCAAAGTTATTTAAACAAGCATTCTTGCTTTATTAATTCCCTCAATGAAATGACATTATAGATAATTTTACCGTCTTTTAATCCTAATAAAGAACTCAATGAATCCTAACTAAAAATGTATACTAAAAATATTTAAAAAAACACAAAAAAAACCGACTACGTATCATCCATCCACCCATCAGCCTTTGGAGGTCCACTGTTGGACATAGGCCTCCCCTAACTTGATACAACGCATAAAATACTAAAAATTAAAAAACAAGCCCAATAGTTAAGCAGTCGGAACCCATTCTTCAACCAATCACATCTTCCCAAAGAGCCCTGTGGAAAAAATAGAACCCGATTGCTAAACTACTGGGCTTGTTTTTTTCATTTTTAGTATTTTATACGCATTCGGGTTTTTTGTGTTTTTTAATTATTATTTTTTGTGTGTAAATAGACCCATCATTGACTCAGTTGAAAATTTACTCCCGCTTTGTTTAGTTTTCATAAAATTGATGGATGAATATATTCGTTCTGCATTTGCAGATGAGTGTGGCAAACTCAAAACTTTGAATACGAATGAACAAATATTTTAGAACATGATTGTGTCAGCCACCACGTTTTATGCTATATACCTACGCTTGCCCAAAAATCTTCTGTATTTTACTGAGCGACTGAATTCCTTTTGTATTTAAAACATTATCGTACTTAGAACATTATTTTCTATTTTTGACTTCAAATAATATATTACATTGGTAGAAAATACAAAAAATCGGGAGAAATGATCGCTAAATCGGGATATCGGGAGACGATAACCAAAACAATCTTTTATTCTCTTAATCTGAGCAAAATAACTAGATCTCCCGATAAATTGGGAACTTTTACAATACAGCATCTAAACGACAATTTACAAATAGCCTTGATTCGTATAACACAGTAAATCAATGCAATCATATAAATAGTTAATCACTTGAGCCCTACGGCATATTGCTGCGGTCGCTCACATGGAGTAGACAGCGTCCATTAGCCGGGTTCCGAACGTGAACGTTCGATTATGAAATTCCACCCGCCACATTAAGTTAATGAAAATACCTGAATTTGAACTAATGCTCAAAATTTCAATGTGCAGAATTCCAATTGAATCGACGAGGCATAAGAGTTTCTCAACGGACTTAGGGGACATCATACATCTCGATTAGAGTGTTTAGTAGCTAACTCTTGTGTGTGTTTATATTGTAATATTTATACACTTTCCAACAACTCAGGGTCACAAACGTTACGTTTGCTAGTGACCCTATCACCATCTGCGCTGGCGCGAACAGACAGGATACTCAATGCTCATTATTCAATACTTTATTGCATAAATAAATATGTAGAAACATGGTACATAACATAACATGTCACATCCTTAATTTTTCAATTACTTAAGTTTCATTAATTTGGCAAAGAGAGATCTCCCACCAGGCGAGGTTTGTTGCCTGGGAGGCGGCCGAGCCCCGACTGACGTTGTCGGAGCATTCGTATACATTGAATTCTAAACTGGCATTCGTATGCCAGTGATTTTAGAAAACTTCGATAGCGTGATTTCAATTAAGTGTTTTTTTTTTAATTTGGTACAAAAATATTGAAGATTTGTCTCTATTTTTTTGGGAGTTCATTAAATTATTTCTTTGTCGCCATTGCGTTTGGAGCGTCATTGTGTATTTTTAATTTAGATATACATAAGTATCTTAAGTTTATGCATATATAAGATCTTAGTTTATTGCGTCTTTGTTCATCAATTTGTTTTCTGAAGTACTGAGGGTAATTTTTAACACATTTACTTATTTGTGGTATATATGTATATTGGAAGTTACATACAGAAAAACAGGAAGGAATACATTTATACGTTCACGGAAGTTCGCTTCAGTCATATTTAACATTTGTTATTTTACTTTAATCTGGTTTATTTGTAAACATAGATATTGAAATCCTGTACCAGACTATCAGTATAAATTACACACAAGTTTAGAAATGAATAATGGAATCTTCCAATCGGATTCGAAGGGACGTAACGGCGAAATTTCAATTCTCCCAGATCTTTATCCAAGGGGATGAAAATTTCATTTAACTTTATCACTATAGGAATTATTAAGAGCCCCAATCCGAGAAAGGTTCAAATTACAGAATTGAGAAGCGATGTAAGCTTGAATAAAAGGCATATAAAGATACCATCAAACTTTTACAACCACTTGGGGACTTGACAATGGATTTTGGTCAGTAGTAAAATTTTGGAACCGAGATAAATTAGCTTCGTCTTAGGTTTTTAATATAAATAAAAAAGTAACTTTAATTTGTTTTTAAACCTCTCATAAACCAGTACTGTATTTTATACCTCAAATAAAGGTGACAGAGGGGCAGAATTGGTGGGGTGTGTGGGCTGTAGGTATAGATTTAAATAGGCTGTAGTTAGAGCAGTAAGCGGTAAGCAGAATGCAGTAAGCAGAGCAGAAAGCATAGTACACAGAGCTGGTTGGCTTGTTGGTATAGAAAAACAAATTGGTTTTTGGAAAAGGAGACAAAATAAAATATTTTATGTTGTTTTTTTTATATATTTTAAGTTAATGCTTGACTACAATCCCACCTGAAGATAAGTCATTGAATAAAATGGTTGCAAACAGTGTGAGTGTATTTATTTACAGCTTTAATAATTAGTAATTAGCATCCCGGATTGTACCTTTTAGTTCTACTCGTTAGTCCTATCGTCGGACTACTGGGATTTTTTTTCTCACTAGTCCGATCGTCGGACTAGGTCCCACTAGTTCCAACTTGTTCCCACAAAGCCGTATATCTTGATCCCACTAATTTTACTTCCCACTAATTAGTCTATTGTCGGACTAGTGGGAAAACTCACGAAAACAAAAAATACAGTAGAATTATTTTGTTAACCGTATTCTTTTTATTACATACTATAAAAGTAATTTTGACATCATATGTAAAACCAAAAATAGTGTATTATATAACGTATACATGGTAATAAAAATCGTATTTTTTAATGTTAAGAAACGTTTCCGGCTTCCATTACTCTGAAGGAAAAAAACAGGAAGAAACCCACTTAAGAGGTCTCTATATACCTAATAGCATGTTTGTGAAATTTGATATTTCGTATGAGACAGGGCAACATTGATCAGAAATAAGAATCTGTCCTTGAGTAAAAAAATCTTGTCACATAAAGACTAATATGAGCAATCATAACAAATCGCTCGCGCAAGGTTATTAGCAACTTAGCGACAAATACCTACAAATTAGACATTCTTAACAGACTTGAACTTCAAAGGTTCTCATTTCGGTTAAATTTTTTTATACTATAAACAGTAACTGCTTATCTCAAAAAATCGTCATTATGGACCGATTTCGTAAATTCTTTCTTGATTTGAAAGAAACTGGAAGATATTTGTTTATTTGACCTGTTTTTAGGTTTTTAAGTTGTTTAAGGCTTTTACAAATGGTGGACTTAATGAATAGAGGCTTTATCTACTAGTCAACCCAGAGTGATGGTGAGAAATTGCGGTACATGGCAAGACTGACTATCATTCCAAATATTTTTTTTGTTTATTAACTTTATCGAACGTGTTCTTTGAGTCCCCAAATTTGGAAAAAAAATTGTATACCTATAATACAGATCAATAAATAAAGTAGACAAGACACCGCCTTGTATTTGACTGAGGAAGAAAAATACCGTGCTGGATTACGGAATTCCTGTACTTACAAGCTACCACGCCCATCCACGTCAAAAACCATGCGGTTTTTGTTTTTCTGTCCGGAAGTTACTGGCTGAAAACAGCATTGTTTTTGACGTGGATGGGCGTGGCAGCTTGTAAATACAGGAATTACGTAATCCAGCACGGTACTTTTCTTCCTCAGTCAAATACAAGGCGGTGTACCTATAAGTATACTTTTTAGTGGACAATACAGTGCGCGGTGTCCTCATATCAGTCTACCTATACAAATGATTGTCTCTGAGGTTGCTCACGATTTCTGGCTCCCATCGGTCACCGTTACTCAGTAGCTTCTCCTTATTATACAACAGCTCTTCATGAGTTTCTGTTGCATACTCGAAGTTAGGTCCTTCAACAATCGCGTCTACCGGACAAGCTTCTTGGCAGTATCCGCAGAAAATACACTTGGTCATATCAATGTCGTATCTAGTCGCTCGTCGGGATCCATCGGCTCTTTCCTCAGCTTCGATGGTAATAGCCAGAGCTGGACACACAGCCTCGCATAGCTTACAGGCTATGCACCTCTCCTCTCCCGTCGCGTATCTCCTGAGAGCATGTTCTCCTCTGAAGCGGGGAGAGATTGGACCCTTCTCGAATGGATAGTTGATCGTTGCAGGTTCTTTGAAGATATGGCCCAAGGTTACTGCGAACCCTGCAACGGAAATTACAGGATTGATTTCCTTTAGCTGGAAATGTTTGTTTTTATTTTCTAGGTTGATTGTTTTGTAACTTTATTTCGGTTTATTTATATTGAAGTATTATCAACGATATACATGTATTACGTATATGCATTTTTTTTCATTTTATGGAAACAGCCGACAAACGAGCTGACGATCCACCTGATGGTAAGTGGCTATCGCCGCCCATGAACATCAGCAACACCAAAGGCATCACTGATGCGTTGCCGCCCAAGAAAGAAAGAAGAAAAAGAAAAAATAAAGAAACAAAGAACTGGCTCTCAAGCCCCCAGCCGGAACACGACGAGTCGTTTGGCAGCTGACTCATTAGTAGTAATAATGGTATTAATAATTAGCAGTTGAATTCAATATTACCAATATAATCCCTCCGAGGGGCCCTACCACCAGTGGGCCGGATCTAGTCGCCTCTTACGACACCCATCTGGCATGGGATTGGTGTTAGTATTCTATGTGAAATGTGTGTGACACAGCCTCAATAAAAGTTATACCTAATTGTTATGTTAAACTCAAATGTAAAGAGTAAAAAATACAATAATATATATCATAATAGGTATTATTGTTAATGATATTTATAATTCAATACGTGAAGCAAAAATTGTTTATAAAGCGCATATTATTATAATGGAGAAGAAATGACGAAAGTTCGAGTAACTGTATTTAATTTAAGTAGTTATTATTATTTACTTAACACTGCTATTTATAAACCCGTTTTACCCACGTACAACCCGCCGACTAAGGGATTCGAGCCGATTGTTAAATCGCATTAGGAAATATAGCTGGAGGGCAAACTCATTCAATCACTTTTTATCTTTTTTCCAGCTTGTCCGATTGCCAAACATAGATTATAGCGATATTTGAAATAGCAAATACAATTTATCATATTTGATAAGAGCTAAAGCACGTTTTTTGCATACATTTTGTTTCGCGATAAATAAAGGGGTTAAATCAATGATATTATATGTATAAAAGAGGTAGATGGGTTACTAGCGCGCCGACGGCGAAGATCGAAAGAGTAGTCAATTGACCACGCTTGCTCGCATTACTCGCAGTCGCTCTCTCAATACTCTGTCGATACGCACGCTTTTATTTTTGTCAGAAGTGCTGGAGATTTGACATACAGCGTTAAAATGCCTTCGTGTATTATGCGTAAATGCACTAATTACTTACGTAAAAAAAATAAAATTCATGGAATAACATACCACAAGTAAGGAATCATGATTTATTGCATTTTATTTCATTTCAATAATTCTCTAACAAAATAAGTATGGCGGCATGACAGCGCGCCAGCTTGGCGCCAGCCGAATGTAAGGCGATTTGTGACGCGAGCGACAAACACTAGCTGTCTTTTTCACTATTATGGTTTTAGTAATGCTATCCCTTTTACATAATTTAACAAGCGCTGATTGGTCGCAGTGTGTCGTAGCTGTTTTCGGAACAGATTTTTCGTTTCATTTCTAAGGGCATAACGTATCTCTAATAAACATCATTGGGTTAAATGGGAATATATGTATAGTCAACTAGCTGTTGCCCGCAGCTTCGCATGCGGAAATAATTTGCAATAAAATATTGCGACTATAAATTGAGATGTAAGCTATCCTATCTTTCAAGTTGGATCAATCTGCATACGGTGTGCAAAGATTAAAATCGGTTAAGTAGTTTAGGATTCCATCGCGGACAAACAACGTGACACGTAATTTATATATATTAAGATATCGGTATAGTAGCAGTGATAGCCTAGTGGTTAGAACGTTGGTCTCCCGAACGCGGGGGTCCGGGTTCAAATCCTGGCACGCACCTCTAATTTTCAAATATTATGGGCGTATTACAAGTTAATTATCACTTGCTTCGGTGAAGGAAAACATCGTGAGGAAACCTGCACACCTGAGAGTTCTCCATAATGTTCTTAAAGGTGTGTGAAGTCTACCAATCCGCACTTGGCCAGCGTGGTAGACTATGGCCTGTACCCCTCACATTGTGAGAGGAGCCCCCGAGCCCAGCAGTGGGACAATTATGGGTTGTTGCTTTGCTTGCTTTTAAGATATCGGTAATAAAGTATACTTAAAATTCAAATCTAAAACTCGACTACTAAAACATCGTGTTATGAAAATATGTAAATTATTTGAAAGTGCTTCATTAGCACCTTTCATTTCTTTATCCTATTGAAAGCTTTATATTCCACTTTGATATTACGACATATTACCTTAAACCAGAGGACAGTCTTTACGACTTTTTACGACAAAGATCGTCAAATTTAAAAATAAACGTCCGAAATATTTGTTTATTTTGTTTATTTTTTAATTTCAAAACACAAAATACAAAATTTAAGTAGAAGTACTATAGGTATATATTTATTTAATATTGAATATTTTCACTTTTGCGTCTAGACTATACATTCGCCGTTAGTTTAACGTTTTTTTATTTCTTTTGATGTATGTTGAGTTCCAAAACAACTATAATAAAAATCTTTGAGTGCAATGTCTGCAGTTCTGCTTCTAAACATGGAAGTGAGAAAATTTTTGCGGAGAAAGTTCCAACGGCTCCAACGATTATCATGAAATTTAGTATGCAGGGAGTTTCGGGTGCGATAAATCGATCTAGCTAAAATTCATTTTTACAATTATCGTTTTATTCGTATTTTCAGGCAATGAAAAACTGCTACAAAAGACTCTTCCTGGCATCTATTGGCGAGTAGCAACACTAAAGTTACTTCAGCAATGGCGTCCGAGCAAAGCTCTGTCATCCGGGTACTTTGGAACTAACCTCGAATAATCTCTGTCCAAAAGCAGATCTGCGCTGCTCTGTCAATGAAGTCCCTCATGGTAGTGTTTGGCGGCTTGTCGTTGACGTATACGAAGTTGACGTCGTACTTTGTCCGGGCACAGCAATAATACGGTGGTACGGGGCTAGAAGGCGGGTATTGAGGATGAGGCAAGCAGTCCTGGGGAAAGACAGAGTGTAAGTGTTTTACCACTACCACCGTTACCAGATGATAATGGTTATAAATTCCTGGTAAGTGGTGAAGAAGTCTTCCATGGTACAAAGTTAGAAGAAGCTCATTTATTACTTCATGAATAAGTTTTTTTAAGCTGCAATCTTGAATAGCGTAAGCTAGTGTGTTTCCATAAGAGTTTGGGTTCACTCCTATATGTTGCTTGGCTGGCTTAAACCCATTAATGACCCACCATTGAGCACGGACTTTCTCCAAGAAGGGGCCTAGATAGCACACTCCACCACGCTGCTCCAGTGCGGATTGGTGGGGGTTTAGTGGCCAACCCATGTTTCGAAAGTTTTCACGCCGCCCCAGGGTCTCCGACATGGCTTAACGACGATGCAAACCGGGACCGACGGCTTATTGTGTCTCCGAAGCACGGTTACGCTCAAGAAATTTTTGGCAATAGCGGTCACCCATCCCACTGCGCCGACACAAGGCGCCGAGCTATGAACGCTTCAAAAACACATACATATTATATATATTTATACGGAGTGACTATTGATACGTAAAGCGGATGAATAATATATTATTATTCGTCAGACTATCCGAAATAAAGTACTTAAACGGACGAATAAAATAACTTAGTCTTCCGACTATCTGACAAATAAAACAAATAGGACGGAGTACCTGCGTAAGGGTGCTCATTGAAAAAGTCACGTGATCGAAATAAAAAAGTAGATAGGTTAAATTAGTTAGGTTTCTGTTTTTATTTACGGAAAAAGGGACCCCGCGAAGCGGAGTTCCACGACATCTATGACGGAGCCCTATTATGACGTTAATTGTATGGGTGAAGCCCCCCACCTTGTAAAATTCACGCAACGATAATAATTTACAGACGCCTAAAGTTATTTTATTGGTTCAGCCATATATACATATATGCTGAATTTGAACCACAGTCGTGACTACACCAAGTTATCCGATCTATGACCGTCTATGACCAAACTTGCCTGGGGATAAGAGCCTGTCCGTTGACATTGGTTACTACAGTACGTGCGGTTTCGACCGCAATTAAATTTCATGCAGCTCACTACACCGCATTTGGAAATAACTGGACGAATATTATTCAAGAACATTTTCCACGATGAATATTATCAAGATGCGAAACATGAAACGTCATTGATTTGAAACAATGACAATCAAAGTTATTTTTTTACTATACATTTTTAGTATGAAGGTTTGTTGAATAGACTGGAGATTTTTTTATCTATTTAAAATGACCTAGAACCACAGACATAGTAAACTAGAACCGTGCAGAGGTAATCCTCAATACCTAGAAGACAGAACGGGGATCTATCTGTATAAATTATAGTGTTAGATAAATGAAGAATTTAATGAAATAAATAAAAATAAATTTATTATATAAATAAATGCAGCAAGGCGCAGAGAATGATATTCGATTTATCGCCGCTTTGTCGAATAGAACGTTTGAGGAGCACACCTAAATTTTTTTACCCCTTTTAAGAATAAATGACGTAGGAGTCTCCGATTTGTGTATAAAAAAATCAATGTAACAACCCATAATTGTCCCACTGCTCGGCTCGGGATCTCCTCTCAAAATGAAGTACAGGCCATAGTCAACCACGCTGGCCAAGTGCGGATTGATAGACTTCACACACCTTTTAGAACTTTATGGAGAATTCTGCGATGTGCAGGTTTCCTCACTATGTTTTCCTTTACCGAAGCAAGTGATAATTAACTTTATTGCGTTGGAGCTAGAGTTGCTATTTATTTCGATGATTTTGCGGAGTTCGCCTTTTGTACTTATTATAAGTACTATAATAAAGTATTATAAGTACTATTATTATTTCTTCTGTGGTATCACCAGAACAATATGTAAAATTTCAACTCCTTCCTTACTAAGCAACGACGATACAAAAGAGGGAGAGGAAAAACGTTTATTAGGTACCTACTAGCGCTGAGCTCGCGGCTCTGCAACCGTTTTCCGGGTTAATAAGTATCTTAATTCATAGTCAGAGTCTATCTGTGTGCTAAACATCCTGAAAATCTGTTCAGTAGCTTTTGCGTGAAAGAGCAGGTAATACGCATCCATACAGCCTCACAAACATTCACATTTACGAGTATAATATTAGCAGGATGTCATTGAACGGGAAGAAATAGATCTTTTTTTGTCAAATGTAATTTTAAATACTACTTCAAGTACCTACAGGATTTGGGGATATCCTGAAACACACATACACATGCACACATTTTATTTTTAGTCGCTATTTGTATACTATGTTTTTGTATGGCATTAAAGTATATAAATCTTGACACTTTGTTAGACGATGCAGCGACGTTAAACGACAAATTGATCATTAAAAAATTTGATGCCTTGACAAAACCTATGTTGTGCTGCAATCACATAGATCGCATTCAAAACTATATTTTTAAATCTTTTCTTCAAACCAACAAAAATTACGGATGGCAGTCCTAAATACGTTATGTGGGGTCCTTTCTATTGAATACTGCGCTATGTATTATCCATGGCTAAATCTCGGTATTATACCATCAGGTACATAATTTAATCACTAAGTCTCTACATCTACAGTCAAGTTTAGAAACTCGAAAAATTGTTCAGAACTTCAGTATTTTGATACGAAGGGATAAGAAGATAGACGGTTGTGAATTATCTACTTTTTAATAATAAGTAATTAAGGATTAAAATTTAGAAGTGACTTGAAATTAACCAGTTATTAGCTTAGGACCTAAGTCTACTTTGAAATGTATAAAAATGAGCGAAGTTAACATTGTGACTGCACTAAAAGTTTAAAAAGTGAAGTGAAGTTATTGAATTGTGGTGTCGATTATTTCAATCAACCTTCAATCTGGTTCTTGTATTGAAATGGCACACTTTCAGCCGCACTCAGAAAGGTTCGTTAATTTAGTCGTAAGGAGTCATTATACTAATTAACATGGGATCATCTCAGATTTATAATTTCAACTTTAAGTGACCTTAGTGCGGACCGACGTCGAATTTATTATAATAATGTATGTAAAAATCTTAATTATATAAAAATGGTCGTCCCGACTGAACATAAAGTTTGGACAGTGGGTTCCTTCCTAATATGATGAAGACATCCACTAAGAAGGGTCTTTAGATATTCCATCCGTAAAATGTTTAACTAGGGTAAGAGATTTCTTTTGAAAATCCACCAATTTTGTAAAAAGCGCTATGTATGCAAACATAATTATGTCTATAAGTATTTTTGGAAAATCAACTCTTAAAGTGTGCAAATACGGTATGGAAATTTGTTAGAAAATATGCCAATTATGTAGATAGTGTTACAAAAACTAGTATAAAGCTTTTTGTTTAAAAATAATAATGAAATAGCTATTTCACTGTTCACCGTTTTTGAAAATGTTAGAACATTTTCGTAGACGCTAAGGGTACATTCTTTTACATTTGATTATACATTACTGTAGGTGCATTAAGGGTTCTCTAGTAAATTATATAAATTTCTTATTAGACAAGCTGCACGTTCGATTCGGCTTCGAAGCATTCATTACATATATTTGAGTAAAGCCAATCCGCAAACTCCCCCTGAACTCCGTTCGGCATTCATACGTATTTAGGTAAGGTCGTCTAATTGGCCTCATAGAACTCTAAAGGTTATTTAACCGTAATATACGTATAGGTATAACAAGTTATATAACACGCTAGACGCTATACGCACTCATACCCTCGCAGTAGGTTTTCGCCTGTGTTGCGGGTGGCATGGACGACACATATAACACACCACAATAACAAACATGATCAGAGTACAAATATTTATCTGTCACATAAATATTTGACCCGGCCGGGAATCGAACCCGGGACGGACCTCGCTTCGCAGGCAGAGTCGCTACCAACTAGGCTACAGGGTCGTCAAAAGTCAAAAGTAACATAAAAGCAAAAGGAAGACTTTTCAAGCTCTATTTACGGCGCTTTAATAATTATTTCAGTGCTATACTATGGCTGTTGCTATTTCTAATCTGAATAAACGGTAAGGTAAGCCGTTAGCGAGCTGCTTGTAAGCTGTAATGGAATGTCGCCTGCTGATCAAGTGACCACCCAGATGAAACCCAGACCTGGTGAAAAACCAGGTGACAACTTACCAACCGTATCATCTTTTAGTGCACTTTATCCCTTTGAAAAGTAATATTTACTTAATCGAATGATTTCGAACAGATACAAAAGGATTATTTTATGCACAATACATACAATTTATACTTTTATTATAAAGCTGAAGAGTTTGTTTGGTTGAACGCGCTAATCGGTTCGAATTGAAAAATTCTTTTTGTGTTTGATAGTCCATTTATCGAGGAAGGCTATAAGCTATATAACATCATATATTTAAGTAGTTAGTATTTTCCACAAATTAACGCGGGTGAAACCGCGCGGCACAGCTAGTCTGAAATAAAAAGGGAAGTTCGCAGTAGTATAGCTTGCCTAAGACGGGCCCTGTATCAACATTTATTTAGTGTGGGCACAGAATAGACGTGAGTTCTATTGGGGGTAATCAATGCCGTCAGGGGAAAAACGCTAATCATTTTACAAATATCACGATTTTCCACGGCCCCTATGACATTGATACAACGGTAGAGATCCTAATTAGTCGTTAATTAAGCTAAGTAAATAGAAAACGAATATTTGATTAAGAGATATACATTACTGTTTATTAGTAACACTCACACTCTTTTACAAGAAATTTTTTAATGAGTTTTCGTTTTACATTTTAAGTTTATAATAATCCCTGAGGGTAGTGGAAAATTTGGAGATGCTGTTTTAGATGGTGCGCACATTAACTTTTTGTTAGTATACTTACTATTTCTATTTATGGACTTATCCATAAATCTTGAAGACTCTGAAGAAAGACAGAGACAAAATATTTACTTACAATCGATACAGACTAGACCTCATATTGACTGTCAAACTTTGTCTTTTAAATAATAATACAATGTTATTTAAAACGAATTATCTTTATTATACATACTAGGAAATTGCAATCGTTTCGCTTCGGAAAAAATTGTAAAAAAATATAATATAGCCCATGTCACCCGGGGATAGTGTAGCATCCTAACAGTGAAAGAATTTTTCAAATCGGTTCGGTAGTTTCGGAGCCTATTCAATGCAAACAAACAATCAAATCTTTCCTCTTTATAATATTAGTATAGATAACATTACAACGAAAAGAATTACTATTGTTACCTGTGATTGTTACTCTTTATTGGTCAAAACTAATGGCACATACAATAACAAACAAAAAAAAATATGGAAAAAAACTAATAAAAAAAACAACTATAACTATACTATAAAAATAGAAGATTTAAATATTTTTGTTTGAGGAAAGAGCTAATTTTTAACAAAATAAGTTAATACTCCTAAAAAAATAAAAAATGCTCCCTCGAAGCTATAAAATGCAATAGTTTCTTAAAATTTAACATATTCCGTAAGTTTGTGGTTTAATATTACTTCCCAGAATTTGATCCTTGTTAGCAACACTATCGAATGGTGTGAATCAATATTCCTGGCCAGGAATATTGATTTTTCAAAAACTTAATGATACAGTTTAAGTTTTCTTTAAAATCGGTATCGAGACTACTTTGAGCGTTTTTCACTATTCCTCATAGTTTGGATCGGATTTGGATATCCACGCCCATTTGAAAAATTCACCGTGTATATATATTCTAAGGATTTATAAAAAAACTGTACTGATTTAAAAAATGAGCCATTACAGTTACAGAGGGTTTCAAGCAAGAGTTTTCCTATTATGTCTCAATAAAGTGTGAAACAAGTGGAACTCTACATTATACGCAGCATGTTAAATAACTTATAATCTTACAAACCAATATTGACAACTATATTAATGTTTAATTCATAGATCAACTTGATATCCTAATATAACTTAATATCTTGGTCCAACTATTTTGTCCATTAAGACCAACCTCCTCGTCACTCATTATGCCCTAGTACAAAGTTTGTAACTATTTTCGTTCATTTATAAAAAATACAGTTTTCTGATAACATTGGAAAGAAATTATTGTAAAGTTAATTTTATACTTTATAAATTTTAAATTCATAAATTTAAACTCACGGTTTCATCGTAAATAGTTTTCGGTTTAAGACTAGATGGCGCTGTTCCAGTTTCTGAATCACGCTAACGTTTGTACCCCAGGGGTTGTATAAGTAGCGCCGTATTCGGTATACTGTAGCATACGCGTCGGCTGTCTGCAAAGGCAGGTGACTACTTACCATCAAGTTTTTGGGTGCAAAAGGCCTTAAACCCCTTTTGTAAATAAACACGAGTGATTAGAGATGACTTGTCTCTATTCTGTTCTCTACATCTATACAATGTGAACAGTGAATAGCGATAGGAAAACGTAATACATTTACTATTGAATATTTATGTACTTTGTGCTTGACCATCCTTTTTTATTATTCGATTTATTATAAAACTAACGGTAACAAGAAACAATTAAAAACAATTTTATGAAAATGTATATTTTCAAGGAATTTGTCAATATCCTAGAAATGTTGCCATAGAGATGAAAAAGATGCAATTTAAAAAGTATGAGAGTGATTAGAGATAATATCTCTCCATAAATACAATGTGAACGAGCAGAGAGTGAATAGTGATAAGACAATGAACTAATATACTAACGTGCATGATAAGATAACAGATAACTTGACCATTCTTTTTTATTATTTGATTCATTATAATATAATACGTTTGGTTTTATAATTAATAAAATCAAAAGTAACCAGAAACAATAGGAAACAATTTCATTAAAATTTATTTCCGAAGAATTTATCAGTGTCTTAGAAATGTCGTCGTAGAGATGAAAAAGATGGAACTTAAAAAGTTGTTTTCAAGAATTATTTCTGACGTCACAACATCTCACTGGAATAAAGTTTTTATTCATGAGACGAAGGAAGGAAACATCCTACTAATCCCTAATCCTACAATAATATTCTAGTGTGAAAGTTTGTATGTTTTTACTTTCATTACGCGTTGTCCGTTGTACGAATTAATATGAAACTTGAAACTTGGATAGTATTTATATAACTAGGACAAAAAAGGGTATACTTTACCCTAGTTACAAGTTCTCCTGGGATGATAAGGGCGTCTATATTTTTCTTATTGTTGATTTTATTTTATGAAACCACTTTTCCGCGAATCTCATAAATACATAAATACGATATATCTGTACCCTTAACGTACGATCGTTTGCTTTATTAGAAACTTCTCCCAACGTTCACTGTGGCTCTATTTACTGATGTTGAGTAAACATGAAATAGAAATCGTTCATCGCTGGATCAAGAGCAGTGATCGCTTAGAGCAAAAATTCACAAAACGTTTTATTAGCGGTTTGATTGCGATTGCGATTGCGATTGTGAATATTGCTATAGGTAATGTTTAAGTACTCTGTGATTAATATCTCTCCGTGAAGTCTGGATGGCTAGCTACTACCTTCTAACTTGAGTTAAGCCAAACAAAAAGTCGTTTTCCGGCTATCGCACTCAAATAAATTAAAAAAGAGCAATAAATTAATCTATAAAATCCTAAGTAAAAATCTTTGTGTGCGGTGGCACACAACAATTTAACACAGTTTGACGGACACTTTTTCATAATAGTTATTTCTCCTTTACCCCTATTCTCTTTTTTTTACTTTGTGCCACACAATACATAATAGTACAGATATTTAATAAACGTCAATAGGGATGTTGACTATTTTTAGGATTCAATTTTATTTTATAGATAGAACCTCAATATTCACGAAAAAAATATTACAAAAATAATAATCTTCAATTTAAAAACAAAAATTGATAAATAAAAATCATTATCAAATTTCCCACCAAAAACGTCACGTGACGTCACTAAACGATATTCAATACTATCTGTCTGCTAAGTTTGTTGAATTTCCATATAAAATTGTTCCAATGACGTCATATTCTCAAAATGGCGTTTGAGGTCACGTGACAGTGAGTACAATTTTTAACATTTTAAATTAATGATATTTAATTTATTGTGATTGATTTCAATAAAAGAATCATATTTTAGGCCTTTAAATGTTACCTCAAATACTTTAGACATAAATTTATATTAATTTATAATTAGTGTCAACATCCCTATTGGTGCATTTTGTTACTAGTGAAGCTTCGTACGAGGAACGTACGAGGTTACAGTTTATAATTTTTTTATTAAGTTCATCCGTAAAATGTACAGTGCATTTAGAATAAATTAAAATTTGAATGATGAGTTTGAATTGTTCTCGGTCTTAGTGTGTGTCTTTGTCTTTGTGTGTTAAATACCCGAGTAAAGTCAATCGAATATTGTGTAGTCCAATGCACACAGTCGAGCCTACGGAATATCTGAAGCTACAAGTAACTACACGAAATCTCGTTACTCAGTAGCCATATCGAGTAAACAGCAGCTTGAAGGTTGAAGCGCACAGTAACTAAATCTGTCTGACAAAGCATGAAGATTAAATGTAGTTGTCCCATGAATCTAAGGCGCCGGCCACACAGAAAAGACGCAAGACACGGACCCGTCGCAGTCGCGGCGCCCGTTTAATCTACTTTCATACAAAATGTATGCAGCCGTCGCGACGTAAAACATACAGAAAAGACGGGACGCCGGTCGTTTTTGTATGCGAGCGACCGCGACTGCGACGGGTCCGTGTCTTGCGTCTGTTCTGTGTGGCCGGCGCCTAACGCTGGCCATAAACGATCAAGTGTACTTGTCAAGTTTGCAGTTTGATTTGATGCGACATCCAGTTTGCATTCCAGTTTACTGGATGCCGCGTCAAGTCCGCTGCAAACTCGACAAGTGTACTTGATGGTGTATGGCCAGCATAACGAAGCCATTTCCTAGGCAACAGCAATAGAGTGAATTTACTGTAAGCATCTTACGCACAATCCATCTATGTCATTTTCTTGTAATGGTTACGAAACAAGAATGCGTAACTGACAAACAAGATTCATGACAGTGCCTAAATTAGGTACGATGTTTATTTTCAATATAGCCCGCGATAATACAATTTTCGTTCATTTTCGCAAGTCATTTTAGATAATTTTACTCAATGCATGATAAGTAGTTTCCACTGTTTAAATTATGTGTCCATCTATCTATATAAATAAAAGTCAAAAGTGATTGACTGATGTATCCACACACAGGCCAAACCCTTAGGGCTAGAAACATAAAATTTCGCACACGTATTCCTCTTATGTAGTAGGCATCCAATAAGGAAGGAATTTTTAAAATTCAACCCCCCAGAGGGGGAAAAAAGGGATAAATTTATAAGGGAAATTATACTTATCATAATTTCCGCGTGCGAAGTCAGTTCTGTTGTCTAGCTCCAAATTGTGCATGTGGCAATGATTATGGATAGTGTATATACTTAGCATTTTATGATTATTTTGCAATAGGTAGTCCTTATAACTTTATGCCTTTGTTATCCGTGTTGAGTGTCCTATAGATAAATAAATAAGTACTTAAAAATAGGACTTACCCACTCATCGAATACTGAATGATAATTTTGTGTTAAGACATGCAGGGAATCCTTGTATTTACGAGAATTTGGCATTGTCTTTGCATCTATTCGTGGTTGGTCGCATATTATGTACTGAAACTCAATTGACACAATTCGATATTGGACCCTGATGTTAGCATAAACATCAATAAATTCTAATCGGGCTGAATACTGAAATACACAGATGTGTTTTCCATAATAATTATGTCGTCTAAGCTTTTGTAAGGCGGAATCATAGTTATGAGCTTATGCGTTGTAAATAAAAAATATATTCGCGTGGAAAGGTCCCGTGTCATGAATTTAATTAACGTTTTTAGTAGAACACCTGGTTTAGTTGGCACGTTAGTTCAACTATGAACAATCTAACTAAAATACTTTAAGTTATTATAAACTCTGACACAAATAGATGAATTTAAATTTTACTATAAGTTTTTAAAACAAAGAACGGTGGAAATGAGGTCCGTAGGAATAAGCAAGTTGAAATAAGATTGAGCTATACTTCAGTTCGTTTAATTTCCCACTACCAGTTTGCTTTATCCCGACACTAGCTATTCAGATGGACCAAGCGTCTTAATTGGTGTCCATTTGGCATGAAAGAGGCACTTACAATAACCTAATGGCTTCAAAAGGCACTCACCATTTGCAGTGTTTATCGGCAAGAGATAGCAACATAAAGTATAATTTATCCGGGAATTTATCAAGATAACAATGTAATTTCATAGCAGATTTTCAACTTCAATCGATATTGCTTTATATGAGATTAAAAGTACAAGAGGATAAAAGGCATGTAAGGTAATAACATTTTGTAGAACTTCCTCATCTTAACTGGTCTCATCGTCTTATGACAAACTAGCTGTGCTCCGCGGTTTTACCCGCATTAATTTTGTGGAACAACTAACTACTAAAATATATGATGTTATATAGCCTATAGCCTTCCTCGATAAATGGACTATCAAACACAAAGGGAATTTTTAAATTTGATCCAGTAGTTCCTGAGATTAGCGCGTTCAACCAAACTCTTCAGCTTTATAATATTAGTATAGATTATTGTTACCAGTGCTCTTCCCACGGCTTTGTTCGCGTTATCCGAGATAATAAGTACATTATATTCTATTCTAGATTATGGACTACTTATCTTACTGGATCTTTGCGCGAAAGGGCAAATAACATTCATACCTCCTAATAAACTTTCACATATTCCGTCGTAGTCAATTTTCTCAGAGGTTACGGAACTAATTAGTGACAGATTTCAATTTAGAACTTCAAATATGTGTCTCGTTTTTGGGGACCAAATACCAAATAATAAAAAGTATTTCAAACTATGTGTGTTGCTAGTTATTTTTTTACATGATAGTTTCTAATAGATCAGGGAATCAATTAGTGTTTCCTTTTGGCTATTAAAGTTTTTATTGCACTCTTATTTAAGAATGCCTTGAACTTTGAACCCATGAATATTGACATTATGAATAGTTACCAAAATAACTATGCCAAGGATTTTCAATAGTCAACGGAGACATATTCTTCAAAAAAATTAACAGATGAAAATACAATAAAAATTATCACTCACCAGTAATTATTATTCGTACTTGTTACAATGACCTCAATAACCCTAATATTTCAAACAACAGTCTAGTCCATTCTAAGCGTTCTATTTTTAGGAATATTTAAAGAGTTTTTTTTTCTGATTTATTTATCCTACGTCACTGTGGTGTTTAGAAGATCGAATTTTACACCAAAACATCATTGAAAATTCACATAAATTTTAAAATTCAGTGAGAAATTTGTCATAAGCCCTTTCCAGTATTTTCACAATTCGTATCAACTCAGTGGATAGCAATTGAGTTAGCCTTAGAAACCAAGAGACAAAGGAGAACCCCAGTTTCCATAGAAACTCAGGCCCAAGTAGACAAGACTGGAAATTGGCTGTTAATTAGATTATTGCAAAAAGTTCAATTTCTCCAATTTTCACGGCTGCCAGCAATGGCCAACTAAGGAAATCCTAGAACGAATCACCTTAATTATAGGTTATGATTATGTCATACTCGTGTCACAGTGCTATTTAATATGTATGTTACACTTACGTTGGCGGGTGTCTATTATAATATCTACTACTTCAATGGTTTTCACCCAAAACGAATGTCATAAAAAGGTTGTATAATAAAAGCTATTGCATATTTCAAGAGATTTTATTAGTTATCATTATAATATATTAATATTTCGTGTAGTTGTGCAGGAGGCGTTATATTTCGTTAGTACCTTGCCCAATCAAGATACCATAATATACTCATTGTAAGTATGGCCACAGCAACTTCCTGATCTTCTAAAGATGTATAGGGTACGTTATCCAGTGTTCAGGACTTATTCTGAACCTTTGTCAGTCACAAAACAGGCGATTAAGGAGTCCATATTCATATAGTATTGGTTTGCAAGAAATTGTAGCGAAACTGCGAAACACATTCACCAAAACACAAGTACGAAAGCGAATACAATAGAAAATTAAAATCACTGTGTACGTGTCGATGAGTTTCAATAGTAAATAGGACTCCAAATACGCTGAAAATATTTGATAGTATACGTGTTCTTGTATACACGCGTAGAAAGATGAAAGATCGATGACAAATATGACAATACAGTGGTGTTATTTATAAATACTATGGTTACCAAAATGACATTATTAGGGATTACATCATCATTGTTGTCAATCGATTAATCGATGTCAAAATATTCGAAATGTAATTTAATAAAATTAGCGTAACGATTGAATGGTAATTATAATATATTACATAGTTTTGATTTATGTGGAATACGAAAATATGTAAAAAATAAATTAATATTATAATTATAATCACTAAATAATACATAAAATATATTATTATGTTCCATCAATCGATCATTATCAATCGATTCAATCGATTATAAAATCGTATGTAATGAGGTAAATACTGTGAAAACTTTTTTGCATTATTTTGTTCATTTGGCAAGAGCAGCTGAAGCTAAGATTTAAATATGTTTATCTTATAAATAAGACGAATTTTTTGGTATATAGTTTACTCTTGTCTAGTCCGATGTTCTAGCACAGATTACATATGGTTCGGGGCCGAAAATATGGTTCGGGGCCGAAAATTGGGGATCGCCTTTATTGCCATCGGAAGAAATTATATTCTTTTCTAAAACTCTGGGTACAGTATTAGTAAAGTTGAACAACAATTGTATAATGTACCTTTTGGGAGCTATTGTTACCATTGTTAGAGTTCCGTACGGAAAAACGAAAAACAGAATCCTTATAGGATCATTCGTGCATCTGGGCAACCGCCGTACACAGCCAATTTACTCCGAAACTATTGGACCAAATTAGAATTTTGAAAAACAAACAAAATACTCTTACTTGTGCACAGAAAAAAAATGCAGAGAATAGATATACTTAAACATTACAGGAAAACCTATAAGAACTCTATGATCAATTGCACATACGTTCGTGTTTAAATGTATCTATTTTCATTTGTAATTATAGTTATAAGTGTACAATAAAGATAATTTGTATTGTGTTGTATTGAATGGTCTTAAAAACAGCAAAAATAAATAAAATAGAAAAATAACGGTAAATACATAATCAAAGTACGGAACCCTCTCCAAGCGAGTTTAACTCGCACATGTCAAGTTTATTTATTATTGTTTAACGTAACACACACCGCCAACAAAAAACAAGAAAAGGTATCATTCAGCAACAATCGAGTATTAAAATACTTATTAAACCTGTAAAGTAAGATTCTACAACACATGTTAACTGTATACAAAAGTGTAACAAGTTTACTTAATTTGTAATTTAGTAAATTTTTATGACTAATCATTTGTTATCTTCTTGTGACAACTTTTTGTTATCGGATGTTTCTCTCATATATTTGAAAACGTTGCTCTACAAAACGTAACGGTAATTATTTATTAATTTTATTACCGTTATTATAATAACTGTTCGTAACTGTATTTCTGCTCACATTTTATCATCACTGATCTGGTTATAATAAATAATTAGGTAGTATATTATCATGATTACATTTATTTGCGTATGTGATTCGCTATCATAAGCGAGTTAAATATGATAAATAAATAATTTATTAGTAACCAACTGAGCAGTAATAAATTATGTTTATCTGGTATATTCAATGATTTATATGATATTATGTAAAAAAGAGGTATACAAGATGAACTTTTCAAGTGGGCTTGGATGGCCTAAACCGAAATTATGAGGAATGGCATAAAATGTAAAAAATGCCACGGGGCCGATTTTGATAAAAACTAAAACTGCACCATTACATTTTTGAATTTGATTCGAACGCAGGAACAGGAATCGAACCCGTTGATTTTGAAAAAACACATCCTGTACTATTTATTACACCATTTGATAGTGTCGTTAACAAAGATCAAATTCTGGAAAATAATGACATACAGCAAACTTAAGGAAAGAGCTCATTTTTAACAAAATACGTTTCTACCTAACCACTTATTCAACCTTAACAGGGTAAGCTATTAGAAGTAATAGAAGCGTTCAAAATGCAGCAGTTTTTTTAAATTCAATGTTTTCTTTAGGTTTGCCGTATGTCATTACTACCAGAATTTAATCCATGTTAGCAATATTATCGAATGGTGTTTTATAATACAGGATGAGTTATTTTTAAATCAACGGGTTCGATCCTGGCCAGGATTATTATTTTTCAAAAATCTAATGATGCAGTTTTAGATTTCATCTAAATCGGCCCCGAGACTCCCTTGACCACTTTTCGCAATTCCTGATAGATTCGAATTTTGCCATCCAAGCCCACTTGATAAATTCAGCATGTTTATGTGAAGAGCGCGCTGAAATTGAGTCAGTCTAATTCAGCCAATCATGGTAAATAAAATGCGTCACAGACTAATCAATATTTTACTATTTATATTTTGACAAATACTTTTAATAGTATATTTTAATTTAGTAATTAATAAATCATTGTAATAACAATTCGGACAGGTAGCGTATAAAAATCTAAGAGTCGTGATGGATGAACATGGAATAGGTAGTAACATAGTAGTAGATAGTAAAATATCTTTGGATAAACCGTGTAACATGGACATTGAACGTGCCTCGGTGCACTCTATACTCGTAGAATGTCACGGACTCAATTAAAATGTGTGACGTATACCGTGTGGCTGAACAATATTACTATGCACGTGATATTGTATATTTATAATGTAGGTATATGTAAAAAAGCTCAATAAATAGAAAATATGAAATTTAGATTTTTATGAAAAGGAAATGTATCCATTAATGATAATGTTGCTATATTTTAACAATTTTATTGCTGCAAATATGTGTATCACTTACGTACCTCCATGATAATATGAAAAAAATACATCATCATGAAATAAAACTAGTCATTGTGGTTTACCTTTATTAATAATTGTACAGGTTGCAATTATTTGTCGATTTTCACTTTATAACATGACTTCCAATTTTATATTTCATGCCTTTTCCATAATCATATCCCATTTCAATCTAACACACGGAATGCATGAGATGTAAATAAACAGTATTGTCCTTACCCATTATCACGGAATTCCCGATCATATAATACGTACAATATCTAAATCAAAATATGTATGTTACATTCAAGAACTGTTTTAATTTAAAGCGCGTTTTCACTAGTGAAAACAAGTTTTGCTGAAGGTTAAACTTTATGCAAGAAAATGGCTACCCTTGCTAATGATCTAAGTCTCAAAAAAGGAGCAGATGCAATTCTTGATGTACGTAGTTTATTACACTTTGCTAATGAACATTGACTTTATTAGGAAAAATTTCATCTACCAATTTTGTTAAAAAATATTCAGAAAGGCGTCCTATGTAGACTAGCTTGCACTAGACAAAACTCGTTTTAACTCAAAACTTGTTTTAACTGTAACACAATACACATCAATGTATTTTAACATTTAAACGCTGAATTTGTTCAAAACTGTCTAGTTATTGTATTTGAGCATTAACTTGATGTTATTGTGTATCAAAAAAAAGAGATAAAAAGGAGGCGCAAAGAAATTAAAGTGTTTGAACCTACACACGGAAACACACGTAATGTATCATTGAATAATTCCTGACTACGGCTTAATTTGGGACATGTAATCCTAGAAGGGACTTGAATATTTACTACATACTGCTATCTAGTCAAACTTACCACATTAATCTGTGCAGTAATTTTTAAGATTCCATAGCCACATAGCTAAACCTCTAACGCATGCTAAATGGTTGATTATGGAAATGCCGAAACAGACGACGTGCCGAAATTAAAAGGATATCTATGACAGCTAGTAACGCTAGACTTAACAAGCAACGAGTTTTGGCTAATCTATGGAACCACACTATACAGCGACATGGTAGCTTTAATTGAGTCTATTCCGTTCTTAGCCCACGACTTTCTGTAGTAGTTTCAAACAAACAACAAACTATAAAATAAATTTAGAAATACAATAACCGAAGACATGGCCTTGGTGCTCAAGAAGTTATTGAATTCTTTTGAGCCAAAATGATATTAATAAAGAAGTACAACAATCCGGAAAGTGAAAGAAGTGGATAATAAAAAACAAAAGTGTAAGAATCAAACTACAGCACTGAGGGAGCCGCGGCTGAGGAGAGCCATGAATGATAAATTGGAGAATTGTTATTCAAAATGCGTTTCGAACTCGACGAGTTATTGCGGAAGGACGCGATATGTCCGACGTCTAAGGCCGGGAATACACTTTATGATAGACCTAAGACTTTCAGACTTTAACTGCCCCGTAAAAATTAGAAGCAAATAATTTTTACGGAGTACTGTACGTAATCTTACGAACATTATAAATGTGAAAGTTTTTATACGTGTGGACTGTGATCTGCAATAAGACATAGGGTTCTTAATATCCCGGAAAACGTGGGTAAAGCTTCGGGCAGAGCAATAGTGGGAACAAAGTTAATGTTCCACTGCATGCTGCTTTAAGAGTTTGTTATGTAAGTTAACTAAAGCACCTAAGATTTTTTCCGAAGCGAAGCGAGGGCAATTGCTAGTTTTAAATAAATAAAATAAATAATTGAATTATATTTAAAAAAAACATACTGTCGTAGAGTAATTACCATCATTTTTGTTATTTCATCAACATTCCGAAAACATCCCTGCTTTCAATGCTAAATAATTTTTCCATTTCAAAACCTCATTTTTATTACGCTTAATTAGCAAGCCCACGTCGTTTCATCTATAACAAATTTTCCTTTCCTTATTGCTACGTAGCTACAACGAAAAAATAAAAGGAATCGGTTCCCGATCTTCAAATACAAACGATACTGATTGCGTGACATTTGTAATCGTTAGAGATTAGCGCCACCTCGCAAGAAGTTTCCAAATCTGCGACAAGAGATAACGAGCCAGGGAAAGAAAAGTTGGGCTAAGTGCGACAGGCCGAGGGGCCGAGGGGCTGCTAACTTATCCAATAAAATGGGAGTGAGTAGTGACAGGAACTTTGTGGTCCACGACGGCCCTAATGAATACAGCGAATGGCTGTAGCTGAACAAAGACTGTTGCTAACCAGACTTCAGGACTTCAATTTGGACAGGGAGTTTGTGTTTGAAAATCGAATAAGAATTATTCCGCTTTGTAATTAACTTTTTTCAACGCGAATTATCACTATGGTGAATGTCCCGTGGCCATGGATAGGTTAGGATGAGATCTATTTATAAAAAGAACAGACTTGGAATTTGCTCAGACCACACTCAAATTTGCTAGATGACTGACACTTAGTTAATAGGAAAATACTTAAAAGTCATATCAAATAGTGACTATTATTTATTTGAAGCCTAAGAACGATTTATGGATTTGACTCCTAAAGACATCGTAGGTCTAATAAATATCTAGATGTATATTCAGCCGGGCAACTTCATAAAGCCTCTGATTCTCTGAACAAAGTTGTTTTGTCTCGATGCACTGAAACAAATATCAAGTAGGAGCGGCTAACTCCTCACTGAACCTCACTTATCAGATATTTAACTGCTACAGAGCGGTGAAACTTCGGTCAGTAATGGAATCATGTAAGTATTATAATAAAATATTACGCGAAAGTTATTTTATAGAATACTAGTGGATACCCGGCGTGTGCTACTACGCAAAAAGAAAGAAAAAAATCGAAAATGTGCCTAATGGATTGTTTTAGTGGTTTCAAACCATCTTCGCATTATTGTCTTTCAAATGAAACTGGGACACATCAGTTGGATGGTTTCAGAGTCTATAAAGGATATCCGTACAAACGTGTTTTAATTTGGGAGAACTTCAAAAATTGCTGTTGTATTTATTTAATTTATTAAATGGCAACACCAAAAGATGCGCAACTAACATCATTACACGTCGTAAGTTTTGAATCTGGATTTAAATGAAAGAATTTTCTTTTGTTTAAAAAAACAATTTGTATTGCTTATTACGTTAAGTACTTATAGCCGTAACTGGTATCGTTATACTTTCACCACAATTCGTGACATTTGTGACGCTTGTTTTTCATAATTTTATATTGTTTTTAAGTTCTTTATGAAAATAATTAAAATAAAAGCAGTTAACTGTCTATTACGTTGTAGTTTTAAGTAACTTAAGTAACAACCCCATGGTCCAATTAATCGAACCGGTTAGGTAAATTGGGCCTAAGACACGATCTCACGTTTTGTTGCATTTTAAGAAATATGTATTATAGATACCAAGATAACCATTGTACGATAAATATAAATGTTATTTCATACCATGTTTCACATTCTTTAATGTTGTTAATGTTGCAAGTTGAAAATCTGTATTTGAAAAAAGTGGTCCTTAGCCGACTTTTCCCTAATAGAAGATTTAACTGTCATAGAGCGGTGAAACTTCGGTCAGTAGATATTGGAATAACGTAATATAATAAAATATTACGCGAAATATTTTATAGAATATTGACTTTTATGGTTGCTCTTTTATTTATTAGAGAATGGTATAAGCCTGATGTGGACTTCTGGAAGTTCTGGAAGTAACTCTTCATTTTTAGTGTTAGTGAAATTAATTTAGCGGGTCCTCATTTTCGTTGCGTCGATGTTCAGTTATGTATGTCCACGGCGTCGGTTTGAATAAATATTTTGTTTATATTAATAAACCATATCTAGTGTTAGGTTAGCTGGCTTTTAACTAGCACCTCACTTAAGGATAGTGTGAGTGTCAGGCAGAAGAAAGCTTAGCAAATTCTACTTGCAAAGGCAAAGCAAAGCAACAACCCATAATTGTCCCACTGCTGGGCTCGGGGTCTCCTCTCACAATGTGAGGGGTACAGGCCATAGTCTACCACGCTGGCCAAGTGCGGATTGGTAGACTTCACACACCTTTGAGAACATTATGGAGAACTCTCAGGTGTGCAGGTTTCCTCACGATGTTTTCCTTCACCGAAGCAAGTGATAATTAACTTGTAATACGCACATAATATTTGAAAATTAGAGGTGCGTGCCAGGATTTGAACCCGGGCCCCCGCGTTCGGGAGACCAACGTTCTAACCACTAGGCTATCACTGCTCATTCAATATCATATCAATTCTACTTATATTCTATTAATCCGACTGGATATTATAAATGTGAAAATATGGATGTTTGTTTTTTTTATGCAAAAACTACTGAATGGATTTTCATGAAAGGAGAATGCCCATTCAGTATGGAGAAATGTACTGACTTTAACATTTTTGTGTCTTGATAAAAATACCTTTATTTGATTATGTTATCTTAATAAATTACACATACTAACTTTAGTCAATGATAATACTAGGAAATAAGAGATTTTAAACAAAATTAATTTGTATGTAGGTTATAGTAAACTCACAGTAATATGGACTCTATGAAGGCGTATTAAAGTCCATTGCGTATGTAATGTCGATCTTTTAAGTTTCAAATTTATTTGACAGTCTCCAAACACCATGTAGTTTGTAATGTATTATAATCACAGAACACTATTACTCCTGGCTGATTATAATAATTTTCTAATTCATTTGACAGTCCCCTTACGTCATCTAGTTTGTTGTCATGGATATACTATAATGCCGGGTCCACACGCTTGGTGTTTGCCGCAAACACCAAATACAGCAAGCAACACCACAAACACCGATCACAATCACCCATTCAAACAGCGCATCCTCACATTTGGCGAACATGTCAGTCTATTCCAAACAGACGAACATGGCGGATGACGAACTTGTTGCAACGATTGCTTTTGGGTTGACCTTCTTTTACTTTAAATTAAAAATCAAATAAAAAAGAGAAAATCAAGGAAACGAAGACGTTGGTGGATGACCAAAATTATTTTTATTTACAACTAGGAAATCGCCCTTGCTTCGCTTCGGGAAAAATAGTAAAAAAAAAATATAATATAGCCTATGTCACCTGAGGATGGTGTAGCTTCGGGTAGTTTCGGAGCCTATTCAATGCAAACAATCAAATCTTTCCTCTTTATAATATTAGTATAGATAATACTTATCCGCGTCCATGCGTCATTAACTTTATGCCTATTTTTGTGATTCACATGTTTAAGATTTCAAATACATGGCTCATTTTGATATGCTTCTAAGAACGTTAGAATTATATCTTCAGATTTTAGCACAAAGACTAGATTCTACGTCCGCTTCCCTCAAGCTCTCGTTTAGTAATGATTGTTACCAAGCGTTTGGACACAACGCAAACTGTTTCCCGAACATCCTTTGATTTGTGAAGGAAAACCGACAACGATGCCGATCACTGGCGAACACAAACACCAACAGGAAAACAGGTACAAACACCTATCCACATGTTCGTGTTTGTTGTTAGTTGTTTGCTGTTTGCCATTGTTTGCCAAGCGTATGGACCCGGCTTAACTGTTGTATCATAATTATAATCGAATCAATGCAACCTATTGGCCCGAAGGATCTTAAAGGATTCCTGATTGGCCCTTATCCAAACATAAATGGCCCAATGGTTTTCTTTTGTAAAACGGAAGTAAAGTTACTTATTAATTTCAGAAAATTATTCCTAATAAGGATTTTTCAGGAAATAGGGTAAAATACTTGAAATATTTTAATTAAATTTTTTGTCCAAAAATCATTGTGACACAATTATTTTTTTAAGAGTACTGGCTATGGGCATTCTCCTTTAGCACACAGATAGATCAGAAATAATATATAGCATATGTCAAGTTCTCAGTATACATCTAAATCTATCAAGTGTTATTTAGAGATTTACGTCCAAGTTCGGCCATTAATTTATTTATTTCGCTTGAAAGCCAGTCATCCGTTGACTATTTGAGGTATATTTACTCTCATATAACATGATTCATTAGAATCAGACCTTTCATAAGAATTGGTTTGACTACTAGAGAAAAACCGGGCAAGTGCCTGTCAGGCCACGCGCAATGTAGAGTTCCGAAGTAATAAGTTTATCGACTATTACTCATAAACTATTTGCATAGCTGTGATAGTTTTCCTTATAAACTATTTTTGAGAATTTCTTATAGTCCAACTCCAACCGTTTAGCTGGCAGTAGGGGCACTTTAACTTTTATCGGATGTACCTACCCTGAAAAAAATTTTATAAACCTGAAATCTCTTTTCCGCTTGGATGGTTATAGGCCCTAGCCTGCCTATAATACACATCCCTATTATCCATAAGAGGAAAATTGGAGAAACGCGAAACTTCTTCAATAAAAGACTCAACCGGTGATGCATTCAAAACTTTGTAGACTACTCGAGACAAAATAAATATTGCATTCACCGGGATTTAAGTTTCAGCTAAAAGTTGAACCTTAAGTTGTTTAATAATGATAATTTATTGTTTTTGTTGTTCAACTGTAAAAGTAGAATCTGATATAAATTATAAATTTATGTTAAATTTTAGTGCCGCATTATTTAAATGCATTCCTAAGTACCTAAGTGGAAGCAACGCTACACAAAGAACGCTATTTCTTAGTGTGTTCGTTATTTTTTGACGTGATAACGTCTATTAAAACGATGCCGGGTGCACGCACGATGAAGCATGACTCATTTGTCGCGAACAATGGAGAAAGCGCCACGTATGAACAAAACTATATACACAATTAAGTCAGAAAGGAACTTGCTGAAAAAATAGTTTAGTTCAGGAGTTCTAGATGGAGTTGTAGTATAAGATAAAAGTTTCTAATTATAAGTTAATTTCCAGAGATAATATTATATTCGAGCACTACTTCATCAATGTTTTGTCATGACGTTGTCACGTTAAACTACCGTCCGTAAACCGACTTTACAGCCAACCATTTTTTTATCTGTTTCACAGTCACATAAACACGTTCATTGCATAATATGCAGCATAATTCAGTGACTTATCGACCAAAAGTAACCCAAACCTACAAAAAGTCGCATCTTAGTAAGCTACCAATGTGAGGTTTAATTTGATTATAACTCAAAAAAAGGTATGTAGGTAGGTAGGTAACTATTATAACCGAGGAATTGATTGATGGATTAATTATTATTTCCATAGATTTAGAACTAATAGATTCTCCTGTACATTTAACAGAGCAAGATCGTCAGTTACAAAATCTACGAGAAAGACAGAGACAAAAATTTTGTTTTTTTCCTGTGACCGTGGCCGATTATATTATACATATATATTAACTGTCACAAGTGCAAACAATACATGAATTAAGAAAAAAATTGAAGAGTGAGTTGGCTATTTGGAGATTTAAAGTTTCAGGTTGGTTTTTAGTAGAAATCGCAGCAAGTATAAGTATAGAAGTTTAAGTATGATAGTAGCAGTATTCTGGGCTGCTTGTTAAATTTTGTCACATTTATTTTAAAACAACCTCAAAGAAACGTAAATTCTCTATCTCATGTATGGCCACGCCGTGGCTGAATCTATTGGTACTACATCTATGATTATTTCACAAGTGACTAAAGATGGCGGTTATGGCGTTTGTCGATCACTTCTCTAATCTGCATAACTATCTTTAGTTTGACACGGGTTGTACGTTGAGGCCAGGTCAGCCGATAGACAGGTCCCTTGATTTGAATATGCCTTGTCACAACGTCTTGGTCAACAATAACAACTGCATACAAACATGGCGGAATAAATTAGTGAGAGACCACACCTACAAATTCATGTTAACCTAGTATACACACGAGCGATAGTGGCGCGCTTATGTGATCTGCCAGGCTTTCAAAGTTTGAAAGATAAGTTTGAATTTCTATTCTCGGTTTGGGTGTGTGTGTTATTGTCTCTGTATGTTTGTGTGTGTTATTGTCCTTGGCTTCAACGACACAGGAATCCTAGTGTGGGGCTATAAGTGTGTAGAGTTATAAAAACTGTACTCAGTAACTTTGGAATGTATATTGAATAGTAAATTTCATTATGACATGATATAGTTGAAAATAACAATCTAAAATAGTTAAGTATTACGAGATTTTATAATAGATAAGTAGATAAAACATATAATTATTACATTTTTTGACATTTTGTGTATAAATTTTGCATGCCTTATAATAATATGGCAAACATACCAATTTTAATACCTTTGTAACTAACTCATATTCGAGCAAATAAATTGAATTGAATAGAAAAATACAATTGATAACAATTTAATTTAAGTAAGTATTAATTGATAGCAAACAGTGCTTGAGTGTTTTTTATACAAATACAGTACGAATTATTACAAAAAAAAAACACTCGAGCACTATTTGCTATCAATTGTTAATTACTTAATTTCCATATTACGCATAAACAGGGAGCAGATACACGTTCTGGATTAAACACTTAACGTTGACAATATATCACATGGAAATTAATCGGTTCACATATCCGTCTGTTTGTACACAATAATCCAGTAAATAATTGCATACAATTTTATGCTATTTTATGAATCACGAGAAAGTCTGTTTACAAAGAATTTATAAAGAAGTAGTTAACGGTTTAAAAACGAAATACACGGAATTATATTTAGGTACTAATGAAAGAAACTATTACTATGCTGTTCACAAGGAATTTAAATAACTGCGGCTAAGAGGAAGAAGGTCTACATAAGCTTACAAGAGTTGACCCACAAAAACAGAGTCAGCTATCGTATAAAAAACATAAAATCTCATCGAATATCAATTAGATAATATTTTGGTACCGATACTCGGTATTATTTACTTGATTACAGCAAAGCCAAAAGTGTTTTCGTTTCAAATGTGTTTTACATATAAGTCAGTAATAATTTAGTATTTCACGTATCAGAATATAAACTAATAAATTAAAAAAACATTTTAAAGAGAGTCGTGCTGGGTTATCAAAGAAATGGCTTAATTAGCATCATTTCAATCTACCTACCAACAAGCATATCATATAAGATTTTTTAGAAGCAATGTTAAATAAATGATTACAGTGAAACGAGGTCAACTTACATAAAATACAGACACACACATGCTTACCCAAATTATACAATTAAAATACAAACTTTAGGAGCTTCCACTCAAAATGTGGTTTCCGTCCGAAAACGGACGTTCATACAAACTTTTATTGAAATCGCGTTGTAAAGACCAACAAGCGGTAAATAACTAGTAGGATAGACAAGCCACATTGGTCACTCGTTGAAAGGCAATGCTTTCCAGGATTTTTTTTACAATTTGTCGTAACATAATTCTTCTAAAAAAATAAAGGACTTCAAAATTAGGCGTAACTCAGAAACTACTTCTCAGGTTTCGCTCAAATAGGACCATATAAGAAGCACCAGCTTTTGTATGTAAAAAGAATTATCAAAATCAGTACACCCAGTAAAAACTTATGAGGTAATACAATATTAAAAAAAAAGAAAAAAAATGTTGGTTAAAAATATATTGTTTATACTACTTTCCATCCTCAGCTTAGCACATGGCGTGTCCAAGGCTTCACAATACGAAACCACAAACATGGAAACGTCCCA
This sequence comes from Thymelicus lineola, assembly GCA_963932265.1. NCBI lineage: Eukaryota > Metazoa > Arthropoda > Insecta > Lepidoptera > Hesperiidae > Thymelicus > Thymelicus lineola. The sequence goes on from OZ010680.1 coordinate 12,986,199, forward strand.
ATCATCCCAAGGGAACATAAAACATATTTGCAGTGTAGTGTTATAGAACGCAAAGTAAATTCGTACGCGGGACCGACGTACGCGACCTACATCAAGCCTAAAATCTAAATCCTGTTTGAAAATACCATAGTATGATTAATAATACACAGACAGATTGCTTTAGGTTTTGCTAACCTATTATAAAATAAATATAGTTTTCAGCTGTGATTTTGTTACGTAATATTACGTTGTACAAATTATTATATTGGTTTAGCCACTATGATCGTTTTGATGACATTTGTGGTAAAATAAACAGCACCCGTAATAATATTGGAAATAAACGATCCGTTTAATTTGTGTTTTAGACATATGGGTATAATATTTGTGGTTAATATTACCTCTATACGAATCACTCGAATTACTCGATATGAATCTATGCAATTATATGAATAGGTGTTGTGGTTTCATTACCGGTGTAATTTATATAACCTAGCCTTGATTTACCATATTATGTTATTTAAGTGTGGACCCCCAGCCAGAGAAAATAAATATTATCGTGTTCAATGTTACACATAAATAGAAAGTTACCCGTATTGGCTGTATAGTTATAAATTATTACATTGTTTTAAATGAGTAAAGAGTTTAATAATATTTAATAATTAACATAGGGCTTTGACTACAAATATTTCAATACGTAGCATATATTTTAATTAAATTAATAAGTAGGAAGTTCAATTTTTTGTTAGCATTCTTGCACTTTGCACTTTTTACAGACAATTTGTTGTTTTTATTTTAGACGGCGGGTTTTTTAACAGTTTTTATTTTTATTTTGTAAAGTTTACACCAATAATGTTCTTTTGTTTCTATACTATTGACTTTATTCATATAAATATCTTAACAACAATAATTTATAGTGAATTGTAAAGGACATTATAATAATCTCAGATATTAATATACTTATACTTTTTGACCCTTTTTACGACAATCACGTGGAGTATGAAATTAGGCAAAGTTAAAAATTGCATGGTGAAAGAGTGCAGAAAGATAATATCTTTGTTTAATATGCAATAGAAACACACAAAATTAATAAAATAAAACTTACACATATGTGACGTATCATTGGTGACATTCAAATTATATTGAAATTGAAAATGACAATTCTCATGGAATACTTACGGTACATTTATGTACTATTATATCTTCTGTACTTACGGTCGAATTTTGACCGCAGAACCGGTTTCTAGTTCGTATAAATAAGTCGGCAATGCAATGCATATTACACAGTGCAATCACCACAAAGTTAGGGGTTCTCGCATGCAAATTCAGACAAGAACATTACACGTGGACGTAGCTTTACGAGCGGGAATTACAAGAAGTCGAAGCTCGTATGAACGTAATTCTGATTTAACGTAGTTTGTAGGCTTGTTTATTTTACAACTGGAATAACGTTTCAAGAACTCTGCTATCAATCTATCTGCAAAATTCTTGTGAAAGTATAATTTTATGATGTTTCAGCTGCAGTATTGAATAACTATTCCATTGGCAGTTTCTCTGAATCCTCCTTTTTTTTGATTGGCTATTAGCGTAAAAAAATTGTAGCTACATTTTATTTTTGTTTTTGTTTGCTGGCTTCGTTAATTAATAGACATATAGTAGAAATAATAGATAAAAGTTGAAATTTAAAATCAGTCCTTCGTGGACCAAATAAGGGTCTGATGGTGAAAATTAGAGGAAAATGTTTGTAGCAGCGTTTGAATTTAAACAAAGAGTGACATGGAAGCCTGTCAAGTACTCTTAACACAATTAAGTACCGATGCTAACATGGAAGTCCATTAATGTCTCGGCAAGAACAGCGTCCGGTAGATATCTCGGTAATCTGATACGTTTTCAGTAGAGTGTTGTCTAATATTCGGTTTCTACGTATTTTAGAAGTTTTCTATTTTTCTGTTAAGTAGGTGGGTGGGGCTTATCACTTAACACGTTTGGACAGGCACTTTTTAGTTAATATTTAGTAAAATGCATAAGTAATTAAGTAGGTTGTGAAGATTTTTATGGACTAAAGCGCTTTACTAAATTATTAGGTTTGGACGCACACGAAAAATTATTCACTTAAAATGTAATTAAAATTTAGTTATTTACTTAACTACACGAATACGTATATTAGTTCGTTGTATAAACCGGACTTAAGGATACAGATTGTGATGTGTAAAACGATTTCGTGTGTTGTAACAAGATAGGAATATATAGTAATAGTCCCACAGATATAGATAGTAAAGTCCCGTCTATACATATAACCCGGCGCGTAAGCGTTTTGACAGCTTTTCGGTATCTGCTACTAGCGTAGAATTTTTATTAATGACACACTTCATTTCTCTATGGACCTAATTCTGAATCCGCCAGACGATCCACTCTTTTTCTTTAGGCGTGCTATACATTTCTTCCATTCGGAAAATCTGGGCAGCAATCTGGGTTTTATAATAAAGGTATAATTATTAAATTAAATGCTCAATACACGAAACGCCGCTTTAAACTCGCCTAGACTCTAACACTAAGCTTATTATCACGCCAACGAAACTTCTAGGACCAGCTAGAAATTAATACAATCGTAGCTGAAACTTCGTAACATAATAACGAAGTTAAGTGTCAACTCGAAGGGACCTATAATGAATATACACTAGACTGTTATGAATTAAATATATTCAAATTTATGTTAATTACTTTCGGTCTGTAGTTGTAATCGATTTGGATGATTAGAGTCATCTGGCCGTGAATTATGTTAGTCAAGGAATATCTAGTTGTTTTGTTCGAGTTGGTCAATTATTAACGATTCAAGTGAGGAGGTTATGCCGTTTATCTTTAATACTAAATCATAATTAAAATAATGGTATATCATAATTAAATTATTGCGTAATAATTATGTTACTTATATAATATCAAAATACAAATATAATTACGCAGTAATAAAATGGTTCAGTACCTAATTCTCTCCTATTTGTGACTATTTGAGATGTAGAACTTAAGTTCAGATCACTCGTGTTGTTGAATAAAAGTACTAAGTACCTAGGGTATTTTCATTCATTTATTCTTGTATCTACATAATTGCCGTTTCACAAAGGTGTCTGATTCAAGATTTTCTTTTAATACAAGCTTTTAATTTGCTTCCTTCATTAATTTGATAGCATGATGTATGGATCAAATCTTGTTAGCTGGATTAGAACTATAATATCTTTCCTGTGAATTCACAAATTGATTTAATTAGTTTCGTTGCCAATGCATTACATGATAATGGTAACCTGATACTACGCTCAGGGTTGGCCCCAAAAGAGGAAACTCCTGCACCGCCAACAGCATAAAAACACAAAATTTTAAAAGCTTATTTTTAAAATATGAATTCATTTTTGTTGAGTTACAATGGCGAGCTTCTTTTAGTTTTTGTGAACCGAAAAAATAAGATTATGTGAGAAAAATAAACCAAAACTTATTTAAATTACAAACCTATTAAATTTTAGAATGAGAAGTATAAAAAGTTCAATCGTGTTTTTTCTTATAACCAATACCAACAATATCCAGGACTTAGGGATTATTTATGCTACACCGAGCCGCGCACGAGCCGTGCCGGGCACGAGCAATTTCACAAACATTTTCCTCGACTCGGACACGGACGTCGCACGGTGTAGCATAAACACTCGATGTCAGTCGATGTCCGCGTCATACAAAATCATAGAGTAACTTATACTTAGGGGAATAGAGATATCAGTCGACTAAGTGACGCCTAACGCCATCTAACGCAAACTAACTGAAGTAATGAAGAATCCTACGCATAGCACTATAATTTAATTTAGATATTTTTTTGATTTTGTTCCTATATTACTTCTCTTATAGAATCTACGAAGTACAATTAACGCTTGCGCGATTCAACCGACTGGTCAGCGCCATCTAACGGTATATGACCGAACTATTTAAAGCATAGAAGAAATGCTTTGTATTAAGTGAAAAGACCCTGTACAAAATGTTAGTACCGTGCCTCGTCCGTGCCTCGTCCGGCGCACGGCTCGTGTCCGGCTCGGTGTAGCATAAATAATCCCATAAACAACAAATTACTCAGCTGTTTTAATTAACGATTGATGGTACCGTCACTTTGTTACTTGCGCTAGCTCTCGTCGCAGCTAATGCAATTAAAATAACTTTATCAAGATGCGCGCGTAGGTCGATACTGGGAGGCAAACTCGATATCAATAACGAGAGTAACTTTATTTTATTTGCGCGTATATTCCTAGAATGCATTTTCTGAATATTTTTTTTCTAGCAACAGCATTCTGTAATACGAGTAATAATTATTTTGTTTAGAAATATCTGTCTTGTTAGACTTATCTTTTTAGTTCTTAATTAATACCGTGACTGCATGAATAGTTAATGTATTTTCAGATTTTGCAGCCTATTAGTATACAAGTTGTCAATTATTCCTTTGTTACACTTCAGAGACGCACGCGTGAACCGAATTTGATCATCTTAAATGATAGCTGGTGTTCGCTGAATGATAGTGATGGTCCAGTGATTGGATTTAGGGGTCCGTTTACGAAATATTTTGCTAGTGCTGATTTTGGTTAGAGTCAAGTATTCTCCCTCCCCCCCTGCCAGCTAAACGGTTAAAGTTGGACATTTGAAAACATCCACAAAAATAGGTTGTATGATCGATTTACAGGAGAAACTATCACGCTAGTTCAGCTATTCAGTCAATATACAATAGATCACATGTTTTAAATAATAATTTAATATTTTAAATAAAAATATTATACGAACAGAGTAATCTTTTTCGATGTCTGATTTTATATCTATAAGAATAAATATTTTCTAATCACGTACTACTGAGGTTCAGTTTGTTCCAGTCTTTCTCAAAGTGCCCGATGAGAGCTCTTGAGACCTGAAAAAGAGCGGTAGAAGTGTTTGTTTATTATATTTTTGTCTTTTGTGTTTTTTGTGTTCTTTTCTTTCGGTGTAATCTATTATATTTATGTATTAAAATAATTCTCTCCTTTGTCTTTGCTATTTGTATATCGTTTGTGGCATTTGTAATGTGGAAATAAATATTTTCTTATTCTTATTATTATTCTTATTGGAGGGAATGTAAAAAAATAGTTAATTATTACATTTTGCTTGTAATTTTTTGTAAACTAAAACTAAACAAATATCAATTAAATCAAAAAGTTTTTCGATTGAATAAAGTGGATCTGGAATAATTGCAAACTGTGTAACTTATATCTATTTTAAGGCCCATATAAACGAAAAAATTCTGCATAAGTCTTAGCTTGTTTTTTTTACTTAAAATAAGTTAATGCTTGACCATAATCCCATCTGATGGTAAGTGAAGAAAATTTGTTTTTACGTCATAGGAGTTTACTTTCCCATGAGCATCGTCCTGCAATCTAATATGTTTTTTGCTTTTGAAAATAGTTGCATAAATAAGGGGGCAGTGATTGAAGGAAGTTTAGGAACCTATGGTTTGTTCGATATCCTTTGGAAGGTCTAACACAGCATCTTACATCGGTCATTCTCGCGGGAAATTATCTTGAACTATTTTTGATCCCTGGTAGATAGAATGGTAAAAATCATTCGAAAACACAATTCGAATTAATAAAACGGAATGGTTATCTTCATTTGAATCTTACAGGAGTCTTGAGTTCGATACCCAGCGAGACGAAAATTTAAATAAGTTTGAATTTCTGTTCTTGGTCTGGATGTGTATGCATGTAGTTGTTTTTTTAAACTAAGAGAGCCAGTAATAAGTGTCTTCCACTTGTGTGACATCCATTATTCATGCTTTAGGAAAAAAATTCCTTAGCTATTATAGCTATTGGCTATTAAAACATTATATTGTATTTGATCGCAATGCTGGAGAACTTAAGAAAAGTAGTGACATAAATTGAACAGTTTAAGTCGAAGTCATAGAACACTAAACTTGTTGAAGATGGATTTTACGGAAACACCTATCTGTTTTTGATACTAGGCAAAATCCTTCTCTCAAAACACTTTTCGTCCTCTTTTCCGCCGCGATGTTTTTTGTGGAAATAACCATTAAACGACCTGATAGTAGTAGGTGGTTGTTATCGCCCATGGACACCAGCGAAAAAAAGGCATAACCGATGCGTTGCCGACCAAATAAGAAAGAAGCAAAAGAAAGAAATAAAGTCCACATTCAGACAATAGACTGAACTTTCATACCCTGAAAGAACCTCTTGCTTACAACGATGCGAGACCCAATAAGCACGTACCAGCGGACTTGGTTTCGCGGGCACGTGGCACGTGGGCCGCGTAGGGAACCGTAAACTAGTATCAATTGCATCCTCACGGGAAATTATTTTCCATTGGTTGCGAGATTTCTTTTCGCAATAGTATTCCGAGACCCAGCTTTGTCCAGATATGATTTAGTTTGATATGGTTTTTAACCGACTTAAAAAAAAGAGGAGGTTCTCTATTCGACTTTTTTTTGTGTAATACCTCATGACTTTTTACTGAGTGTACCGATTTTGATGATTATTTTTAAATTGGAAAACTGGTGATTGCCGTGTAGTCACATTTAAATTTGAGCAAGATCTGATCAGTAGTTTTTGAGTTACCCCTAATTTTGTAGTCCGTTATTTTGTTCACCTACAGACTTTGTATTATAATTTATTACTCATAAAGTCAACGTTACCCTATCGTGCATTTTAAACCTAAAAAGGACTACCGGTATTTGGACACTTCATCTATACAAATAAATAAAATTGGAGTGTCTGTTTGTAATATTAAAATAATCGCTTTTTACTATGCAAGTGCATTTGGATGTATACAGGGTACTTATACCAAAACATTTTTTTTACAATTTTTGTGTGTCTATTTTTTTCGGCCAATCTCTGAAATGACTGGACCGATTTTGACGGGACTTTCACTGGCAGATAGCAGATGTAACAAGGAGTAACATAGGCTACTTTTATTTTAGAAACAAAACGCGATACGAAGTTCGCCGGGTCAGCTAGTCGAATCTAAATTTTTCTGTCCATTTTAATACTAGGTTACCTAAGTACTTTCCTCATTTATTTATTTTATTTTATTTATTTATTATTACAGGAAGCTTACGGCTAAATACAGAAACAATAATAATTACCTGAAGGCCAATTACAAGTTTCCACAGATAGTTTGGAAAGAAAAAAGTAATAAAAAAGACACATGCACAGACTTAAAAAGAATACAAATTCACTCATTGGCTCGATGGTAGTATGCCAGAAACATGTTTGTTTAAAGATCTTTTCAAGTAGCACAATCCATTTCTTCCTATAAGTAAAAGTGAAACTTGAAGGTCTGTTACCTACTTAAAAGTATTTTTATTTGGATATTTTATTCCATTTTATAGTGAAGTGCTCACAGCCGTGGCTTGTCAGTGTTAAAAGATGGATCGTGTTTTATTTAATCTGAGGTGTTAACCTACTCGCGTTGAAGTTGATTGAAAGACTGATAAGCTCAAAACTAAGGCCTATATATTACCCAATTTTAAGGGAACCTTACGCTAACCAAGGGTAGTGTAATAAGCATTAGGGAGTGAGAGTTCTGACCTAGGGCGATCGGCGCGTTCTGATCTCCCTTACTCTCTTAAGCCCTGACATAGCTTATGGGTGAGGGATTTTAGGTAATGACATTGTTACCAATTTTGCGGATCGTCCAAAATAATGAAGAACTCCAGCGTATTTGATCACTTGTGATTTCTTTGTGCTATGACAGCTATGTATGAAAGTGACTCGCTCCTGTGAGTGACGTTTACGTGGCAATCATAAATATATTTTTTCAAGAGTGGTCATCGGTCACGACACAATTTTTATATACCATGACAAGACGAAAAAAAAAGTATCGTATTGTAAATGTAAAATTGATTCTTATATTTTATGCAAGTATTTATATGCCTTTAAGTAATATGAAATTTAATATAAATGTTACAGCTGGAAGTTCTCCGTCACCCACCGTACTCACTGGACTTTGCATGATACAGCTAAACAATAATAACAACTTAGCATCTATTTTATTAATAATTCTATATACTCGTACTTACATGTAGTACATGTACATACGTATAGACAAAAGGCTTAAAGAAAAAAGTTAGACTACTTTTTTCCTCTCTTTGTTAACAGATTTTCTTATTTTTGCTATGGTTTGTTACTTAACGAGCTTTTGTGATATCAGTAAAATTTACAGCCAGAATAAAAGTTCTCTAATTTCCAAATGTAATACAACTACAGTAACAATACATGTATAAGCAACTAATACAATCAGAACAAATAAATGGCTTTAATCACTTCCCGAGGCACAGAATCACTAAGGAAATTTTGCCATAGCATTCACCCTTATAATCCGATTGGACCACACACACATTATTGTTAAGTGAGTAAATTAATTTTAGTTAGCAAATATTATGTAATATGCTCAAGTTATATGAAAATGGTGAATTATATTACTTCAAAATTTCTTAAGAAAGAATGTTAAATTATACTTATAAGATTCACGATAAAAACATAACACTTCATGCAGCTGGTTAATTAGATAATTGACCGGTACCTGCAAACGATTCGACGGTCGTTTTGATCGCCTGAAGTAGCAGTAGTCGCAGACCGCAGTATCTCGCTCCACTCGTGTGCTCGATCGTGTCTCGTCGCTCCATTCTACATAAAGTGCGAGCAGGGCAAAGCATAATGTACGCTCACTCGCACTTAGGTCTTAGGTGTAAGTGTGAGTGAGCGCGCAATAGGCTTCCTCCTGCTTCAATTGATATTGTTTTGTACAATAGGTATTGAATATTCGTAATTCCTATTACCATCCCTGTGGCCTAAGGTGGCAAGGCCCGGTTTTAAAACCGGAGATTGTGGGTTCAAATCCCACCAGGGTCCCAAACTGCATTTGGTATGGTAAACCTCCCCTTTTTTGTTTTGTTTTTGAGTTTTTATGCTAAAATTATCTTTCTAATTATTTTTTTTATTTAGATTAACCATAGTAAAAAAAATTTATTGTATCATATTTAATCATCTGCATCGGGCGATCATTGTTGAACCAAATAGGTCGCTCGCCGACATAATATTATATTTATATATATAAATAAAAATTAATGTTGCTAAGCGCATAACTCGAGAATGGCTCGACCAATTCGGATAATTTTTTTTGTGTATATTCCGTAGGGCAAACGGAAGGTTTTTATAATATTAAAAAAAAACTGCGTGAACAATACTAAAACCAATACTTTTCTTTTCACATCAAAATTTGCTTATTATAATATTTAAAAAAAATAAAAAAAAACTGAAAGATCTGAGAAACAAACAAAACCGATTTGGTGGAGCGATGATTTTATTAGCGAGAGATTTCCGTTAAATATTACCACCAGTGATTCCTCGGTCAGTAGTACAGTAGTACAGTTATAAAATAGCGCGTGGGGTTGGTTTAGACCCCGCCCGTGACGGTATAGGTTAATGAAAATCTATTCAGCAGTTTTTCCACGAAAGAGTAACAGATATCCATACAAACTTTTACATTTATAATGTTAGGATTTGTCAAAGTAGCAATAACATTTCATTTTTCAATTACTACGTTCTCCACAGACATTTATTATGTGTAAGTTTGGTTCTGACGCACGAGGATAGGACAAGGGTCTTATGTAGGCACCTGTTATTATAGGATAAGAATTACAGAGTGTTACGCAAGTAACGAAAGTTAAGAATTCTGAATGGGTTTGGAGTCGTTTGAAATATGTGTGGCTTTGCTAAAATATTTTTATTGATATGTTACTTTGTACTGGATATCATTTTGAGTAGCGACGATGGGATCAAACCCTCATTTCGTGCAAATTAATAAATGCACTTATGAACGTCAAAGCTTTGAGTCTACCACCGATTTAGAAAGGGGCCTTATAAAAGAGGAAAAGAAACGGTTAAAGAAAACTGTAAAGTTATGTTAAATTATTTTGCCTACATTCTGGAAACTACGTTGTTCTAAAAGCCAAATAGAAATGATTTTGCAATAAATAAATTTAGTATACTTAATATTATAAAGTGTCTTTATTATTTCCTCTGATTATTAATTTCATTCAGGGAAAACCTTTGTTGCCTGTTCCGACCAGACTGCATACATACCGTACAGATGATTAGATATAATTAAGACTTATTTTGTACTCGGGTTACTTTTTATAAATTATCTCATTTGTATGTGCACATTCCAGCTATGACACAGAAATTTCTAGTTCTTGATAATGAAGTATAATAGTAGTGGTCGGATCAACATCTTTTTTTTATTTTATTGGTCCTACCATCCACATCACTTGTTCATAATACATATTTGCACCTACATGTTAAAATCACAACATAAAAATGTAAGCAGTATTTTGCTTGCTTTCAATGATTTTGTGTATTCGTAATGTTGAGTGATTTTCCTGAATGTAAATTACTCTTTTGCGTGACATTTGACAAGGTAAGCTTCGGAGTTATTGAGTGTAAAAGTCAAATGGAACGTCGTATGGAAAATATTATTATGACCTTCAAGCGACTTGTTTGTCTTATTCTCAAGCTGAAGTGTGTCTTTTATCTTACAAACTAGTAGCTTGCCCACTCTTTGCTTCGGTAAACTTAGGTATTCGTTATCAGGCGCGCTTAATGTTACAAAACTGATTCACTGCAAAACCATACTTTTATTTGAAACAATATAGGCATCCAATTCCCAAAAACTTTTTGATGTTCTGGCTTACAAGCTAGACCTCTAGCAATGTACTTAAATCGCGGTGAAAATCGCGTCTAAATTCGTTCTGTTTTTATTTATTGAAACTTGTTTCATTGTAATTTTACCCTACGGCCAGGAAGGGACATTGTTTCGCGCGTATGTGGTATGTACGTATGCATGTACTTAATATTCTTTATTAATACCTCATACCTTCCGATGATAATGCATTTTAATGAAAATGGTAACGATAAGCTATGCTCAGGGTTGATTTCAGACTAGGGAACTCCTCAGCGGCAAACAGCACAAACACACGTTTAAAAGCTTGGTTTTGAAAGTATTTTTTTATTATACATATTTTTTCTTAAACATCTGATATTATACCTACAGAAATCGAAATATCACAATTTTATTTATTATATGTATAAATTGCCATCGCATTTAATTATATTTTAATATACTAGGAAATCGCCCTCACTTCGCTTCGGGACAAATAGTAAAAAAATTATAATAATATAGCCTATGTCACCCGGGGATAGTGTAGCTACCCAACAATGAAAGAATTTTTCAGTGAAAGAATCTGTTCAGTAGTTTCGGAGCCTTTTAAATGCAAACAAACAATCAAATCTTTTCTCTGTATAATATTAGTATAGATTATTTATACATATGTACAAAAAGAGGTAGATACTTATATATGTATCAAGACAAGCATTCAAAGTTTTCTTATATTTATTCGTGTGATTAGTCTTGAAGAATTTAAAGGATTCCTTAATGAGGAAATAACGTTTGTTTTTATTACAAATAAGAACGGAACCTTAAAAAGAAAATAAAAAAATAAGAAAGGATAATAAACCGAATATCCCACATTGATATAACCACAGTGTCTGGATATAACCGAGGCCATGTCCGCATATCCGACTTTAGTATTTGAGGACGTAATCACAGATATAACATACACCCGTGGTTCTGTAGCACTTATTGAAACTTGTTTCATTGTAATTTTACCCTACGTCCAGGAAGGGACATTGTTTCGCGCGTATGTGGTATGTACTCGTACGTATGCATGTACTTAATATTCTTTATTAATACCTCATACCTTCAAAAACTGCTGGACTAATTTATACAATTGAGATATCGTTAGATGCATCTTGACAGCTCAAGTGTTGTTAGATGAGTGAAATTAGAAAAAAAAACATAATAATATGGTGACTGTGAGATGCCATTGTTTGAAGTATCAAAAAATAAAAATAAGTGTGATGCAATATTGGGTATATTGGGTAACGGGGTATATGGGGTAATATTGGGTATTAAATTATGCAAAGAGTTCACCATAAATTTTGATTTCAAAAAAGTATTATACATGTTGGTTGTATTTTGTGTTCTTGGGATTACTGATTTTTCTAAATTTATACTAGTTTACTCTATGTGGGATACTTTCGAAATATTCGCAAATATTACTTGCTTGAAAAGGAAAACTTTCTGAAAGCTGAGGCAAAGTTTATAGTTTTCGTCATGTCCATCCGTCCGTTCGTCTGTTCGAAGCAAAACGACGAGACCCTTAGTGCTAGAAAGCGGTAATTTGACATATACGTATACATATTTATTAAAACTCCAGAATCGTAGAATTAAATATTGAAAAATATTTTTTTCAGGGTACCTCCCCTAGAGGTAACGTGAGGATGAATTTTTATTCGTGGCGTACCCTATAGTGTGTGATAAAAAGGTCTTCCAAAAACGTTATGGATCTTCTAAAACCATTTTTGAAATTAGGAGTCAGTTTGCGAAATATTTGGCTTTAAATTGATAATTTTGGTTAGTCAAGTGTCCACCCACCCTCCGGTTGGACGTTGGCTCCAAACAGTGTTGCCACATAATTACAATAGATCTACGGTAGATTATTGCAGAATTATTAGGAAGATCAGTAACCCTCCAATAACTCACACAGGAGCAGCGTGGTAATAACGCTCCAGGTCATCTCAATCACAAACTGAATGCTGTGACTAACGTCGTCTAATATCGTTACCAAGTTAACTGGTAGGTAATGGGATTAACGCCGGTCGGATGTTATTAGTACTGTGGCATGTACCGTCAGCAGGAAGAGGCATGATACAAAAACATAAATATGAAAGTTTGGATGTTTAGATGTTTGGATGTTTGGATGTTTGTGACTCCATCTCGCAAAAACGGCTGAACGGATAAGAATTAAATTTGGCACACAGGTAGTTCTTGACTTAACTTACCGGCTAGGATACTTTTTATCCCGATAAATAGACCTCTTCCCGAGGGATAAGAGTTAAAATTTAATTTTCGTTCATAGATTCGTTTTTTAAATAACAACTTTGATGATTCTCTTTTTATAACGTTAGAGAATTGTAATGTTAACATTGTGATATCAGTACATCATTTAGCAACTTAGGACCTGATGGAGCATGTTGGAGACAAAATATGTAACTCCTGAACATGCGGCAATAACGGAACTGTTTTTAAATTAATTGTTGTTTGTAACGTTAACATTGGAAAACCAGTACAACGTTAAATAAATAAATAAACGCTTCACACTTATAGGATCACACTACGATACCCTGTGTTGTGGGTGTCATAGATAACACACAAAGACAAAGACACCCAGACCGAGAATAGAAACTCAAACTCATCATTCAAATTTCCGCCTTGCTGAGAATCGAACCCAGGACCCCTGGCTCGGCAATCCGGCATGGTTACCATTGACCAACACAAAACCTGATGGTTTATTTCGGAGAAAAAATATATACAAAATTGTATACTTTACCAGTTTTATGTATAAAGCGCGTACAAACTCATACCCGAGGGTATGAGTTACATTGTTTTCAGTAGGTTTCCCAGTGTCTCGAGTAGTATGGAGAACACAAATAACACACAATATTATATTACACTCAAGACCGTAGTATAAATATTAATTTTACACATAAATATGGCCATAAATTGAACATGGGAAACTTGCTTCGCAGGCTGGATCGAATCGCAATCAACAAGGCTATAAGGACATTCTATGTATGTACTTGTATGTACTATACTAGTAAAGGATTTCTGTAGCATTTTTTATTAATCACAGCTAGAAGAAGGATAGAAGCTAATGTGTAATATTACAGACCTTACGTACAAACGAGTAGTTGGCATTTAACATATGATACATAATAACATAAACATTTTGTAACATTAAGTATTATTAAGAATATATTTATTATTAACAATAAATAACGTTTTTGTATCATGTCCCATACCTCTTTTGCTGTCTGTACATGCACTAGTGGGTGTTATTGTAGCCTCATTCAATCAAAGCCTCTTCTTTTATCAATCGACATACATGATGGTACTGCTACTATACACGACCTTCCGATGATTAAGATTTGCTATGATCTCTATCTTTATTTACCCTAAAAGGATAACCTACGTTTTAAATCCCATCTCGGAATCAAAAATTAATAGTGGTGTCAATTTCAACACCGCCAGAGGTCCATAAGTGCTTTCTTTATCTTTCCCTGCATGCCAAGTGCCGTAAAGATTTGTTTTTAAATGGTTTTATGTACCCTATTTTTGTGGGTCTTTTGGAAGCTTAATTAAACGTACTTCCATTTATCCTAAGAAGTTACAGGTGCTGCTTTAGTTCTGAGACAATGCATTTTTTGATAATCTTGCCATGATGCTACACTCAGGCTGTGTTCCAGACGAGGGAATTCCTTAACGGTTAACAGATCAGGTACGATATGTTTTTTACAATAACAGTGCATTTTAAAGGTTGCCCTCGATTTCCCTGGGATCCCATCATCAGCTCCTGACTTGATGACATTAGAAACAAATTGTAAGTATAATATCCTATCAATCAAAAAAAATTAAACTCGATTCACAGTTGGCGGGGAAATCGGTAAACATATATAAAAATATACAGTGGAACATAGTAACTTCTCCTTGATTAATGTTGGTTAAAAATCAGCGGTCTGTACGAAAACTAAAGCATAGCGTTATTAGCAAAGCCAGCTTAGTATGCGGAATGAGATAGCATGTTGTTGTCAAGCGGAATCAAGCGTCATGCGGACTTGATCGTGTATGGCCACGGTAAGCTGTCTGGCCATATAGTTATCTCTTGCACACTGGATGGCGTGTCAAGTCAAACTGCAGACTTGACAAGTACACTTGATCGTGTATGGCCTCCATAATGTACATTACACTGGCTGACATTGTGTTGTCTGTGTATCCTACTGATATTATAAATGTGAAAGTTTTTGAGGATGGATGGATGTTTATTACTCTTGTAAGCAAAATCTACGAAGACCATGATCTGGAACAAAATATAGGATACATAATGTTCCGGAAAACGCAGGTGAAAGGCAAAGATTCATGTATAAACATTTTTGAGTATCTGCATATCTACTACAAAAGCATATTATTATAAAGTTCCAAAAAGATGCAATAGTCTTTACTACTCAGATAATAAGAGCGATTACAATCTTAGAAATTGTAAGTCGTCACACTCGTAACGATCCCATTTCTGGATTCAGTCATCCGTTCCTAGAGCATTTGTGGCCATATTTCAAACGCTGATCAAATATGAATTGGATATCACGTATCGATAACATTATGAAAAAGTTACATAATACTAGTTTTCTCGTTGGATGAATAAATTCTAGTACGCACATTATTATTTTTTTTAATTAAAAGAATGTGCATTCCAAATAATTAACGATTCGACTAAGCTATGACTCTCTTTCATACTCCACTATTATCCAATGAAAGGGTTCCAATGAAAAGTTGCGTTACGCTTAAAAAGTCTATTCATTTTCTCTTTACCTGTTCACATAAACGCCGTCAGGGAATTGCGTTGCTTTTAAACGAGATACTATGACAAGATTCACAGTCTAATGAATCAAACGCGTAGAGGATGCTGACAAATAGGTGTGGAAAGCCTTAGAACTTAGAAAGAGAAACAGCGTTGGGACAGAAAGAATAATTCCATTAATTGAAGTCATATGGATGTATGTATTTATACTCAAAATTATCTAAGAAGACATTAATGATAGCTGCCATTCATTAATATGAACCAACCTTGTACGTACGTCTTTGAGCAAAATGGAATAATTATTTAATTGACATGAGTAGTTGGATACTTACGAACAAAGGATTTTGCCAAAATTTGTTAAAAATCCCTATTCGTATTGTATCGTATTCGTATTGACGTTATTTATAAATCATATTAAACGTTATAATCTAGTAAAAATCCCATCACATCATAATTTATGCAAAATTGAATAAAAAAATAAGGCATCGAATCAATGTTATATGAAGATGTCAAAATCTACACTGACGTTAAGTGACGTGACGGCTTGAAACCACTTATAAAACCAATCATAATCGATACATTACTGTAATCGAAATTTAAAATAAAAATGAATTTATTTTATATCTTTCTTTGTGTTTAACAATTAAACAATTTAAGTTCTTCTCTTCTATAAGAACATGACCAAAAGTGTTTATTACGATAATCTCTAACCGCAGCCATTTGAACTAATTAAAATAGGGTTAGAATATTCATTATTCAACCGAAACCCAAATTTCATACGCTGGATGCGGCGCGGACGAATTATCAGTAGTTTTTTAGGAAAAAAATATTTTATTATAGTCGTAAATACATAATTATTGAGCGTATAGGTATGGTAAAGTAACTTAAGTAGCTCAATGGAGGCAGTATCATTCCAGTTACTTGTGGATATCTAAATGTTTCGGTTTTTAGAATTTA
Organism: Thymelicus lineola; assembly: GCA_963932265.1. NCBI lineage: Eukaryota > Metazoa > Arthropoda > Insecta > Lepidoptera > Hesperiidae > Thymelicus > Thymelicus lineola. Next base: position 13,002,667 of record OZ010680.1, read on the forward strand.
CAATTTAATTATTGAATCGATTTGTTGCAAAAATTGGTTCTTTCGTGAACCGATTTTATTTGTACATCTCTAGTGTCACTACGATGACAAACGACAAATATAGCTTCTTAGTTCGTGAGGACTATAGTTCTCGTCAAGATCGTCATGTATAAGTCGAAGAGTAATTCAATTCAAATATTCTTATTACACTGGACATAGTAACAGCGTGATTTTCACAAAAGGCAACCTTTGCGTAGTAATTCAAAAAGAAGATCGATAGGGTGCACAATTTCAAGTTAAAATATACAGGATGGAAAAAAAGATAATCGGAGGAAAAGAACCCTGATTATTGACGATGGCAAATTTTACTGAAAGGAAACATTCCTTTATTGTCAAAAGTAAGGCTGCGGGCACGAAATCTGTGACGGGCGGTGGCTATATGGAGCGATGGAATCAACAGTATGGCGTACTATGGGACCGGGCACGAATCCCGCGATTTCGAGCGGCGCGATGAGCGATGCACGGGCGCTGCGGGGCGAGGTGTGGCGACGCGGAAGCAACGGGAACAAACTATTTAGTTTGATAGTACATAGTGTTGTATTGAATTATAATTTTAAAGTAATGGAAATTTATAACGAAGAACCTATTTCGTGCAAAAAGCTGCAATATGACACAGTAAAAACTTACACCATTAAAATATTCTACAAAATATAATCAAAATGTTTCGATACTTATTCTCGTATAGTTATAATTTTTTTTGAATGACACCTTAGTTATAAAGAGTATTCGCCCAAACTACTTCTTCCTTGATTTATTGGATGATCACCATTTCTTGGTAATAATAATTCAGCTCTCATCAGAAGACTGGGCTCCAATAATTCTCTTCAACGTAAACTCATGTTTCTCATAACGGAATAGATAACGCATGTACCTCCATCTGTATGAAAACCAAGCGTGACTTTTGACCCATTAATAATAAATAAAATAATTTTTAATTTGAAGTAGGTCTGTTACAAACGCTTTCCGAAAGTCACTTTACGCTATCGCTTTAACAGTAAAAGTCAATTTCAAATATATAAATAATATCATCATAATATGATCATAATATCATCATAATATCATCATAATATCATAATATTATCATTCTTCACAACACTACTTTAGGGCTCCCACACAAAACTGCGATGCGATGCGATGCGAATTCGCATCGCAGGAACTTGCGATGCGAATTTCTGCGATACGATTCAGTGCGGCAAACCGTTTGGTAGGGCGACCATTCCTTCAAGTGTAGTAAGCCGTACTGGACGTGTTTTTAGGAAGCGTAAGATGGATCGCAAAAAGATTATTGCACTGCTGTTATTGTTAAATAGATATAAAAGAAAAAGAAGATTCTGGGTTCATCCATTTATTACGATTATGAACTCTGATGGGAACTATTTTACTCAAAAGTACTATGCGTTGAGAACTGAAGAAGATAAATTTTTTGATTATTTTAGAATGAGCATATTATCTTCATTTGAAGAGCTTTTGAAAGGCGCCGCGCGTCTTTCTCTAAAGCTGTCTCAGAGCGGACTTAAATGGCGTCACCAAGGATGACGTAATATCGCATGAATGTGCGATGCGAAGCAGATCGGAAATTCTTGCGGTGCGTTCGTGCGAATTCGCAGATATTTGCGATGCGATGCGAATTCGCGGTTTTGTGTGGGAGCCCTTAGTGCGACTGATGACCGTTTTCTCGTGCCCACGCAACACACCGCTAAAAATCGCGCCGCACCGCGCCGCAACCGCCATCGCTCCGCCCGCCGCTAAGCCAGTTTAAGCTGACTTTGGATGAACTTCAGAAAATTAGATATACGCCGTTATGCTAGGAAAGGTATTTTTATTCTTTATCATGATTAAATATCCTATGATATTCAGTACTTAAATTCAGTAATAAATTACACAATATTTAATAAATAATAATTGAATCTGAAATAGCGCTTTCTTCTATTACCGACCGGTGGATGATGTTTGATTCTATTACCGACCACTAAACTAGTATAAATTTAAAAATAAAAAAAACTGCCTGCCATCAAAAAAGCTGTCATGATATACTTTTTTGAAATCCTTATGCTGAGCTCTTTAATTTGATACCCCTAATGCATTATTCGATTTATTTTTATTTTTTGATACTTCAGACGATGGCATCTCACAGCCACCATTTTTTTATGTCATTTTTTAATGAACTAAAGTAAATTAGGTATTTTGATAGAATAATAAAATTGTAATATTTAATACCTACCAATTATAAAAAGAAACTTAGTTAAGAAAAGCAATTGTGTGGTTTTATGAAACCACGATAGGTATAAGTGATACTTTTTTTCGTATTGTAGACATTTAACTAAAAATTTTTGGATAAATATTCGATTTAGGGTATTAAAAGATTTAGGGTATTAAAAGCTCTGTCGAGCGCCTTTCACTTTACCCCCACTCCGCGGCCGACCGTCACGCGACATGCGACACACAGTTTGAGACGATGTAATAAAAGTTTCACTTTAAAATTATTTTGTTTGTCAGAAAACAATATTATAAAATATAAAATAATTTATTACATCACAGTAGGCCTAGTCCTGTAATTATACGTTATAGTACGTTACATAACTACTTTTAATGAGAAGTATAATCCAATATCGTCAATACTAAAGCACGCTGCTCTGCCATCAGATTTCCCAAGAGAACGATATTGTTTTGTCAATACATGGGCAATATTACCTTTACATTTGTATATTTGTGCATGTTATTAATTATACATATAATACTCGTAGTATCACAATATTAATCCAAATCGATAGAATTTGTGTAACAAACGGATCCATTTTTTATAGAAAATACAGAAATAAATATTAATATCTATTTGTCATTATCATTTGTTGGTGATAGTCATTTACTCGGAATTACAATACTCGGAATTACAATACTCGGAAATCGAGTATTAGTGGTTTTGAACCCAGATTCCTAAAATGGCGGGTATGTTGAATCAAATCGAATGTGTACTGTATTTAAATTGCTCGTACCGTTTTCGAGATTTTGACCTTTTTTTAAAATTTCAAACATTCGGTTGAGTCCACAAATAAATGAGCAGATATTTTGATAATTTTTCTTCTAGCATCTCTCAGATAGTTGCTTTATAATTATCGGTATTTAATTTTGTTGAAATTATTAGCAAATGCTGAAAAAATATCGTCTACTTTGGATATTTTTGGATTTTCTTAGACACAAATTTGTCGCGAGATGGTTGAAAAAAAATTTACTGGGAAAATATGGAACAGAGCTCCAAAAATTTTTCAGTTAAATGCAGATTTTAAAATAATACAATACAGGCTACGTTAATAGGGAATTTTTTTAAGTAAAAGCCATTTCAGTGTAAAAGGGAAGAATACGAATCAAAAGTTATTGTTTACTAATAAGGGCTAAACTTTATAAATAATTTTTACTTAAAATTACTTTCCGTTAAATTAGTGATCTAATAAATATTTAAAATAATGATTATTTGCAGGTTTTTCAACCTTTCAAAGAAATTTGAAATTTCCTCAGAAGTACGTGAAAACTATTGTTTACTTAGTAAATAATGCTATTATTTTATTTTAATAATAGACAATCTGGAAGTCTGGTACTTTATTGCTTTAAGATTCTTTCTTTATTTTCGAAATGTTTAAAAAGGTCAAAATCTCGAAAACGGTGACAATTTTACTGAGGTAATTTTTTGACATATTATGATAGGTCCACAATCAAGCTATCTGCCCTCTACGGTTGATCCACTACTAACGGAACACCCTGTATAAGCTGTCCAACGTATATAAACAAATCTATATTTACTAATATTACAAAGCTAAAGAGTTTGTTTGGTTGAACGCGCTAATCTCAGGAACTACTGCTTCGAATTGAAAATTTATTTTTGTGTTTGATAGTCGATTCATCGAGGCTATAACATCATAATTTTAGTAGTTTTTTCCACAAATTAACGCGGGTGAAACCACGAGGCACAGCGAGTATAAGATAAAACCTTATGTAGATATATAGCTATCTATTACAGATAACACGCTACAATAAATGTCTAGTTTATACTAGTTCCCAAAACTAGACTTCCAAAAGTTGGACTCGCTATCGGCTCCCAGGCGGCTACCTAAAGGTATTTATAGACACAGAGAGGCATTTTGTAGTGTCCTTTTCCAGGAATGGGTAACTGTAAGATTTATTAACTAATTTATTCTTTACTAGTGGATACCGTGTGCTACTACGCTAAAGCTAAGAAATAAAAAATTTGGGAAATTTTTTGTATGGGAAAAGTCGAAAATCGACTTTATGAATGTTCAGTTTGGGGTATATCGGTTGGATGGTTTCAAAGTCTATAAAAGACATCCGTACTAACATTTTTTGTGTTTTGTATATAGATAGATATATTACACATTATAAACATAAAGCAAACAAAAGGCGGTCATAATGCTAAAAGCATTCTCCCAGTCAACCAGTCAGCCAGTCAACTTTAGGGATTTATTTATTCTATAGACTACCTTCTCTCGCGTATTATAAGGAATACAAACTTACTGATAAAAAGCGTCTTAAATATAGCACATCCAGAACAACACTGCAATAAGTCAAAATCGACGAAAACCTGTTATTTCAAGTTATATGAAAGTTATTACGAATGTCCTGACCATTACATAGGAAGAATTCAACCATAATTATACAAGTTGATTATAAATACAGTATGTACTCGTACTTAAGAAACATAATATTATGTAGTTTTTTTTTTCACTGCAGGAATGAAGCCTCCGCCAGTGTTTTCTATTTTAGAACAGGACAGTTCTTCAGAATCCTGTCACGGAATTTCTGCCCAATCCATGCAAGGTGAACTCAGAGTAGTGGGAAAAAATAATCATATCATATTTTACATCACTTTTTTTAGATAATTATAATGGTAACGGTATAATGGTATGGTTAGATAGTTATAATGGCTAACTTATAATGGTAAACGGAGACGTAATTATGTACAGCGTCACTGTAACATTATGGTCAAAATATTATTCGAGGCGATCTAAGCTAAATTTCTAGTCTGCCTCACTGCCTCGTCATGTCTATCCGTGCCATAACTTTTGTTACCTGAAGCAAACGCGTATATATATAAACTTCAATTAGAGGAGCTTAGTTTGCTCTACATTAGAAAGTTTGTAGCCAGTGTGTAGCGCGCTGGACAAAATATGTAAGTATTATTTAGCAGATTTGTTGATTGGTTTAATTTAATCCGAAAAACGCCAATAAAGTACGCGAATATTAAAAATTTTATCAAATCATTGATTTGATAAGCTAAAATTATATGAATATAAAAGCCCTTAACATCACATCGTTTTTACATCATTACAAGAATCTAAGAAGCTAATAGGAATCAGGAGGTCAAGCTTTGAAAAGCGTATTACGTAACATCGGACGAATGTCTGCTCCCTATCATTGGCCGAAGTTACACTCCGACACAACCTCAATCAGGTCTATGCCTGGTCGAAATTGTTCATCAATATCCTATAGATGAACCTAGATATATAGGGTGCTCTACAACTAGCGATAAATAATGGGCATAAAATATTCCAAATTTTATTTATTTTATTTCTTTATTTTTAACAAACAGTTCAACAACAACAGATCAACAAACAGTTGCAAAAAAAATTATACAGTTAATAATAGCATGCAGGTAAATAATTGTAAAGTCAACATCGTTGACCACGTATTACTAAGAATAGTGGGAGTAGTGCTGGACTGGATTGTATCGTCTTCATTATTCCACTCATTTAGAAGCTATGACAATGATTTCAAGAAGAAAATGTATCAAACGGCACTAGGTTGGCCGTCAACATTATTCCAGTTGCACTGAATTGGTCGCACTGGATTCAAAAGTAGACTACCAATCCAGTTACTGGACTGGACTGCTCACTGGATTGAGGGCATTCCAGTGTTGGTTTACATTATTCCAGTAGCAATCCAGCGTTGGATTCGATCGCTGAACTAATAATACTGGAATAATGTAAACTGGGCATAAATTGATAGAATATAGTAAAAGATAGAAGATAAATTGATAGAATACATATTCTTAAATTTTTCAAAATTTTGCATGAAAAAGAAAAAACAAATTAACGTGAATATTATTTATTTTTCAAAACCCGCCCCCGGAAGGATCCTTTGTGATTGTATCGTATTCAGTATGTAAAATACCTTACACTCTTGTCAAACCTATACATTTCCTTGTAAGCTAAAATGTGGAAACCGAATGCTCCATACATTATTTCTGTTAGATACTGCAGAATCTCAACAAGAATAGTTCCGAGTTAATATCTGTAAATAGACTGGAATGGATGGCTTCGGGGCATATTCAAATCTTATGGAGCGAAGTAGATTTGCCCCAACGTACAAAGCAATGCTGAAATATTCGTTTGAGGTAGGATAGGCATGAATGCCAACCTTTTATAGCTATTGTTGAGGACATTGCATTTCTTTGACCTTCGTGTTTGTAAATTTATTGCATTGCCAACCTGTCTTGACTTCAAGATTTGTCTTGTGTGCTTTTGTTCAAATGCACACTTTAAAGGTCACATTATTTGAGATGTGAGGAACTCCAACTAAGCTTGAACCGCCTTGCTTTGACTATGACGACAGGTTTTTCTTATTCATGGCCGCTGATTTGTGAAGACCCTATGAAAAATAAACGACGCTTTCTTCAGAATTCTGTAATTTGTCAAAGGATTTCAAAAATTATTTTGTTTATTTAAATGGATAGTTATACTTTAAGATTTGACATTCATTAGAATTCAATTCTGATGATGTAATTTATTAGTAATTGAGGGAACTTGTCAAGTATTATCCTCGGTTCCTTTTCTAATGGAAAGCATTACTTTTACTGATGTATAACTTTGTCAAAATATACCTATACAACTATACTTATTAGACATGGGTTGTGCTGATAATCATTGAGTTGTTTTTAAATAGCCAACAAATTAGCTGACGGGCTGACTTCTCAATTCTCATATTCACTATTCATTATGTATCTTATAAATCTCCCGCTGACGTACATTTCAACTGTAAAATAGATTAACTACCCGTATCGATGAGGACCCAATACCATAAATTAATTTCCTATACGATGTTATCGCTAATGGAATCTGCGTGGATTAACGGCCCACTGGGATGTCAGATTAGTACGGGATAATCTTGCTGGTTCGATATTCTAAAGCGTCAACGGATGAACATTATTTTAAGGATTCGATTTGAATAGATGACCTTGGAATTGTATTGGTAGGCTCCTTCAGCCTAAGCCAAGGAACCACGCTTATTCCCAAAGGTATGTACTCATGCATTGGCTATTATTATTCCTTCAACTCGATTTTTTCGTGCTTCGTTTACAAAGTCAGAGTTTAGCAAAGGAATATCTTACGCGAGGCAACAAGCATGGGCAGGCATCGAGCTCCAACTAATCTAGTCGGAAAGTTGTAGGCAATACAGAAAATTTATTCTTCAGCCGAGTTCACTTCGTGTCGTGAAGACACCTTTTTCAAATAAAAATAATAAATTTCATTCAGAAGACCTCCTGTATTATGACGAAAATTCGTTAGCCTTTTCCCAAGATCTCTTCAAGAAACGGGGAAATGCAATGTCATGAACTTCAGTTTGTAACTTGAATCCTATCTCAACAATACTGGAATGAATGCCAAATTAGATTCCAACATAAATCATAAAGAGAAGAAAATATGAAACATTAGTGTTTCTTTATAAAAAAATAGAAAAAAATAAAAGTACGATCCTAAGTGATCGGCAAAGTTAAGCAGCACCGACCTTGGTCGGTAACTGGATGGGTGACCGCTAGTGGCAAAAATTTCTTGAGCGCTTCCGTGCTTCGGAGGGCACGTAAAGCCACTAGTCCCGATTGTTATCGTAAGATAACAGTCGTTATATCATGTCTGAGGCCTTCGGATGGTATGAAAATTTCCGACGCCTGAGTTGGCACTAACCCCTCCACCAATCCGCACTGGAACAGCTGAGTATGCTCTAGGCTTTCTCAAGAGGAGAGACACGTGGTTAATAGTGGATCCTTAATAACCGAACTTTCAGATAGTAAAATTGAGATATTTATAGATAGCCTTAATTCTAATATGGACTTTGTATTAATTGTAATACTAGTTCCCGCCCGCGGCTTAGCTCGTAGAAGACTGGTTTAGTAAAACACAATCACAAATAATATACTAACGCTCAAAATCATCCAAGGGGTGCGTGATAATATAATCGGGATAAACTGTATCCTATTTTATAATCCTGGAATGGTATGTCCGTGTCCTGTTTCATCTTAATACGTACGATGGAGAGCACGGTGGAAAAATACACATCCAAATATCTCCACAAACTTCCGCACATAATATTATGATGCCAAGAAAAATGGGCTACACAGTGCAACCTAAGCTAAACAAACTTAGTCTGAACAAACTAACGCCCCAACTCAGAGTCACTAACAGTTACTTTAATCGCTCCTTAGTAAAGAATCACCATACGAATTCTGTACTAAAGAGCGATTTAAGAAACCGTTAGTGACTCTGAGTTAGGACGTAAAACGATTAATTAAACTGTTTGCTTAATACAACAACTGTTTATTTACCTACAACTGGATGGCAAGCTTCGTAGAGATACCTGAAGAAAGCGGGCCTATTATGAACTTCTATAAAACCATTCATATTCCAGGCAATTCATTTCTCGGGCTTTAAACGACGTATGATTCTTATGAGGATTTGTGAAGAATGGTGAGAAGTCAAGTGGAATTTATAAATGTTCCAAACACCCTTTTTACATAAATAAGGTCGTCCGAAGCAAAATAATTCTCGTCTGAATTTTCGTGACGCTCCAGGCGAATTTACAATTTCTACTTCAGCAGTTGCATTCTATTGAAGTTTTACGGCTCAATGGTTATGTCGATCGTGTTATATTATTCGATTGCAATGCGAACGATGGCGTGCGTGCAATAACGGGTGCGTTCGATTGGATCGATGTTATAGGAATACTTAAGATTCTATGCTTCGGCGGGCATCCTTATTCAAAGGTATTCAATGATAACTCATTGAATACCTTTGAAAACCCTTGAATAGCTTTGACAGAACTTAGCAATTTAGTTTTATGGTTACTTACGCTTTCACAAATCCATGCTAGAGTAAGTTCCTGGCTGATCCTCACAAGAAGAACGCTTTATATTATGAAATTAACTTTTAACAAATAAATTCGTTAATCATCACCCAAATAATCCGAGAACAACGCGTCGACGTAAAAACTCACACATAAAATTATTTAGCCTAACAAATATGCGATAAATCTAACAATGTTATTTTCTTATCAGATGTATTCCTTTGTAAGATAACTTTACTCTTTCTCGAAGTATCTCATGTTTCTTTGTACTCAAATCGCTACTAATTTGAACTCAAAGTCTTTGTTTGTCGAGATCCGGTCCTTTGTGAACAACATCATTGTGCAGTCACAACTTATGTTAATTAATTGTCTGAGTTCAACCGCTAAAACAAATTTGGCCGGTCTAGATTACACTGAAGCAAACAGAATGGATTAAGCAAAAAAGTCCGTTCGTCCAATCTTACTCTAAACTTTGGCTTGATAAAGGCTCGGCCATAATAATATATCCATGCCGTGTCAGATATAAATTGGAGTGACAGCCAACGGCTACGCTGACAGTTTTTAAATGCTTTAAAAAATTTTCGTCCCTTCTTTTATATTATATACTGATGTCCATGCGTAACGGGTACCCTCTATATACCTAACACCCGCCTTCTTTCCTATTGTTTCCTTTTCTTATTTCCATTTTTTAGCTATAAACTGATCGATAGGTATACTAATGTCCAATACTTACAGGAAATACTCATTTTTTATTTCTTATTCTTATATCCAATGTTAATCTTAATCTTTGAAATTATCATCCGATTCATACTGTTGTAGTAACCATTCATCATAATACGATTTTTTTCTCTAACAATCAACAGTGTTACTGTATACAAAATAATACAATATTTTACTACTATTAATACATATAATAAAAAAGTGGAAAGTTACTTTTTGAACAAAATTAGAATTAGAGTCATGTCGATATGTTTTAACGAGTGTGAGAGCTTCTTGTATTATAGTTTGACTAAATAATTTCCCGGAATATCACGCGAGAACGTCACGATACCGGAGACGGAAAGTCGTCATATCACTGCATTGTGTGCTGAGCTTTAGTCAATTGTGGTTAATTTGATTTTCACTTCGGTTTTACTACGTACTTATTCATCTTACTCAATTGTGTTTAATCATGAATACTTGAACTTCCAGTTCAATTTGAGTAAGTAGCCCTGGTAGGTCATAAAAACAATCTACCAATTTAAAATAGTTAAAAATTGATTATTTTGATAGAACCAGAGTGTCACTGAATGTTACGATCTTCTTATTACTTTAATTACTATACGTATAGTTTTTTGTACTGTCTCATTTATTTATTATATGTCTAATAATTACTTAAAATATCTGTTAGTCAAATCTTTTGTATGTTAAAAGACGAAAAAAATAGTAAATTTTTTATGTAAAATAATTTTGAGTCTTTTGAGTCTAGCGGATACCTGTTCTTCAGGTCGTCAGTACACGTTTGGAGTGGTCGGCTGCGTCTTGAGCTCCTTTTTCCGTTGATGTTGGCGCCATTCGAGGACCTTTCTTCCCCAACGGGTATCGGTCCTCCGAACTATGTGGCCAACCCATTGCCACTTCAGCCGACTTATTCGCGGAGCTATGTCGATAATCCTTGTTTGTCTACGGATTTCATCATTTCTACATAAGTATTATAATAAGTAAAAAAGAAGACAGGAATTTGTTTATAAAACAGTAGGTATTTTATATCACAGTAAGAAAAAACAATTAGAATTTGCGAGTTCTCCATATGCTATGAGTTTTCTAAAGGTTGTTTCATTGTTTTTTTCTTTTTTTTGTTTGTCGTGCAGTGGACTAATTAACTTTGGTGGTTTTAACATGGACTTATTTTGCTGTGAGTTTCACTCCGGAATTGTACAATCCCTACAATGTATTGTATTGTTGTATTGTTGGATGTGAAAACTTTTGGTTTCTATAAAGTTATACAAATTAATAGTTAATAAACTAAATAGGTACAAGGTTTTAAAGTGTCAAGAAACTATCTGGTCTACAGCCCAACCTGAGTTTCGTATCGAGTCATGCTTATCAAAAAATTCAGCCTTGAGAAATAAAGAAATATGTTAAATTAAGGAAATATGTTAATTATGTTAAGGTTGACTGGCAGAGAATGCTTTGAGCATTAAGTCCGCCTTTGTTTCTGTACTTTTTGTATGGTACATAAAGAAATAAATAAATAAATAAATAAATAAATAAATTTCAGCCCCTTAGGGTAACAGTAAATACATTTAATTATACTTGCAAGCGCTCATAGCCCGGCGGCTTGTGTCGATCCTAAACGATCGAAAAAGTTAAGCAACAGTGGGTGTGGTCGGTAGTTCGATGGATGACCGCTAGTGGCAAAAATTCTTGACCGTTTCCGTGCTTCGGAGGGCATGTTAAGCTATCGGTCCCGGTTGTTTTCGTAAGTTAACAGTCTTTAAGCCATGCCTCAGGCGGCATGAAAACTTCCGACACTCGGATTGGCCACTAACCCCTCCACTGTTACCAATCCAACTTCAAGAGAAGAGACCCTTGCCCAGTAATGGGCCATTAACGAGTTGTGACCTTGCAAGATTTGACCCCCACAAACAGGGTATGCTAAAATTAAACCATTGAAAAATACAATCTCTCCTAAATCTAAATCTGTTTTCAACCCATTTAAATACAATAACAATATTATACTTAATATGAATTAAACAGAAAATAGCACTTCAACGATTATTCACTCGTAATAAATTAAGCAGTCTGTATAAAAGATAATAAGGCGCTTTCCTTAGTCGTCCTTTGAGACTAACCAATAATGGAGCGCAGAATAAAATATATTGGAGGCAAAAATGTAATTGAAATCGGTCAAAAAGTTTTAATAATGGAGGCTGTGAGTCCAATGGTAAGGAATTGGTTTGAGGTGAATTTCCATAAATTCCATATAAAAATTCCTCTATCATCCACAAAGGTGGATCAAGGAAAATTTAATATGAGGAAAATGTTCTAACCTTTTAAGTTTTTATTTGTAGTTAATTGTGATCGAGTTAGGTAATAGAATCATGCGCGAATGTATTTCTAACGTGTTAGCTTTATAAAAATTACGTTATTATTGTAAGATGAACATAAATTAATACAAAAAAAATTAAAAAGTTTGTCTACTGATGCAGATGAAGTGAGAGATATTGTATATTTATAATGTAGGTATATGTAAAATTTCTTAGTAAATAGAAAATATGAAATTTAGATTTTTATAAAAAGGAAATGTATCCATTAAAGATAATGTTGCTATATTTTAACAACTTGTATTATTCATATTTATCGTAACAGGAAACACTTGAAATATGGTAATAAGATAGACATAACATTATTGTACGATTTGGTAATATACGATATAATTTGAAAATTTATAGTAACGTTAAATGTCAACTGGTTGCTAATTTTTAAAATAGGTATTTATTTGTAACAGGAAGTAAAATTGTTTGCAGGCAAAAATATTTTAATTATATTATAAAATACCAATAATTTTGATGATTTGAAATTGTTTAAATCAATTATTGAATCGTGTTTATTTATTTCGATTTTTATGTAACATCACAAGTTGTTGATGTTTTGTCTATACTTGATCAGGTGATACTTGTAATTGTGTGGGGGTAGATAGTTGGGTTGATAAAAGCTAGTGTTTGATATTGTCTCATTTAATTCAGTGTCAATCACGGAACAGAGCTGCCCTTCTGCAGAAGTTAAGTACTTTGAAATAATTTTATCATTAATTTTAAATTGAAATTATTTTGTTTAGTATCATTTTAATTAAAACGATTGTTTTGTCATAATATTGTAAGGCTAAACTGGAAGCCGGCTTTCAATTAAATATTGTCGTGTTTGTTTCATTTTAAAATGTGTAATATTGATACAAATGTGAAATGTGGAATGATATAAAATTACTGCGGTAATCCTGTGTTGTTTTGGAGTTTCTTCCCTCATCATCATTCTTACATCATCATGAAATAAAACTAGTCATTGTGTTTTTGTGGTTTACCTTTATTAATAACAGTACAGGTTGTTCTTACTAACATCCATATCTAAAAATAACTTTTACCAGATAACATTTATACTTTTACCAGATAAAATTTATACTTTTATCAGATAAAATTTTCATTTTATATAAAGCAAGAACGGACGATTTGTTGATAAGACATAACAAGTATTTATATCTTCATTCTAACTCCATGATTGTCTCCAGTCCCAACTGAGAAACTCTTCCTGTTTGACGACAGAAACTAAAACTAACTACTTAGTGTTGTAACAAGCAAGCGGGAGAGTGGGACAAACAGTGTAGGGACGTGCCTGTTCATTTAGCTGGTAACACTCAGTTTGTCGCGAAGTTCTGCTAGCCGAGTAGCTCAACTGGAGAAATTAACTGTACAATTAGCTTCAACAAACTGTTGTTTCTAAAACAAAACCGGAATGCTCGGGAACTTTGTTCGCTGAAAACAAAGCGCATATTAATTTTAAATGCTAATATATCACACCTTCAGTGGATAAAAGGCATAAGATGAAAATTGCAATTTTACAGGAGATCCAAAAAACTGTTAAAATATCAGTAAGTAGAGAAAGGAATTTACATTAAGATTTCTTGCACAAAACCGTCAAGATTAATGACAAAAATTTAAAAAAATTGAGCAAATGCAGCTTTTGTCACTCTTTCCAATCATATTAATTACTAAAACTCAACGTAAGGCGACTTAAGCTGTTTTTCCACTAAAGGTGCAATATGTGTTAAACTTCAGAAAGAGATTTTCTTTCATGAAAAGAACTATCATTTACATGTGCGGAGTTATAAATTAATTATATTATTATTATGTATCCTGTTATTGGGCATTAAATTATTTTCATTTACTCGTAAGTAGGCATCATAACTTTGTATCCGTTTGGTGATTTTTGAGTCATGCTCACGCAAATAGACATACAAAACTGTGTTATATTCGTTTTCACCCGCGACGTGAATCTAAACTAATATATAGTGCGTATAAAGAGAAAAGTTTTTATTTTTTGTTTGTTTGTTCGTAATGAATAAACTCAAAAACTACTGCACCAATTTCAAACATTCTTTCACTAACAGGAGGCTCTAATGTTTTTGAGTAATAATTCATGTATTTTATTTAAAAAACATTAGGGATCTATACAAAAACCGAAGCAAAGTGGCCCTCGGTTACTAGTGTAATATAAAAACGAAACTTTCCAAACTAAACGGACACGAACTCAGCGGGAATCTATATTTGAACATCGTGAAATTTTAAAATCCGATATAATTGAATTCAGTAGACGTAATCGCGGTTTCCTAACGGACCAACTACGTACGCATAACTAGTGATACATACGTAACAACTAAGTGTTCCCATTGGCACAACTAATAAATTTTTTTAACGGACTTCAAAAAAAGGAGGGGGTTCTCAATTCGACTGTATTTTTTTATGTTTGTTACCTCAGAACTTTCGACTGGGTGAACCGATTTTGATGATTCTTTTTTTAATCGAAAGCTGGTGTTTGTCGTGTGGTCCCACTTTTTGAGTGAGATCTGATAATGGCATCCATGTCAAAAGCATGTCTTAAATGTGCGCGATAAATGGACGAATAACTCACTATCACGCCAACCGATTTCGATGATTCTTTTTTCATTGGATGTACTTCATTTGAAGTCGGTTATTTTTTCGTTAAAATTTTAGATTTTGTTATTATTGGTTTCATCAGCGGCGGTTATTCTGTCGATTTTAATATACATAGCTTTCCATATGTTTAGTATAATACCTAGTTGTATTTTAAGAAATGGATTATAGAAAATTGTTATGCTTAGTTGTGTATTGTTGTACATAGTTCTGCGTACGTAGTTGGTTCATTAGGAAACCGCAGGTCAGAGTGCATTAGCGCTTGAGAGGCCTATGTCCAGCAGTGGACCTCCTAGGACTGATGGATGGATGGATGGATTGACAGTATTTATTTTACAAGGGTTATCAATAATATACGTCATTTATACTGGCTATGTTGACTTGTTGATAACTGTCCAGGCTCGGGTCTTCTCTCACAATATGGGGGGTACAGGCTACATTTCATACTGATACCTCGGTGATGCCCTCCTCATAGATGCTGTGGTGGTATCAAAAATCGTCTACTTTAAAAATTAAAGAGCCTGTAAATATAATTAGATTGTTATAACCTCTAAGTGGAAATAGTTATTTCTATTTATTTAATACTAGGAAATCGCCCTCGCTTCGCTTCGGGAATAATGGTAAAAAAATATAATATAGCCTATGTCACCCGGGGATAGTGTAGGTTCCCAACAGTAAAAGAATTTTCAAATCGGTTCGATAGTTTCTCTTTCTAATATTAGTATAAACAACATTATAGAGAAAATGTTTACTAATAATTAAGATATTTAATACAATCTGTTTCCGAATATGGTCACACACACACGTTATAACCATAATTATTATTATTATAGGTATTGTAACTATAATTGGCAGCGCTAAGGGTCCTGGGTTCGATTTCCAGCGAGGCGGAAATTTGAATGATGAGCTTGAATTTCTGTTTTCGATCTGGGTGTGAGTGTTCTTGTCTCTGTGTATTATCCATGGCATCTACGACACAGGGAATCCAAGTTTAGAGCTATGAGAGTGAAGCGTTATTATTATTATTATTATTAATAAGTGGATGATCACTGATATAATGTTTCTAGGTTTAGCGTTAATGGTCGACGCTGATGTCGTAGCACTCTCGTAGCTGGCTCGTAGCTGGCACGTAGCGGACGAGCTCGAAGCGAACGTATGTCGAGCTCGTAAATACTACTATCACACAACTTTTATGCTACTTGCCTAATTGACACCGACGGCTGTACGACTGTATTAATAATATCAATTATTAATAAACTAACTGTTACCCGCAGCTTCGCACGCGGAAATTATGCTTATCACATTTATCTCCTATTTAACCCATTAGGAGGTTAAATTTCGAAAAATGTTTCCTTAAGTTGCATGCATATATATCGGCGTCGTCCGCACCGGATGCTCCGTATGCCGATACCCTCGCACATATGTCCGGATTCGCCGTACGCATTTTTTAGTATTGGCAACAATTTTTGCAGTTTTTCCCAACCTCTAGTGAAAAACGGTGAAGACGGTTAAGATTGATTCAGCGATGGGAAAATTATGATGTATAGGCATGTATAGGAAAAAACAATGATGTATAGGCATAAACACGAAGGCGAGATCTCCTCACAGGATTCGTTTACTATGAAACGTTTATCCTAATGCGGTGTCAAAAGAATCGTGGTATGGCAACACTATCGGCATTTCGGATACCTTCCGCATTTTCAGAAATCAGTCAATCACTTTTGCCTTTTATACATATGTATATACAGATAGATTATATTAACTTTGTACTTTTTAATCTTCAAACCAACATATTAATACACCGGTACCATGCCGAGAGAGCTGTTCAACTCCCGCTAGGGCCATCCCAACTATAGTAGCACAACTATAGTATTACACGTTTTCGACTGATTCGGTTTTTTATATCAAACTTGCGAAGCTGAGTCCAGAAAAGACTTCACCTCTCTATTGCTTGAATCACAGATCTAGAAACTGTCTAATTGTTTTCTCATGAATTCTTGTTGGTGAGTTGAGCTAAGGGTTCCTCTTATATGCAAAAAACTATGTTAAATCCACCTCAATTCTGTATAAAAAGAACTTTTTATTGTTGTCGATAATTACACACTAATGGTGAACGCACATTTATCGGCATCGTCCGCGCCGTACGCATGTATTTGTATAAAATCATATGAGAGAATCATATGCGGATTACATATGCGGAGGCAAAATAATATATCATTCGCACCGTCCGCATCGCATTTCTGAAAATGCGGAAGGTATCCGAAATGCCGATAGTGTTGCCATGCCACTATACTTTTGACAACGCATTAGGAGAAACTTTTCATAGTAAACGAATCATGTGAAGAGATCTCGCCTTCGTGTTTATGCCTATAGTTACATCATTTTTTTCGAACATTCGATAATAATACACATATAATGGCCAATACTTGACGATTGATAGCAAACTTTACCTATACACGGAAATAAATTCACAGAAAACTAGTGGGATTTATTTTCCACTAGTACTATCAACAGGATTACTCAACAAGACGAGTGGGAATAAACGAATGACATCACACCGTTTTACACTAGACTAGAGGTTGGGAAAAACTGCAAAAATTGTTGGCAATACAAAAATTTGCGTACGACGCGTCTGGATAAATGTGCGAGGCTAGCAGTATACGGCGCGTCCGGCGCATGCCGTGCGGATAAATGTGCGTTCCCCATAAGAACTTTCGCTACCAAATTGTTCTCTCAAAATCCTATGTTCACAAAATGACAACCCGATGACAATTAACCATTTTACCTTGCACATAAAGAGATAATTAATGTCCATTTATTTTGCTTGTTTCCAACACCACATTGAATACACAATAATATCGGTCTACCTCGTATTTAATTTACCGTACATTTTCTGTGATACAATTGTGGTAATATGTACTTCTTCTGCGGTAATGGTTCAATATCAGTTACATGTAATTTTGAAATGTACCTGTCGTTATTTCTGACATCGCCGAAGTTAATAGCGTTAATATAACTAGTCCAGCCATAAGTTCTGTTACAAATGAAAATTCTTTTTCTTTAAATGAAGTAATGTAATATTAATAAAATTTATACCTACATATTTATTAAAATCTCAGCAAAAAATAAAAAAATATTCTATTCGAAATGGCCATCTTTGGCTTTTATACAGGCCTTTAATCTGTTTGGCCACGAATCTATGGATTTACGCACTGTTTCCAAGGGAAATTTCGCCACTGCTGCTCCAAAGATTTTTTAGAGACTCAATGTCGCCGTGTTGTTTAGAGCAGGCCATATCCTCTAAAACTGACCATAATTTGAAGTCTAAAGGGTTGAGGTCTGGGCAAGATGAGGGCCAGTCTTCAGCTCTTATAAAGTCCGGAACATTGGTTTCAAGCCAGGCTTGGGTAGTTCGTGCCTTGTGACCAGGTGCAGAGTCCTGTTGGAAAGTCCACGGTATATTTTTAAAAAGAGTATTGCTGAGAGGTTTCACAACATGATCCAAGACTGTATCTTGATACACTTTGGCTGAAGTTTTCGCTCCTTTTTCACAAAAATGCAGTTTTGTGACTCCTTGATAAGACACGCCCCACCAAACCATCACTGACGCAGGATGATGACCACGTTGTACCTTCCCGACCCCTAGAGTAGCTTCTTTAGAACTGTGAGCGTACACTTTATCATTTTGCTTATTGTAGTGTTCTTCAATCGTGAAAATTTTTTCATCGGTAAAGAGGATATTTCTGTGCCTTTCACCTGCGTATCGCGACAGAAGTCGTTTGGATCGATCCACTCTCTTTAATTGTAAAGATTGATTTAGGGCATGTCCTGTAAATCGACGATAAGCACCGAGCTTCAGGTCTTGTTTTATAATACGCGACAGAGTCGAAGTGTTGTTGTATCTGTTGATTGTACGATATACGAACATACGGCTGATACCAAGCTTTTGAAGTGTCTGGAATATGACCGACGGCTCCATACCCACTTTGTGCAAGGCGATCACTGCAATCCTATTTTCTTTAACACCCCATTCCATATTGTAATTTAATAATGAACACGAAAAAGTATGTGAAATGGCGCGAAATCGAAAGTTTTTAAAATAATATACGTGTTCCAAATTCAAAATAATTAAAAAGCTGAAAAAAAGAAAAGTTTTTATGTAACAGTATTTATGGCCAGACCAGGTACATCTAACTTTTTGTACTTGTTGGTACAACTTTTACAGTATCCTGAAAGTGTCAAATAAGAACTTGTGTTAATTAATAAGGGTCGATTTTTAGACCTCGTCGACCACCCAAAATCAATTTTCGTTTATGTGGACCGCTGAGAAACCGATTAGACCGAAAGGGGACGATATCGACAACTTTGTAAATTCCTGGGAATATAGACTAGATTGTGATCAAGTGTCTAACATCAACCATTAAGCTTTAAAAGGAAAACTATCATGTCAAAGTCAAAGTCAAAGTCAAAATATTTTATTCATATAGGTATCACTGATACACTTATGCACGTCATTTTTTGGCTTTTCGGAAGGTGCTTTGTCGTGGAGGAGAAGAAAAGCCTTAAGAAACTCCTCAGCACATCTTTTAAAAAAAATATTACAAAAAAAAGATAATAATACAAAAGTATTTACTATTCTGAGCGGAACTGGTTGCAGAGCTGGTCATTTCCATGCGTCTTTGTCATTTAAATACTCGTCTACACTATAATATCCCTTGCCTAACAATTGTGTCTTTACACGTTTTTTGAAAGTTTCTATTGGCAAGTCACGTATTAATTTTGGGATTTTATTATAGAAATGTATACCAAGCCCTATGAAAGATCGCTGCACTTTACTTAGGCGGAACGAAGGCGTAACTAATTGATGCATTCTTTTCGTATGGCGATTATTAATATCAAAATTTTGTTTATACGCGTTTATATTCCTCCGTATAAAAACCACATTGCTGAAGATATACTGGGAAGCTACTGTAAGTATACCTATTTCCTTGAACTTTTTACGCAAAGATTCCCGAGACCTAAGTTTATAAATAGCCCTAACTGCCCGTTTCTGGAGTATGAAAATTTGTTTTATATTGGCTGCTTTGCCCCACAGCAAGATGGCATAAGACATAACACTGTGGAAATAAGCAAAATAGACTATCCTGGCAGTTTCGACGTCTGTATACTGCCTTATTTTCCTAACAGCAAAAGCAGCCCTACCGAGTTTTGTCGCGAGATTTGTTATATGTGGGCCCCATTGAAGTTTACTATCTAAGGTCACCCCTAAAAAGACCGTCGATTCCTCCATATGCAATGTTTCGTTATTTAGTTTAAGAGAGGTAGCACAAACTCTATACATTTCGTTTTTTTTGCATTTAATAGTAAATTATTGATAGTGAACCAACGCGACACATGCGAAAGAGCACATGGCTAGGGTAACTTAAATAGTTAATGAATAATAGTCGATGAACAACGGAACCCTACATTACGCGCGGTCTGACACATACTTGGCTGGTTATAAATCACATGAAATACATAAAACTTAACATACAATTAACTAAAAATATTTATTTTTAATAAAATAATAATTATTATTATTATTGGTATAAAAGAAGCCTTTAGATATACGTCCTCTAACTATAGACGATAAAAAGCCAATTCCTCTCTCATTTCGTGTATTATAATATGAGTTTGATGAGAGCCTTTGAGATTTGCCGATTGACTGGTCTTCGTAAAAGCGTTATTGGCAATCAATCAGGGTTGGGCCGAGTTGTTTTGGCTGTGAATAAAATAATATTATGTAGATAGGAGACAGTATTTTGTGAGGCGACTAATGGGCATGGTAAACGTTCAACAAATAGTTCTTATTATAGTTGAATAAATGTATAGTCATATCTAATTTTAATAAACTCAATACAGATAGGGCAACACTGTTATCTAAAGTAGGGTAAGTCGGGACATAATATGACAAATACATTTGCAGTAGTATTTGTTTTTGTCTTATCAATCATATTTTACCCCTACTATATCCTGTTTTAGATAAGAGTGTTGCCCAATCAAATTGGTCCAGGTGAACCTCCAGGGGCCCGCGGGAGACTCGATGGAGGTCTACGTTGGCGTGACAAAAAATATACTACTTTTCTTTTTACCACTCCGAATCGAGAGTTTTCTAAATAAATTAAGTGAGAATTGATTGGTTAATTTATTAATTGATTATGCTGTGAGTAGATGTCAAAAAAGTAAAGTTGGATGGAATCACTTTTTTGATTGGCCAACTTAAATTTTTTGTCATCCACTCACACATCAATTATTAATAAATTAACCAATCAATTCTCACTTTTTTCGAAAACTATCAATTTTATAAACGAAAACCATCAATATCAAACCGGATCCAGTATAATAATGCGTTTAGGGCGCTTATCGGACTGCCCCGTTTTTGCAGTGCATCAGGGATGTTCGCGACAGCGCGGGTTGACTGCTTCTATGCCACGATGCGTAAAAGATGCGGGTCCCTGGTGCGCAGACTGCGGGGCAGTGCCAACAGCATCCTAAAGATGATTGCCAGCAGGCTGGATTGTAGGTATGTGAGTCATTGCTGCGCTGTGTCTAGTGGAATGGCGCAGCGGTGACTCGCATTGCTTTATATTATAAATTAAGTTGTTTAGGTTAGGTACTAACATAGTTATAAGTCTTACATACTAACAAACATAGGTCTCTGTTACTCGCAAAATAAATATAAATAAATAAATAAAAAATTCGTAGTTGGAACTCAGCTGCAACGTCAATTTCCATAGTTAGATCAAATCTTCACATTTTTTTCGAGTTTTGTGATATGGTAAAAATGTAGCTGCAGGGCGTCCAACGGAAGTAGCTAAATTTTGAAAGTGGTCTATGAGAAAATAAGTCTGGGAATCCGTGCCCTATCTGATTTATTAAAATAAGACATGTATTCACATTGATCTGACGCACTATATATTGTTTTATTACATAAAACAAAGCTTGACAATAATCCAAAGATATAAGATATAAGTGGCAATGAAGTCTAATATGGTGAGCGCACTAAATTATCCCACTCGTCCGGCGATCGGAATAACGAGTAAAATAAGTGAGAACAAACAGTGTTGCCAAGTTAACCACTTTTTGGCTAGATCTGGCTACATATTTAGCCACATTGTTAGCAACTCATGACTTGACAAGCTAATAATTACTTCTTATTAGCTAATAATTACTTGATATTAGCTTGTCAAGTCATGAGTTGCTAAAATTGTGCCTAAATATGTAGCCAGATCTAGCCAAAAAATGGCTAACTTGGCAACACCGGGAACAAAGCGGTAGATTACGGCTATTAGTAGTTATCAGTATATTTAAATTTATTTGTTTATTAATTTGGCTTCAAGCCATTAATGGCCCACTACTCAGCACGGGTCTTTCTTCTTGAGGAAGCCTAAAGTATGCTCCACCACGATGCTCCAGTGCGGATTGGTGGGGGGCATTAGACCAACTAAGAGTTCGAAGTTTTCATACCGCCTGAAGGCCTCCGACATGGCTTAACAACTGCTATCTTCCGATAACAACTGGGACTCGGCTTTACGTGCCCTTCGAATTACTGAAGCGCTCAAGATTTTTTTTTTGCCTCTAGCGGTCACCCATCCATAACCGACCGCACTCGCTGTAACAAGTAGATAATTCACATCCGAATATCTCTCCAATCTCTTCATATAAAAACAATTGAAGTTCTCAACAATTTCCCGAGTTTCAAGACTTGAATGTGGAGACGTAGTGATTATGTATGTGCTTGCTTTGTGTATGCAGAATATACTAATCTTCTACTAAGAAGACTCCTTTCATTTATTTAACTCAACATAGAAAAAAAGTAAAATAGTTTTCTCGTGTACATAGAGTGTTGAGGATCGGTAAAAATCTTTTCTCCGCTGGCACGTAGGTAATGAAATTTGTGATAAAACGGTGTTACCACTACTCATAAATCAATGTCATCGGCCATCATACTATATTGTGAGGTTAGGCC
The DNA here is from genome assembly GCA_963932265.1 of Thymelicus lineola. Taxonomy (NCBI): domain Eukaryota; kingdom Metazoa; phylum Arthropoda; class Insecta; order Lepidoptera; family Hesperiidae; genus Thymelicus; species Thymelicus lineola. The sequence continues at coordinate 13,025,527 of OZ010680.1, forward strand.
GTAAGGCAATGTTGTAGTGAGCCAGACTGTGAAACATAATGGCCACATTTGATTATTAACGCACTTTAAACGCGCACCGTCCGGCCGTTCGCTGTTAATTATGAATCGGTACGATGGTCAATAATGCACTAAACATGGACATAATGCGTACGTAGTTCTACTGTGGTTCTAATGGTGTGTACCATGGTGTAAGCAAATCAAACGGTACTGTCGTGTTCTAAAGTGTTTATTGCAGACTTTGTACACTTATTATTAAATTTTTGCATGTTTCATAAAGTACAATGTCTCAGGAACTTCACTGTAAATTGACTGTAAACTCGTGCAACTACGGATTATACTGTGTTAATTTCAATTACACACATAAATAAATTGTTTGTTTTTGATAATTTATTTATTTTTCAAAGTGCTGAAATATTTTATAACGAAACCACTAAACATCAAATTATCTTATTATATCAATTATCACCTTTCTAAAATGATCGGTGTGATCTTATGGGCAGTTTGAATATCAAACATAGAAACTTGGAAATAGAAAACTATAACATTATCTCCAAGTCGAGATGAATCGTAGAACTCCTACGTAGCGAGCTATTCGCTAAAATCGTAGGCAGTCTACGACGTTACGTTATTAAAATTATTGTGAGTTTGAAGCTGGCCATACCTACACGATCAAGTGTACTTGTCAAGTTTGCAGTTTGACTTGATGAGGCATCCAGTTTGCATGAGATAGCTATATTGCCAGGTAGCCATACCGTGGCCATACACCGTCAAGTTTACTGGATGCCGTGTCAAGTTCGCTGCAAACTTGACAAGTATACTTGATCGTGTATGGCCAGCATTATGTAACTGAACGACAAACAAGCTAAAAATTCACCTTATAGTAAGTGGATACCGTCTCCCTGCAGATCAGTAACACTAAAAGCATCACCTTTACGTTGTGGACCACGAAAGAGAGGGAAAAATAATGTAAATTAACCCAGCTACTGCAATTACTGTCAGTCGGGTTCACACGTCTATGTATTGGCTGCAACCCATTAATGGCCCACTACTGGGCACGGGTCTCTCCTCTTGAGGAGGCCTAGAGTATACTCCACCACGCTGCTCGAGTGCGAGAGGGGATCCAACTACCGACCGCGCCCGCTGTTGCTTAACTTTGTCGATCACTTAGGATCGACGCAAGCCGCAGGGCTATGAGCGCTCACTTCAGCTTCTCACAATTTTTACAGAGTAAGTTATCGTTAAAGGGCAACACTATTATCTATAATACAATATATTGTATCATTATTATACTAGTGTATACCCAGCGTTTCACTACCGTAAAAAAATGCGCCATCTTCACATATTATTAACTTCAAATTTTTGTATGGAAAGAGTGGAAAATTGACTTAATCAATGGACTGAATGTGTCTAATGCATTTGTTTTAGTGACACAGGCTCTGAATATGAAAATGATGCTCCAGGACCATCAACTAAGAATAAATTACCTACGGATCTTTTACATCAGTCGTGTGGTCTAAAGCACACTCGTTTTTTTATGTGGTTTTATAAATCTAAATTAAGTCATTAAAATTTTCGTTTCAAAACTACTCTATCGCGGGCTAAGCCGCGGCAAAAGCTAGTAGTTAATAATATTAAGTAGTAGTCGAGTACTCAATAATTATGTTGTCGATAAGACAGCTTCAAAACATCTTTATAAAAAACCTATGCTAACAAAGACATAAGCGTCTACAAGTAATTTTCAAATATCGTGCTTTATATTAATACCCTCGTAAAATGAAACACCTTGATAATCACTCAGAACTTCACACTTATATTTCTTACTTACAATATTTCGTACTTATATTAATTCTCACAAATAGTGGCACAGCAGTGATTCTAGAAGAGAGCCAACCTCTCGGTTCTAATTCTCGAATAGAAGTGAATTACCAAGTACACTACGTAAACTCTTAATTTTGTAGAACTCTACCCAACGTCCGTTTCGGTTGTCCGTTATACATAGTTACGTTGTATGTATAATTGACGTCGAAAGTCAAATCATTTACTTTCTTGTTGTTAAATAATATTATAAATGAATTTTGAAAATCGTGACATTCGCAAGTGCTTCCTACTAATAAATTAGTTAACTCGCATCTTTATAAACGCACTTTTCCCATTAAAACTTTCCACAGAATAAATTTCAAATAATTCGTTGCAAGTTAACCGCAATGGTATAATTTTAGTATTGTCTACGAAAACTTAATTTAATTTCAATATCATACATTAAATTTTATTGCGGTTGAGGAAAATATTCAACTTCTGCAAGATATGTATTAAGAATGTTTCTCAAAGCTATTTCCTGCATATTAACTGAACGTATATTAATATTCTAAGAGGTACCTACGCGTAGTCATATTGCAATATTTTCTCTCACTCACACATCAAATAAAACAACGTAAGTACATTAAATACCCTCCGGCCCGTCTAACTAACCACTACATCTCATCACTGGTTGAGACGAAAATTTTCCCATCTGACTAGTGGAGGTCAATTGGGAGCAATTCATTCCTAAAGCTGAACGCACATATATCCGCATCGTCCGCAGCGGACGCTCCGTATGCGGATACCCTCGCACATATGTCCGGATTCGCCGTACGGATTTTTTAGTATAGCCAACAATTTTAGCAGTTTTATCCAACCTCTAGTGAAAAACGGTGCGATGTCATTCGGTTATTCCCACTCGTCTTGGTTAGTAGTCCTGTTGACAATACTAGTAGGAAAAAATCCCACTAGTTCTGTGTCAATTTATTTCCGTGTATAGGTATACTATAGTTTAGGTATGGTGTACTAAGATACAGACCAAGGCTTAGCTTAGACACCAGATCTCCCACAGATTACTTAGCACTTACATTATCTTTTCCTTTTATTCATATTTTAAAATGTTACCTGAGTGTAATTTGAGGATGAGATGAAATAAAGATTTTTGTATTGTATTGTATAGTTTGCTATCAATGGTCAAGTATTGGCCATTAAATGTATATTATTTCATAGTTTTCATAAACTTCATAATAATATATTCCTTTAATCAACTGACAGTTGTCAGACTCAGATTCTCAGATTGCAAAAGCAAAATATTAAGACTGATGCAGCTATGGAAAAAACTGTTATAATAGCGTGCGCATTGGAAGAGGAAGAAGAAAATGAAATTCGAAATAAGTTGAATCCTAAAAAAATTTTTTTTTTTAAACGCTTTTATTTCAATAATGTTTAGTTTATAAAATTAGCTACAAGTTGTGAAAATTTCAAGTCTCTACGTAAAATAGAACATAGAGAATTATGCGTCTAAAGTCTGAAAATCGTTTTTTTTAATTTAATTTTTTTTTTTTGTTTTTTAATTTTCGTGTATTGTCATCGGAAATACACATGTCTGCCAAATTTCATCAATTTTCATTAAAGGGAAGTCATTCAAATTAACGTTACAAGATTTGATCCTTTGATCCTCCGAAGTGAAGCTAAATATAAAAGCGTTTAATAACCTTATTGCCGTGTAAATAGAGTAGCATTTTGATCATAATATTGAAGATTTGATGCTTTGATGCTCCGAAGTGAAGCTAAATAAAAGCGTTTAAAAAAGAAGGTTCTGGGCTCATGACATCAATTTGAAAAGGCAGTTAGTTGAACGGCAAATACTATACGTTATTTCCCGGCTTTGTGGATGATGATCAATGAACCTAGATAATTGAAAACTTTAATTTGTAACTTTAATTTGCGGGAAATTAAAACACATAATACTCATTATTTCTTTTTAGTTTTCGACTTTGTCTCATATTTCAATAACGTAGTTAGTTATCGCAGTTTGAGGAACACCATTCGGAATCTCGAATGTCCGAAAACAATTATATATAGGCATAAACGAAGGCGACATCTCCTCACAGGATTCGTTTACTATGAAACGTTTCTACTAATGCGTTGTCAAAAGCATCGTGGCATGGCAACACTATCGGTATTTCGGATACCTTCCGTATTTTCAGAAATGCGTGCGGACGGTGCGGATGACATATACCGACGCATCTGTCATCCGCATCGTCCGCATCGCATTTTTGAAAATGCGGAAGGTATCCAAAATGCGGATGACGTTATACGTAGGGCGTGTGCTGGTACTCAGTGTTGCCATGCCACGATGCTTTTGACAACGCATTAGGAGAAACGTTTCATAGTAAACGAATCCTGTGAGGAGATCTCGCCTTCGTGTTTATACTTATACATCATTGTTTTCGGACATTCGAGATTCCGAATGGTGTTCCTCAAACTGCGATAACTAACTACGTTATTGAAATATGAGACAAAGACGAAAACTAATAAAAAATACCTAATAAGTATCGTGTGTGTGTGTGTGTGTGGAAATTAAATTTCCCTCAAATTCAAGTTACAAATTAAAGTTTTCAATTATCTAGGTTTATTGAACATCATCCACCAAGCCGGGAAATAACGTATAGAATTTGCCGTTCAACTAACTGCGTTTTCAAATTGATATTATGAACCTAAAATCTTCTTTTTTTTCGAATTTGACTTTCTTTGGCCAATATGCAGGCTACTACAACAATTTTTCCATAGCTGAATCAATCTTAATCGTCTTCACCGTTTTTCACTAGAGGTTGGAAGAAACTGCAAAAATTGTTGGCAATACTAAAAAATCCGTATGGCGAATCCGGACATATGTGCGAGGGTATCCGCATACGGAGCGTCCGGGGCGGACGATGCGGATATATGTGCGTTCAGCATAATACATCACCAGTGATGAAGTGGGAAGTTTTTTATCTCAACTTCCTACCGGTGGCCTTTTGGAACAACTATCCCCAGTCCCACGCCAGATGGGTGTTGTAAGAGGCGACTAAGGCCCACTGGTGGTAGGGCCCCTCGGAGGGATTATATTAGTTATAGTGATTTTACTAACTTAATAGCATTATTACTATTATTATTTCTCCATGGGGTCCTTCTGGATAGCTACCACCCTTGAGCATGAGTCAGCCGCTATACGACTCATCGTGTTCCGGCTGGGGGCTTGAGAGCCGGTTCTTTCTTTTATTTTCTTCTTCTTTCTTGGCCAGCAACGCATCGGTGATGCCTTTATTGTTGCTAATGTCCATGGGTGACGATAGCTACTTACATTCAGGTGGATCGTCAGCTCGTTTGCCGGCTATTTCCATAAAAAACACACTATCGATACCTAAACCTCAAAGCGACTTAAAAAATGTTTGTACGGATGTCTTTTATAGACTGAAACTATCCAACCGATATGCTCCAAAATTGTTTCATTCGAAAGGCAATAATACGAATGGTTTGAGACCACTAAAACAATGCATTAGGCACATTTTCGATTTTTGACTTATTCCTCTAGTATCAATTAAAAGTGTATCAAACAAAGAAGAAAATTCAAACTACTCGATCGTGGTTTGTATTAAAATGTCTGCATCAACTTTAAAATATTTCCAAGCAACTCCAATGTTTTCCACGTTAAGTGGTTCCTTATTGTGATAGCCGAGCAATTATGGCGGCTTAAGTCTATTGTTTGCTTTAACAATATCAATTTGATGCCTACTTCACCTTTTTATTATTGCATCACTCCCCGAAGATTGAAGTTTCATCCACACCGATTTGGCATGTGAAGAACCTCTACTTTTCAATTCTCACGATATTTTTTGCCACGCACGTGCAAACTGCAAACAGTGGAACGAGCTTCCTTCGGAGGTATTCCCGGACCTCTGTGACATGGGGTTCGTCAAAAAAGGTGTATAAAGAGTTCTCCTTCAAGGCCGGCGTTGCATTGGCGATTCCTCTGGTATTACTCATGCCCATAGGCGACGCGGCGGTGACCACTTACCATCTGCTTTTTCGTTAACCCTGTAGGCAATAGACTTGCAACGTACAATCCACAATTATAAAAATATTTTATAGTTTTAAATTACTTTTATGCTGAAGTCCAATTTAACAACCCCATGGTCCAATTAATCGAACTGGTTGGGTAATTTGGACCTAAGACACGATCTCACATTTTGTTGAATTTTTAGAAATGTATAAATGCCAAGTTGGTTATTATTTGATTAACATAGAAACAATTACATTTTGTTTCATTCCTTGTAAAAATATTCTTTAAAATACTTAAAAGTATTTGTAATATCTGCAGTTGAAAAAAGTGGTCCAAATTAACCGGCCTTCCCCTATAATAAATATTTCTTCTCTTAGAAATAATTCTAAGAAACTAATTACTTACTCGTTGCTAATCATTAACTTCTTAATGCAATGAACTACCTTTCAGTAGATTGCCATTAAAATTCATTTTCCTGGAAAGTATTGTACGTACAGTAAAGTTAATTAGGTCAAACATCTGTAATCAAATAAGAGAACCACTCAGCTAATTGCTTTTAACTTACAATTAATATTTTGTATATTAATTCAGACTCGGTTCTGTTATGCTTATTCTCCCACGAAGGTATGAAATTGACGACCCTGTAGCCTAGTTGGTAGCGACCCTGCCTGCAAAGCGAGGGGTCCCAGGTTTGATTCCCGGCCGGGGCAGATTTATGTGGCAGATAAATATTTGTACTCGGGTGCAGGGTGTCATTGTGATGTATTATATGTGTCGTCCATACCACCCGCAACACAGGTGAAAACCTATTACGGGGGTATGAAAAGTGTTAACGTTGATTTATTTATTTATGAAATGGATTAAATTCTGAGATCAAATTGTAAGATGTTTGTTCAAAGCAATAATTATTCGCTTTTGAAGTGTGCTATGTACAATGTGTTGTGTAGTCTATTGAGTGTTGAGACGGTCTATAGAGAATAAGCAATGGAAGTCGGAATTTAAGATTTACGCCTTCCTTACTCCTACTGGACAGCGCTCTCTTTGAAATAGAGGACTTCGACTGATACAATTGGCTTCAACCCATTAATGACCCACAGGACAAAGGTCTGTTTTTGAGGAGACCTAAAGCATACTCCACCACGCTGCTTCATTGAACATTGGTATAAGAATTACTGGCCAACCTAATTGCCAAAAGTTTTTATGCCACCCAATCTGATCATTATAACTGTAATCGGCGCCTTAACGTGCCCTTCGGAGCACGGAAGCGTTCAAGAAATTTTATCACTAGCAGTCACCTATCCAACTTCCAACTACGCCTGCAATTACTTGACTCGGTCTATCCTGAGATATAGACATAATCTACCGAGCTGTAACCTCGCTTAAAGAATTATTAAGCTCAAGGTTTTAAAGAGCCTATTCTTAAATTATTTCTTCTATATTTCTCTCTCTTATTTCTTGATCAGCACTACATGATGCCATTGCTGTTTTGGATGTAACGGTGGCCGTTTACCATCAAGTGGATCGTCAGCTTTTTTGCGAGCAACATGAAAAAATAATAAGTCCATAACGATTATATGTAGTCTTATGATAGCATGAGACCAGCAGTTTAACATGATTCCTAGTTATGGAAACACTTGGGAATGTTACCACTTCATTATATATATACATTGAACGACCGAATGAATACCTGAAGAAGTATATTCGGTCAATCAATTAGGATTGCGACGTGAAGCTGCAAACACTTTATTCTTAATAGCCTAATAAATTACAAACTACTAGTAACATTACAATGATAATATAACTGATCATTATCGTATTTCTATGTGACGTTCGCATAATGCCTGTATTGCATTTTATTTAGGAAACAAATGACAAAACTCGTAACTAATATAATAAAAAGCATTTTTATGTGATTACATTATTTAAATACCTATATTTTGTCTCTTTGTTGGATTACATAAACATATGTATTATATATTCTATTAATCGTTTTCTTGGTGAAGTAATATAGGTAATTTGTGGTGTATACCTAAGTAATATGTACCTATTATTATTTACCAATTTAGAGACCAGCACAAATTACGCCACACCAATTAAGATAATACAATATTATATTACTGGCTGTGCTCCGCGGTTTCACCCGCATTAATTTGTGGAAAAAGCCAAAAAGCCAAGCTTCCTCGATAAATGGACTATGAAACACAAAAAGATTTTTTCAATTCGAACCAATTGTTCCTGAGACTAGCGCGTTCCACCAAACAAACTCTTCAGATTATGTCGTAGTTAAAGGAACTCTTTTTCTTAGAGGATAGGTACAACAGTTTTTAAACAGGCCATTGAACCGTGACTCAATTTGGTTGAAGCGTGAAATATAAGCCACAAGGAAAGCGACGTCACGAATACCATAGCGATAATATAACCAGATAACAGATGCCGATACTGACGTAACGAAGCATCTGTGCCAATATCGGGCTGTGAAACTTTTTGCGGGTTTCCGGAGAAGCAACAACTTTAAGAGTGTAATGTGACAGTTTATTCCCTTCGTTTTCGTCAAGATAATTTCTGAATTACTTCGTTTCGTACGTTAAACTATTATTACCGTATAGAACCGACACCACAAACCAGGTTTTGCGCAATGCACTGTAGACAATTGGCTACAAGTTTCAGTCCATTCAATTTCAGTTTCAGTCAATGAGCTAATAACTACTAACGTCTCAGTGGATCCAGTCGATTTTAAAAATAGAACGGGGGCTCGAACTTGGTTTTGATAAGTTTAAATTTCAAATACTCCCGATAGTTTAATTTATACTAGACATAGCTAATAACGCTCTCGATTAAATCACTTTTCGAACAAAAAAAATCAAAATCAAAATCGATTCATCCGTTTTTGATTTTTCATACAAATATTTTAGCGTAGCAGCCCACGCCGGGTATCCAGCATTAAGTAATAATAACTTGGATAAATGACATAATTGTGGACTGTACCCTCCACCAATCCGCACTGGAGCAGCGTGGTGGAGTATGCTCTAGGCCTTCTCAAGAGGAGAGACCCGTGCCCAGTAGTGGTCCATTAATGGGTTGAAGCCATGGACTGTACACGGTTTACAACGCCACCATTGATAAAATCGCCTTTATGATGCAAATTTAATGTCACTTCAACAATTTCATACAACAGCCACCATTAGGAATGTGTATCCCCATTAAAACTTTCAACAAACATAAATATTAGTGTTACGGAACCGGGCAGGAAGTGAAACGAAACTACACGTCAAAATGGCCGCCGGAATACAATGCGGTTAACAAACCGTTTCCTTTATTATTTAAGAGGCTGTCTGTTACGACTGCGCTTCCTTCGTATAGGCTTCTCTAGGGTTTTATGCTTCTAAATAAATAAATAGAACCATGGCCCTTGTCTAACTGTCTTCTGGTTGTATCCGCATGTATATGGGAAAAATATTGTACATTAGCCGGGTCCGTCACACTGGAACTACGACGTTGTCTCACAATGGGTCTTATTACCTAAAGCTGGCTATGCATGATCAAGTGTACTTGTCAAGTTTGCAGTTTGACTTGATGCGGCATCCAGTTTACATACTCCGTCAAGTTTACTGGATGCCGCGTCAAGTCCGCTGCAAACTTGACAAGACAAGTATACTTGATCGTGTATGGCCAGCATAAAAAATATTGGTACATAGAACGCACATATAACTGGTTGTCTAATGATGTTGTTAATAATTAGTGATTCAACAATAAATATCACCAGATTACGTCAGACCCGGTTTCTGCCGGCGTGAATCACTAATAGGGATGTTGACACTAATTATAAATTAATATAAATTTATGTCTAAAATATTAGTGGTAACATTTAAAGGTCTAAAATATGATTCTTTTATTGAAATCAGTCACAATAAATTAAATATCATTAATTTAAAATATTAAAAATTGTACTCACTGTCACGTGACCTCAAACGCCATTTTGCGAATATGACGTCATTGGAACAATTTTATATGGAAATTCAACAAACTTAGCAGACAGTATTGAATATCGTTTAGTGACGTCACGTGACGTTTTTGGTGGGAAATTTGATAATGATTTTTATTTATCAATTTTTGTTTTTAAATTGAAGATTATTATTTTTATAATATTTTTTTCGTGGATATTGTGGTTCTATCTATAAAATAAAATTGAATCCTAAAATTAGTCAACATCCCTATTATCAACAATATCATTAGATGTTGCTGATTTCCATGGGCAACGATAGATGACACTTACCCAGGTGGGTCTCGTTGGCCGTGTCTTTTACGAAGTAGGTAACTGTTACTAAGGTAAATACTTTGTTCCATAAAAAAATCAGAAAGTTTCAAACTCTGTGCCGTGTTTAAATAGTTAAAATCAATTTATAAAACTTTGCTACTCATCGGCTACGTTATTTCTTGCTCTTTAATTGTACAACTTTGAAATCTTCATTGAGTAGCAATATGAAAATGGGTAAATAATTAATATTCCTTAATTTTTCTCGTGGTTATAATATTCACGTTTTCAAGCTCGGTAATCCTCAAGTCATGGAAAGAGGATTAATCTCACTTAGATTGGAGTTTAGAGCAAATTGAACCTGTTGCGTAGCGTCGAGTTCTTCATTTACAAAAGCCAGCGAAAACTTGAGATGAAAAGCAGCGACCTGTGGCAGTGACAATTGAGATGTTTTTGATGCATGTCATGATGATTCAGATATTTAGAGACACAAACATGTGAGATATAATGGTGATCGCACATATATTCGCACCGTATGTGCCGAACGCGCCGCATTTGTATGAAATCTTATGAAAGCCCGATGCAGATGATATATGCGGCCGAATAATTTTTTTTGTGTATATTTGGTAGATACCTACCAGAAATTTTTTGGCGGAACAACGTTTGCCGAGTCAGCTAGTCTTACGATATATTATTATCTAATAGCACCCGCAGTTAGTAGTAGTTAAAAAAATTAATTGATGTTGACCTATTCCATACATCACCCAGGCAACTCAAAAACATACTTGCTAACAGCATTTTTAAAAAAGATTAGCTTACATTTTAAGATTAAGTTTCACTTTCAATATTTTTAACAACCCTTAAAACTACGAGGTCCTACTAAGACGCGTAGCAAACTGATTATCTAATATAGGTAAATTTATTTAGTCAGCGTAGCGCACTAACTTCATATATCATCTGCCTATATGTGGAAACTTATAATTGGCCATAATGTTTTCTAATATGTTACTACATTGTATTTTTTTAGCTGTAAGTTATCCTAAAACTATAAAAATAAAATAAATAAATAAAATAGACTTAAGTATAAAAAATCTTTATTAACTTATATAGTTAAATCAAGTCATTTGACACTTTCATCTATCAATACACTTCTATGAGCATAAATTAACAATTCGAAGTGAAATCATAACCCACCGCTTGCAGGCCGTAGTCTGCCGTAGTCGCGTAATAAACTCCCGTAAAGGTGAACATCCAACATGTCATATCACTCATTTCACGCGTGATCGGGCTCGCAATCCTCGAAACAAATGTTCGGTACACTGCACGGAATAAGAATCGCGTAACAGGAATCTCGCGTCCATTTGTCTAGCCGTAACACCGCGATGCAACTGAGTTACGGCGTAATTTGTTACGCGCGGAGTGCGTCGAGTGTGTTAGTGAGGATGGATGGATGTCATTTGTCTCGCATATCATGAACACGCAGCTAATCTGGGACATGATCTTGTGAACGTTGCTGCGCCATCGTTGTTCTACGATGTTATGTTATAATTAGAAGAAAACTATACCAACGTATCTCAGAATATACAACAAAAAAACAAGAATAAAATTGATTTCGACCGTCTACCGTCGAATATCGCATAATTGTCAAATGGAAATGGTTTCACGCAAAAACAATTCGGCAATTAGTAATTTATTCGAACCCTAATATAAATAAACGAGATGTCAGTGGCTAAAGTTTTCTACGAGCCGCAAAGTTCCTTTCAAAGATAGGTTAGCAAAATGTCGGTCTTGTCGAGTTCGATCTTGAAGTTAAGGACTTATCGGGATCTCGGCGTCACAATGCCGCAGCCACTTTTACAGAGTTCGAGTGCCCCTTACGTAGAGGACAGGCAGTGCCCAGGCAAAGCTACGGACTGGCTATGCTTTATAGTTTAAAATTAAACAACCACTGTGTTAGTTGTAAAGCAAATTAACTCTAATTTGCTTACGGCCATTTTTTAAAAATTAATCTATCTGTAAAGAAGGTTAAATAATAACAATAACACCAACATACCCCGTCTCCCGTTTTCGCCAACAACTTAAATGGCTCACCATTCGACAGAGGCGTACTTCTAGAATCCTCCTATTATTGTTTTCCATCTTAAATGATCCTAATTCTCCTCAGTATCTTAAGGATAATTTCCAGTATCGCTCCGACACTCATGATAGAACGCTTCGGTCGTGTGCTAATCTTAGTCTTGATATTCCCCCGCATACTAGCGGCTTCTTCCATTATTCATTCACAGTGCAGGCAACACTACTCTGGAACTCCTTGCCCGCTGAGTTGAGACATGCTCCTAGCAGGTTCTCCTTTAAGCATCGCTTGCGTGAACATCTGTTACATTCAGTTTCTGATTAATGTCACTTCTTTTTTTTTATTTTTATTACTATTTTTTAGTGTTACTTTTTTCTTCAGCATACTGTGCAAAAATTCCCTATACTTATATATGTATATGTATTCCCTAAATATTTATATATTATATATTATATATTTATGTTATTATTGGTATTTATGTATGTCCGTGTATTTGTATGTATTCTTGTTATGTAGTATATCTATATCTCATGTTAGCACCTGCCATCAGCTATTTCCACATCCACCCAGGGTTGACTGGTGGACAATGCCATTAGGCATTAAGTTTGCCCTTTGTTTCTTCTTTTTAAGAGGTGACATAAACATGTAAATAAATAATAATATTTAGGTGTTCGAGCCTTCGCTTGACCCACTTGTGAGATTACCCCCCCCGAATTTTGCCTAGTTGCAGTGTGTTTCTACCCTCGAATAGCTAGTATTCTATGACGTCACGCACGCGGAGCCTGTTACCGCCGACGCCATCGCCGGTTGGATGGTTGTTCATCAGTACGTCTTCGAATTTTGAACAGTGCAGTGTGTTTTCAAAATAAGTCACGGAACGCATTCTTTGTTTAAAAATCAGAGTCATTTAGTACATCGTGAAGAAAATCTAAGGTACGCAACGTTCAGTCTTATATTAATAGTATGAAATCAAAATGGCAAAACCATGCGGATTACCGTATGATGCCGTGTCGTGCTTCAGCGAATGCCCGCTCTCCGGACGGCAGACTCGCTTCAAAAATCACAGTATACTCTGTGAAAAGCAAACGACAAAAGATGGTAAACAGCCGTCACACGCTGTCTTGTCCCTGCGTCAGCCGTCGCGTCGGCTATACGGACGCCAATCATCTACTCAGCCGCCATGTCGGCTACATAGACGCTAACTAATCACTCACGCTATTCGCCCAGCCGCAGCCGCCATGTCGGCTAAACATCAGTCGTGTCGGCTGAACATAAACGGCCGTCGTCGGCTCGTTAGCCGTCCCATTGGACGACAAAATTTTGTAAATCACTAAGCTGATCCTACGTGAACGCTTATGCAGTTTAAATCATTTATGATATCTCTTTCAGATCATGAATCGTACAACTCTCGGCGAGGTGGCTAACTGGGAACCACCACCTGATCAAGAACAATTCTATAAACGTATTGTAGCAGCACGCTAATCAACCCCAGGAAGGAAAATAAATAACACAACCTGCTACTACCATAATGCAGAAGGCGAGGGTATCATGAAAACTTTTATTCTCAACTACCCCGGCTACTGAGTACTGCGAGCTGTATATCGACGCAAGATAATTGACGCATGTGACGTTCTGTTCAGAAACATAGAAACAGCTGCAAGTATCATCAGCGCCGCATCGTCTTCACACGCAGACTATCTTCATGCATTCGTCGACCATCTTCAAGCCATATTTCTTCAACAACGCAGTCAATTCTTCGTTTGCCGATCTTGCTGTTCCGGAGATGTCTTCCATGCCGTCGCCGCCCGCCGAGTGTGCGCGCGCGCCGGTCTGCGCTGTTTTTATAAGCCGTCCAGCTACGAGAATCTACTCTGCACGACGCGATCCTACGCCGGCATTGGTGGCGCGACAGAAACATAATACGATCTCTCTCACACTTGAAGATTTATATTATTTACTTTTACTATTATTATTGTTTAAATTTTATTGGTAAATATTCTAATATTCTAATTGGCTAATCAAATAATAATTAATTTTATTGGTAGTTTCTCAATGTAGCCAGTAGTATAAATATAGGCAGGGTTTCCAATAAAATCATTCGGTACTATACGCACATAGTAACAACCTCAAGAATAGTAGTTTCATTTCTCCTCCACTAGACCACTCGGAGTCTGATAATAGTGGACCCCTTACAGACCACTATTACAGTGGTGACCCCGACGTGATCCGTGGAAGACCACCATTACAGTGGTGACCCGTGAAGAACACCGCGAAGGAGAATCCCTGCACGAACGCCGAGGAAAATCCCTGTCCAAGCACCGCGGACTAAAATCCCTGGAGGAAAATCCCTGCAAGACCATCGTTGAGGAAAATCCCTGCATGATCCCGTCGACCTAATTTAACGTCACCATGGATCGAGAGCTGATTTTGCAAGAAATCCAGAAGCTATCAGCTGACATCGCAGCACTAAAGGCTACTATGCAAAAATGCAACGAGCTACAGCCCAGTCAGCGCAGCCAGTCACCTAGAAGGCCATGGTCATCCATGCATCGCAACCGCTCTGCAAGCACGACACGCTCACGAAGATCTCCCTATTGCTACTATCATCGACGTTTTGGTTCCAGAGCAAGAAGATGCACAACGCCGTGTTCATTCGAAAATGAAAGTATAAAATCAAGAATCTCAACGGAGCCTACTAGACTTGAAGCATCAGGATCCGGCGTAACAGAAAAGTCCTACCGTCTTTTTGTCACTGATAAGAAAAGCAAGCTTACCTTCCTTATCGACACCGGAGCAAATGTATCACTTCTACCACCGAGACAAGGAGAGAAGATGAAGCCACTGGAATTTCAACTCTACGCCGCAAACAATACGGTGATTCCGACATATGGAGAAAAAACAATGGAACTGGATTTAAATCTACGCCGACCATTCAAGTGGAGATTTATCGTCGCTAAAGTCAGTAAACCAATCATCGGTGCTGATTTTCTCGAACATCACCAATTGATCGTCGACATCAAAAATAGAAGAATCATCGATGGGAAAACCAATCTTGCATCTCAGTCTTTCGTCGAAGCAACAAATCTACCCACAATAAGAAGCATAGATGTTCGACAATCGTATCACAAGATCCTTGAAGAATATCCTGGAATCACAAGACTAACTTCAATGAAGCTAACGCCGAAGCACAACGTTGAACATTATATCGAAACCAATGGACAACCGCTTCATTGCCGTGCACGTCCAATCGCACCACACCGATACGAGCAAGTTCGAAAGGAATTCGAAAACATGATCGAGCAAGGAATATGCCGTCCAAGCAAAAGCCCTTGGTCATCACCACTTCACGTTGTACCGAAGAAGAATGGAGAATTACGAGTTTGTGGAGATTACAGAAGACTGAATGCTATTACCACTCCTGACCGCTACCCAATACCGCGAGTCAAGGACTTCACTCATCAACTATCAGACAAGACTATATTCTCCACCATCGATCTCAACCGAGCTTACCAACAAATAAAAGTACGCGATGAAGACATAGAGAAGACAGCAATAATTACTCCAATGGGATTATTTGAATTTCCAAGAATGACTCCTGGACTGAAGAACGCTGGTCAAACATTTCAAAGATTCATACACGAAGTACTTCATGGACTCGATTTCGTTTTCGCATTCATTGATGATCTTCTTGTTGCAAGCCCTGATGAAGAAACGCACAAAACCCATTTACGCACCGTGCTACAGCGACTAGAAGACAATGGAATCACAATCAACCCTTCGAAATGCATATTTGGACAACAAGAAGTTCAATTTCTTGGTTTCACCGTCAGCAAGGAAGGAATCAAACCGCCTGCTGAAAAAGTCAGAGCAATCATCGATTATGCGAAACCAAAGACAATCGAAGAATTAAGAAGATTTCTTGGAATGATAAATTTCTACAGAGAACACATACCTAAAGCCGCGGAAATTCAAGCACCACTTCACGCCTATCTTCACAACACGAAGAAAAAAGATAAAACATCAATAGAATGGTACGATGAAGCCACGAAGGCATTTGAAGCTTGTAAAGTTGCGATACAAAATGCAGCTTTACTCGCTCACCCATCACACGAGGCAACCCTTGCTATCTTCAGCGACGCGTCCGATACCTCAGCAGGAGCTGTACTCCAACAATACATCAATGGAAAATGGCAACCACTTGGTTATTTTTCGAAGAAGTTCTCCGATACTCAACGTAACTACAGTACATTCGACAGAGAGCTACTCGCTATCTACATGGCTATCAAGCACTTCAGAAAAACGTTCGAGGGTCGAAGCCTGATCGTTTTTACCGACTACAAGCCATTAACATATGTACTTCAGAAAAAACCATCACTATCGGAAACACCACGACGAGCAAGACAACTCATATTCATAAGTGAGTTTACGACCGACATCCGTCACATTAGTGGGAAGGACAACATAGTCGCCGACGCACTCAGCCGCATACCAATCGACAGTGTAACGTGCCCTACATCAGTCGACTATCACAAGATCGCCGAAGCGCAAGACAGAGATAGCGATAACATCAAGAATTTATCGAAGCAAAGTAACTTATCCATCAAGCAAGTTACAATGCCAACGACGCATCTACCTATCTACTGTGAAGCATCAACGTCAACCATGCGACCATACCTACCAGAAGAATGTCGTCGCGAAGTCTTCAATGCACTACACAACATAAGTCATCCAGGTGTTAGAACAACAAGAAAACTCATCACTGAAAAATTCTTTTGGCCTTCAATGCAAGTGGATGTTGGCAACTGGGCGAAGCAATGCATTCAATGTCAAAAATGCAAAGTTCAAAGGCATACATCAAGCAGCCTAGCTTCATTTCCACCTACGGAGAGATTCGAACACCTGCACGTAGACATCGTCGGACCATTACCTACGTCACCGCAAGGATATCGATATCTCGTAACGATGATCGACAGAACAACAAGATGGCCAGAAGCAATACCTACCGATGACACTTCAGCTGAATCCGTTGCGAAGATAATTTATGAAAATTGGATTACTCGCTTTGGATCACCAAAAACCATCACAACCGATCAAGGAAGAAACTTCGAAAGCAACCTATTTCTCAAACTACTTCAAACAATGGGAATACAGAAAACACGTACAACGGCATACCATCCTCAATCAAACGGAATAGTCGAACGATGGCACCGTACATTGAAGACAGCACTCAAAACTCGTTTATCGCAACATACAAAGTGGATTGATGAGCTACCTACAGTGCTATATGGACTACGAGCAACACCGCGTGCAGACACTAGTCTTAGCGCCGCTCAGCTAACCTACGGCCGCAGCATAAGACTACCGTGTGACTTCTTCACTTCAACATCGTTAAACAATCAAGAAATGAATTATGATTACGTCAGTCAACTTCAAGAAACAATCAACAAAGTTTTATCGTCGCAACGCATATCATCACATGAAAATAAGAAATCATTATTCATTCATCAAGATTTGAAAACATGCAAGCAAGTTTTTGTAAGAAACGACGCGGTGAAGAGACAATTTCAACCTACCTACGATGGACCGTATAAAGTCTTAGAGCGAGATAGCAAGACTTTTAAATTACAAATACCCGGAAGAAAATCAACAGTAGTATCAATCGACCGACTTAAGCCTGCCTATATTATCAATGAAGATACTTCAGAGGACTTATCATCATCATCATCATCACATCAGCCACCAGCGAAGCAGCATGAAAACTCATCATCATCAACCCATATCAAACCTATCTTGAAGACTACAAGACATGGGCGAGTCGTCAAGCCTCCGGTACGCTTTCGCTAGGGGGAGAGTGATGTAGCAGCACGCTAATCAACCCCAGGAAGGAAAATAAATAACACAACCTGCTACTACCATAATGCAGAAGGCGAGGGTATCATGAAAACTTTTATTCTCAACTACCCCGGCTACTGAGTACTGCGAGCTGTATATCGACGCAAGATAATTGACGCATGTGACGTTCTGTTCAGAAACATAGAAACAGCTGCAAGTATCATCAGCGCCGCATCGTCTTCACACGCAGACTATCTTCATGCATTCGTCGACCATCTTCAAGCCATATTTCTTCAACAACGCAGTCAATTCTTCGTTTGCCGATCTTGCTGTTCCGGAGATGTCTTCCATGCCGTCGCCGCCCGCCGAGTGTGCGCGCGCGCCGGTCTGCGCTGTTTTTATAAGCCGTCCAGCTACGAGAATCTACTCTGCACGACGCGATCCTACGCCGGCATTGGTGGCGCGACAGAAACATAATACGATCTCTCTCACACTTGAAGATTTATATTATTTACTTTTACTATTATTATTGTTTAAATTTTATTGGTAAATATTCTAATATTCTAATTGGCTAATCAAATAATAATTAATTTTATTGGTAGTTTCTCAATGTAGCCAGTAGTATAAATATAGGCAGGGTTTCCAATAAAATCATTCGGTACTATACGCACATAGTAACAACCTCAAGAATAGTAGTTTCATTTCTCCTCCACTAGACCACTCGGAGTCTGATAATAGTGGACCCCTTACAGACCACTATTACAGTATCATCGAAATCATCGATGAATATTACCCCGACAACTGGAGGTTATGGGAAATCAATCAGTTATCCTACGAAGATTTATTTGGCACAACAATATCTTCGGATGACGAGAATCGTTTACGATTCGCGATACCAACGGTCCGTCTAGCTTACGCTTACAGCCCGCAACCTTCTCTGAGCGAGCGCCGATTTAAATTTATAAAAAGAATTTTAATAACCTGGCCATTAGGTAGCGCCCTTATTTACTCACCTTTTACAACCATGAAGAGGATCCATCCAACTGATGCTTTCAATGGTTTTGCTGAAAATTTAAGCATAATAAAAAAGGAACTCCTTCCACGGCACGAGGCATCGAGGATACTTAAGTCACAAATCGCAGAAACAACACCACCTCGAACGTCACGTGCCCTGTCTTCGACTCCAACCTCAACTATTGCGTCGAGAAAGAGACCTCATTCTCCAAAGGCACAGGAATCAAACCCTTTCATCGAGGACTACATGGAACGACAAAATAAAATCCTGCAGGAGCTGTTGAACCTCGCTAAGCATCAATCGGAAATACTTACTGCCAAAGTAACATGCTGCTCCGATACCCACAGCTCTATTGAACAAGAGCCGGAGGAGGAAGAACTGGAAGACGGGTCTTGGGCCCCCCCAGCAATAGTAGAACCTGAAACTGAACCACAAAACACCGAAGAGCAAGAAGATCACTTTTTTGATTTCGCACCGGAAACGAAAGAATCCGATAGTAAGATAGGGAAAGCGGAAGAAAATCTTGTGAAGCAAGGGTCACATTGTCAAAGACTCGGAGAAAGCTCTTGGCAGAATATTAGGTACGCTGACGTACAAAGACAGTTTCAAGCAAACCCAGTTTTCACCAATCTAAAAGTTAATAATATATTAGCTACGCTAACTCCGAACTGGCAAACAATAACATTCCTAGAGAAAGTTGATGCGTGCCTGGGCGCCATCACACATGGCCTCCTTCAACAAAGAAAACACTTCCAGGATATTTACAACAGCGCTTCCCTGGAAGTAAAATCACACATAAGCAAAAATTTCCTGGCAGCTGACTCACCTTTCCGGCGCACGTCAGATTGCCTGCTACAATACACCTGCGGAAAGAGAGCAGAAATAATACAACAGCGCAGGTCTGTTTACAAACCGAGTAATAAAACCCTGTACGAGCTGGTACATTCTATCCCACCATCCAATACATATTTATTCTCGGAGCCCCAACTATCAGATTTAGTTAAAGAACAAGGTGGCATCAACAAATTTTTTCTTGCCCGAAAGCAAATATCAAGTACCTCTAAACCGAAAACACAATTCACACGAAACCAATATAGTCAAGAAAAGAAAACTAGACCAAAATATAATGATAAAAGACCTTCCTTCTGAGCCTCAGGGCAGTCTAGAAAGCCACCAGTCACGACGTTCCCCGCAGGGAAACCGAAAAGATCGAGATATGAGGGAAAACCAAAACTATAATAAAAGTATTAAATTTAAAGCAGGACAGGTAAGCGATCATATTCAAACTTGGAGATGTTTCGGTGCCCCAAATACATTAATATCAGTCTTATCAGGTTACAGAATATCTTTCATACAAAAACCACCCCTAAGGAAATTCAAGTTTATTAACTGCGAACGACTTTCAACGAAACCTTCTAGTAAATTGTCAGTAGAGATTCAGAAAATGTCAGACTGTAAGGCAATTGAAATCTGCTCAAGTGACTCGGGGTTCCTATCCCCAATGTTCGTAAGGGAAAAATCGGATGGTACTTATAGGCCTATATTTAATCTTAAACTATTGAATCAATATCTTAGACCTCCGAAATTTAGGTTAATAAACCATAACAAAATATCCACGTGTTTGAACGATTTAGATTTTATGATTAAAATAGACCTATCACAAGCCTACTTTCATATCCCTATTATAAAATCTCACAGACGATTCTTGGCGTTCAACTTTAATAATACAGTATACCAGATGACCTGCCTACCTTTTGGTCTCGCAACTGCACCATATATATTTGCCAAAATTACTAATTGGGTCGCAAATTTTTTCAGGGAAAAAGGAATCCGGGTTATCGTATATTTAGACGATTTCCTGATATTGCACCGCGATGCAGACACCCTTTTACAACAAAGTCAATTAGTCCAAAAATTCTTGATAGACATGGGCTGGTGTATAAATTATCAGAAATCCATCCTGTCACCGTCGCGCGTAGCCGAATATCTCCGCATAATCTGGAACACACAAATAAACCTCAAACAATTGCCAGAGGAAAAGATTCAAAAATGTATTACCTTAATAAAAAATGCACTAAAAACTCGTTGGTGGTCTTGGTGGACAGCAAAAGTACTACTGGGAAATTTAAACTTCGCGGCTTTCGTGGTTCCCCTGGGAAGACTATACTGTCGCCGAGCGCAGGTCGCAGCGAACAAGTTGCCAATGGAACAACGACACAAAAAGTTTCCGTTACCACCCAACGTCTCGGAGGATCTGAAGTGGTGGCTGGGAAACATAACACAGTCCTCGCCAATTCATCAACGAGAAGCCTCTGTTTTCATCACGACCGACGCTGCAAAAGAAGGGTGGGGGGCTACCATAGGAAGCCAGAAGATAAACGGCACCTGGAAAGCAAATCAGCGAAATTGGCACAGCAACCACAAAGAGCTGTGGGCAATTCTAGAAGTTCTCAAAGAAAAAGGGCCTCAATTACGAGGTCAAACTGTGATGGTACAGTCAGACAACAAGTCAGTGGTGGCCTACATAACCAAACAAGGAGGCACAAAATCGCTGAAGCTCTTGCAGGTAACCCGCAGAATCCTAAATTGTGCCAACCGACATCAAATAATCATAATAGCACGATTCATTCCGGGGAGATACAACGTAATTGCAGACAGCTTGTCACGTTCGACCAGCCTACCAGAGTGGTCCCTGAACCCTCGTATACTTCAAGTAGTCTTCAAGAGAATGGGAACCCCCACTGTAGATCTATTCGCGAGCACACGATCAGCCATAACACGGACATATGTCAGCGAAGATGCGAGGGACAAAAAATGCCTGTTCGTCGATGCCTTCAGCCAACCTTGGAAATTCAACCTCGGTTGGCTATTTCCCCCGCCAGCACTAATTCCGCGCGTTCTAAGACATCTGACGCGATGCAGAGGAACCTACCTTCTAGTAGCTCCACGATGGGAGAGAACCTTTTGGAAAACAGAATTGAGGCAGAGAGCATTGTGCTCTCCATTAACAATTCCCAACCTGAAGGAGAACTTGTTCGATCACAGAACAGGGAGACCGCCTCCAGCAATAAAAGACATGTGTTTGCAGGTCTGGAAAATACGGGCTGGTCCAATTTAATAGAGTCCTGGCCAGAAGAGAGCTGCCGTCTCCTGGAAATGGCATGGCGTAGCTCTACTTTAAAAACTTATAAACCAGCATGGAACCGCTGGGTATCCTGGGCTAATCAAAACAACGTTAAAATAAATGACCCTTCTCCTGAAAATATCGCCCAATATATGTGCTATCTTCATCAAGAAGTCAAACTAGCTGCAAGATCTATTGCTCTACATAAGTCAGTGGTTACAACATTCGCCAATCCGGGAAACAGTCATACACTGGGTGGTCACCCGCTAGTAAAACAAACTCTGAAAGCAGTCTTTATGAACAAACCACCGATTTCGAAACCCCTAACATGGGACATTGGACATCTAGTTGACTACCTAAAAAACTACAATTTCAACGAAAGCAGCTTGTTTCAGGTCTCTCGGCACGTAGCCGCTCTACTACTTCTAGCATCTGGACGCAGAATACACGATTTGACCCTGCTGGATATCGGTCCTGACTCTTTCGAAACTCATAATAACTACATGATATTCTGGCCTCAATTTGGATCAAAAACAGACTGTATAAAATTTAGACAATCAGGATGGAAGATCACACCAAACACTAACCAAAAGCTAAATTTAATACATTGGATCAATCATTTGATTAATTTAAGTAAAAGTCGACGAGCAAACAAAACATTTCGTTTATTCATCACGACCAGGAATCAAGTAAAAGCAGCCTCACGAACTGTCATCTCAGGATGGATTCGAAGCTTACTTAAAGCTGCAAATATAATAGCCTCACCAGGCAGTTTTAGGTCAGCTGTAAATACCGATAACTGGTCCAACAACAATTTTAGCCTGGACGAAGTCCTTCGTCGAGGAAATTGGAGAACCAAAGACACGTTTATTAAACATTACTTTAAATTGGTTCCCCAAAGAGTCTCTAGAGAAAATCAGCCCCGCTTATGTGATTCATTCACACCTCTTTAATTATAAATAATTAATACTGTTGCGCTGATTATCATAAAATACAAATAAATATTACATTTCATTGTTAACCAGAATATACGGTTTTGTTCCTAATATTTGTTACGTGTTTAAATATTAATTATAATAATTTAAACCTATAATTTGTTATTCAAATGTCTGATTTTCCTATAAATACATCTTTAATCAATTTCTTCTCGTTTCATTCCTCTTAACACTGATCACAGTACGCCTTGCCATCGCCGGCAGAATATAAACACTTCTCACAAGTGGGTCAAGCGAAGGCTCGAACACCTAAATATAACCGTTTTCCCCCCGAAGGGAAGAAAACGATTATTTAGGTTTCAGCCGAAGCTTGACCCACTAAAATTTACATTTCTTGCCGGCTTGTGAGAGTACTGATGAACAACCATCCAACCGGCGATGGCGTCGGCGGTAACAGGCTCCGCGTGCGTGACGTCATAGAATACTAGCTATTCGAGGGTAGAAACACACTGCAACTAGGCAAAATTCGGGGGGGTAATCTCACAAGTGGGTCAAGCTTCGGCTGAAACCTAAATAATCGTTTTCTTCCCTTCGGGGGGAAAACGGTTATAATAAACATAAGTTGCGACTTTTGACCGCTGCAAGCCTACTGATATTTTCTTTATTTTTTTGATCACAAAAACAATGCAATAGTAAACATCTGCAATAATTGAAAACTGCGTTGCAGCAATTTCAGTATGTATTTAGAACTAACTTTTAGATTCTGCTTTAGAATAATTACAATAATTACCGGTGCAATCTTTTAAGAAACGTGTAAAGGCTCAGCTCTTAGGCAAGGGCTACTATAGCATAAATGAATATTTAAATGACAAGGATGCTTGGAAATGACTAGCTAGGCAACCAGTTCTGCACAGGTTAAAGAATACCTATTTTTGTAATAGATATAAGTTTTATTTTTAAAAGATGTGCTGAGGAGTTTCTTTACGGCTTTTCTTCTCCTCCATGACAAAGCACCTTTCCGAAAAGCTGGTAGATTAAAAAAATGACGTGCATAAGAGTATCAGTGATACCTACATGAATAAAGATTATTTCATTTCATTTCATTACACTTTATAAGGACTTTCTGATAATTGGAGGTTTTGTTAAATGAACAAAAAGATTTTCTAGTTAGATTTCGGTTGCTGTCGCTAGATACCAATCGTTAAAAACTTCGGAACGCGGAGACCTTCTCGATAAAAACTTCCAAACCTTCTTCAGTTTTTAGTTCTTGCGACTTACGTTCTTTACAGTATGTACAATATATATACATTATTTTACTTATTGTTAGGTAATAACTGTTATCCACAGATTACTACTCGGTTAAGAAAGAAACATTGGGCGGTTTGTCACTAATCCTTCCACCAATCAGTACCAGTGTGGTGGATTATGCTTTCCCATCGTGTTCCTACTTGGAATGATTCTTATAGCTTAAAGATCGGTTTCGTAATAACATAAAAATTTTAATGTACCTCGAAATGTCGCGCGTTTGTAACACCATGCCTAAGTACTGAGTATTTTTACCGCAGTGTAAAAATGTACGATTCTTTAATTTTAATTTTGCACGTAAACCTGTCATTGGCAGTTAATGCGTTTGGGCAGTGATATGGCAATGATACAAAGACTAAAAATTAATACATTACTATGCGGACTATTGCCCTAGGTTCGTTGGGTTTCTTAGTGGTTCTTAGCCACCCATGATACAGGAAGTTCTAATTGCTAGTTTGGTTGTTTAGTACTATTAAAGTGCGTCGATAAATCTGAATATATTTAAAACTCTAGTTGGGGCAAAACATTACAGATAAAACAAAGAACAACAAAGGTAAATTTGTCATATTGTGCCCCACCTCTACTTGTATCTTCAATATTCAAATTCAAATTCAATTTCAAATCAGTTTATTTGCACGAACATGGGTTAGTTACAAAGGTATTAAATTTTAATTTCTTATGTTCGCCACATTCCGCCTTATAAGGCATGCAACCTTATACATAAAATATAAAAAAATATGTCTTATCTACTAATCCATTACTTAAATTACATCCATCTTTTAATTTTGTCATGTCATAATATTAAAATACAAATAATATTAAAATACATTGGATTAATTTCAATTTAGATTTACATTATAAATTATTTAAAAAAAAACATGAGAGGTGTCAAGGGACACCGGGATGGAACGAAGTTCCTTTCTATTTAAGTATTGTTTTGTTGTACAGCGCCATCTCTGTAAAACTCTCTGAATCACTTCAAAAAAAGTGTCGTTATTCGTAAGAATCAAAAAGTGTCGCAATTTTCCGTCTAGCCCCCTTTCACAACGCGCGATAAGGAACTTCGTTCCAATATCTGTGATTGACTGATGTATCAATGCATAGGCCAAACCCTTAGGGCTAGAAACTTAAAATTTCACACACTTATTCCTGTTATGACGTAGTCATCCACTAAGGAAGAATCTTTCAAATTTCAATCCGCCCTAACTGATTTCTAAGAGTTTATTGAAATTTGGTATGATCAACAATGAACTTGTCACCATTTCATTATTATCTACATGCTACTCCGAAATTGTTACAGCTGGTTGATCACTCAGATTAAAGAAATAAAAGGGTTGATCAATATTATTGACACGAGCCGCTGCAAAAGCGCTTCGTACAAATTATTATAGATAATTCGTTGATTACTCTGCTCTATAGATATTTCATTCAAATCCAATTATCTCGTAGCAAATCAGACAAAATTCAAATGCAAGCATCGCGTGTATAATACAAAAATCCAATTTACTTAATACCTAAATAAAAGTTATTTAATAAGCAATTATTTACACAAATTATCATGAAGGACTATTACTACTACTAGTCTAATTAAGATTCAATTCACGAAGTCACGAATAATTCGTCTTCACGCAAGTCGCGATGTCAAACGAAATACTTTGCGAACAAAACTGAAATGTGTCAAAGTGTCAAAGAATGGAGACTTAAAAAAGTTTGTCAAAGTTGCGTTGTCGGTATCGGTCACAACGACGAACCGCCTGCGCCATTTATCAAGTTAATCTTGATTCACTCTCACCGCATCATTTACTGCCATAGAAATGTAAAATGTCATTTCAAACGGAGTTTATGGGTGGCCTGCCAAATCAGCAGTTTTTCATTTGAAAACGATTTAATAGCAGCTATGAACTCACTCGCTTTCCCGACTCGTATAATCTTTTATCATTCGACTAAGCAGGGAATATTATAATACAATAATATAAGGACTAACATAGCATAATATTATATTCACTAGCTGTCAATAAATTGAACCATCAACGTTTTTCAATAAAAGCTGAACGCACATATATCCGCATCGTCCGCCCCGGACGCTCCGTATGCGGATACCCTCGCACATATGTACGGATTCGCCATACGGATTTTTTAGTATTGCCAACAATTTTTGCAGTTTCTTCCAACCTCTAGTGAAAAATGGTGAAGACGGTTAAGATTGATTCAGCTATGGAAAAATTGTTGTAGTAGCCTGCATATTGGCCGAAGAAAGTCAAATTCGAAGAAAAAGAAGATTATAGGTTCATAATATCAATTTGAAAAGGCAGTTAGTTGAACGGCAAATTCTATACGTTATTTCCCGGCTTGGTGGATGATGGTCAATGAACCTAGATAATTGAAAACTTTAATTTGTAACTTGAATTTGAGGGAAATTTAATTTCCACACACACACACACACGATACTTATTATTTTTATTAGTTTTCGACTTTGTCTCATATTTCAATAACGTAGTTAGTTATCGCAGTTTGAGGAACACCATTCGGAATCTCGAATGTCCGAAAACAATTATGTATAGGTATAAACACGAAGGCGAGATCTCCTCACAGGATTCGTTTACTATGAAACGTTTCCTCTAATGCGTTGTCAAAAGCATCGTGGCATGGCAACACTGAGTACCAGCACACGCCCTACGTATGACGTCATCCGCATTTTAGATACCTTCCGCATTTTCAAAAATGCGATGCGGACGATGCGGATGACAGATGCGTCGGTATATGTCATCCGCACTGTCCGCACGCATTTCTGAAAATACGGAAGGTATTCGAAATACCGATAGTGTTGCCATGCCACGATGCTTTTGACAACGCATTAGGAGAAACGTTTCATAGTAAACGAATACTGTGAGGAGATGTTGCCTTCGTTTATGCCTATATATAATTGTTTTCGGACATTCAAAATTCCGAATGGTATTCCTCAAACTGCGATAACTAACTACGTTATTGAAATATGAGACAAAGTCGGAAACTAAAAAGAAATAATGAGTATTATGTGTTTTAATTTCCCTCAAAATAAAGTTACAAATTAAAGATTTCTATTATCTAGGTTCATTGATCATCATCCACCAAACCGGGAAATAACGTATAGTATTTGCCGTTCAACTAACTGTCTTTTCAAATTGATGTCATGAGCCCAGAATCTTCTTTTTTTCGAAATTCATTTTGTTCTTCCTCTTCCAATGCGCACGCTATTATAACAGTTTTTTCCATAGCTGCATCAGTCTTAATATTTTGCTTTTGCAATCTGAGAATCTGAGTCTGACAACTGTCAGTTGAATAAAGGAATATATTATTATGAAGTTTATGAAAACTATGAAATAATATACATTTAATGGCCAATACTTGACGATTGATAGCAAACTATACAATACAATACAAAAATCTTTATTTCATCTCATCCTCAAATTAGATTCAGGTAACATTTTAAAATATGAATAAAAGGAAAAGATATGTAAGTGCTAAGTAATCTGTTGGAGATCTGGTGTCTAAACTAAGCCTTGGCCTGTATCTTAGTACACCAGACCTAAACTATACCTATACACGGAAATAAATTAACACAGAACTAGTGGGATTTTTTCCTACTAGTATTGTCAACAGGACTACTCAACAAGACGAGTGGGAATAAACGAATGACATCGCACCGTTTTTCACTAGAGGTTGGAAAAAACTGCTAAAATTTTTGGCAATACTAAAAAATCCGTACGGCGAATCCGGACATATGTGCGAGGGTATCCGCATACGGAGCATCCGGGGCGGACGATGCGGATATATGTGCGTTCAACAAAACTCTGCATGAATATTTCGAAACCAGAAATTTCAATGGGCATAATGACAGATTTTGAAATATGGTTCTATATTGCTGGGAAAAATAATATAATTACAACGAATATCATATTTCCGCAAAAAAAAATATTTTTAGTATAAAATAAATACACTTTAATTTTTAGTTCGTACCAAAACGCTTCAAAGTGTCATGGCGTCGCTTGTGACGTCACGTCTAAATAAAGTAATAGACAAGATGTCACTGTCAGTATAGTAATATTCGTTTGTTTACTTAAGCGTGACGTAATTCACTCTGAGACTGATTGGCGTTGAAGACATCATGGCGACTTGCCGTATTTTGTAGTTTTATTTTATCAAAATATTATTAATCTCGCTAATAATTATAATAAATGAGTGTTTTGCAATCCATTAATAGATTTTCATTAAATAAATACATAAATTTTTGTGATTATTACTTACTGTCATCATTTATATTGTCGTTAAGGACAAAACACGAGTTTTCAGGAGAGCCAAAAAATGAAAAAGAAAAAATATTTTGTCTCATATCTTTTTAAAACAAAGTATTTAAATAATAACGTCAAAAGAAACCCCAACTAATTTTTCGTGTTCTATCATTGTTAACAAAATAAACCCAACTTAATTATTGACGATAATGAGAGTCTTTACAACCCGCAAAAATTGATTGAAGTACTCATGAAGTACTTTACGGCCACGAAAAATTGTTTATGATAAAATCAGATGTGTAGCAAAGGACTGATCTTGATCATCAATGGGTAGTACAATCAAATAAATAGGAGACTAAGAGGGTAAAGGGATTAAACAACTAAAGACCTAATTAAAAAGTACCTACAATAGGAGTAAAACTAAGTGAAATATTATTATTTTTAATTATTAGTCAAAATATATAGTAAAAAAGTCACAGACATATTGTATCTAAAAAGTGATAAAAACGTGATTCTATTGAACTCAAAATTTAAACAAAATGTTATGCTATTAGGGTTCCGAAGTAAAATCGTAACTCTCAAACCCCCAACCAGTACACGGCAAAAACACATTTGACCATACAGCAGCTTTATCGTCTGCGTCATTTAATTCAATCCGTGTAGAACTTTTGATAGAATTCATGGAACATTTCTGAGATCAAACTCCTCTACATGTTGTTAGTACTTAATACAGTTCAGTATTGTGAGTTAGAAAAGCCTCTTACATTATAAGCTAAGCCTCGATAGCGCACGTAGGAACACTTGAGTATCTTCTGAACACTGTGCCAAGAAACACCGTTGCGCACCTTGTATGCTTATATGTTTCTTGTATGCTTGTATGTTTCTAGGATAAATTTTCTATGGCAATATTGTTCTTTAATTTTTTTAATTTTGGATAATCTAACATTGAATTTCTTTGATTCTCTGTGATGCGACGAGTCATAAGCTAGCACAATCACTAATATAAAAGACCCATATACAAACACTAACCTGCTGTATGTCGGTTGTGGAAATTGAACCTATGATTTTTATGCAATGGGTAACTTAATATATTTCACTTTTCACCATGCTTTTTCGATATAACTACATAAGTACACTGTGGTCGATATCAATAACTTTCGTTTGTCGGAACTTAACAGACGCCGACAGATGCATTTTTTATTTACAAGAAAATCTACCAGCCCGTTAAGTCAAACCATATTAAAAACCCAATCGTGTACCTTTCATACCGTCGAAAACAGCTGGCTGGTAATATCTGACGCATCTAGGCAAAGTTAATATTATAAAGAGTAAAGTTTTGATTTTAAAGTTGTGATATAATGATACAATGGATATGATGGATAATATGATGCTATATTGTTTCTGAGTACCTTGAGTTATATTTTATATAAAAAATAATAATCTATACGAAAACCGAAGCAAAGCGTGGGCGTTTATGAGTTACTTCATATGTTATTGAGCAGAATGCATGCACACAAGCTTTAGTTTGTCTTACACTCATGGACAATTAGATTCCCAAACACTCCAAATTATATTACACTTGAACAAAACGAGCACTGATACTCCTCTGCCTGATTAGGCAGACTGTAGGCTGAGTGTAAACTAATTAGTCTGCTAACAATAGCCAGTCGTGCGTACACTATAATGAATAATTTATTAAACTAGCAATATTCACTGAATAGTCTGACTAGAATTCGTAATACATCCTTCAATTATGAGTATTGTCTGAATATTTCCAGACCACTAATACGCTTTTTGTGCAGTACAAATTTGACAAGAAATATGAAAAAAACAAGATCATAAGTAATTAATCAAAAAGCAAAAACAAACTCGAAGAAGCCGCGCAAAAAATTGTCGGAAGCACACCGTTAATTGAATCAGAGATTTGCATAATCTTGCTGTTTAATCACAGTCGGGATTAACTTCACTGGTTATCTAAAACCTCTTAAATCCCATCGCCTGGAGCCCATTTGTAACGTGCTGTTGAAGGGATAAGGGTTCTTAGTTCCGCGGGGAGCTGGCGTCTCGCTGACGACGGGATTGATGAAGGCCATTAGGAATAAGCCCGAAAACAAATAAAAACCAGGTCTTTGAGTTTCTTAAGGGTTCGAGGTTACCTTGAGATGTAATCTATGAGCCAATGTAAAGATTTGTGTGACTATCGGAAATGTTTTGGCCTAATGATCGCTACAACTTTTTATATCATCATGAGTTAGAACATCACGGTATCTCTTTCTGTACAAGTGTACACAGAGTAATACCTCCTTGAAAAGCAAGATAAAGTGCCGCACTGAACACAGTGTAACACTGAACAAATAAACTGACAACACAAACTAGTTATACTTACCTACTTTATAATTAAACCGTGCAAGTTACACACACATTCACATACATTTTAAAGGGGAATAATAAGTCAAGCTGCTGATTTTTTTTGGCCACGGAGACCAACCTCTGATGTTATAAGTAAGCCATGGTAAAGTGAGAAAGTTTCTAATAAAATAATTCGCCTTTTTTAATGCCACCTGAATATTCCAAAGAAAGCATCAAATAATGAACAAAAATTATTTTTACTTGTCGCACTGATTTATATATCACCACCTAATTTATTAACTTAGCCACGGATTTTACAACTAACTAATATTTTACGTTTTAAAGCTTGAACATTATGTTCCTCAAAAAAGATGGTTCAAGCTTTAACTAAAAAACATCATATCTTACAATTTTGATGTGAAATAATACATCGTATTCTTTTGTCATGAAAATAGGGATTGATCACCTGGTAGTAATAATCACCAGTTCTCTTACCTAGGTATTCGTAGCACCATAATTAGGTTATCGGCTAGGGCCTTGAAAGATCTCGTGTACTGTGAAAACGAATATTCAGGATGCCGATGAGTAATAATGATTAATCATCGGAAAGGCCTCCGATATGGCTTAACGACTGCTATGTACAACAACAACTGGAATCCCCACACGCCCTCTAAAGCGCGGTAGCGCCCAGTTTCTCGCTACTAGCAGAATGATTATTGCAAAACGTACTACACAACAACATTGCAATCCGTAAATATTATTCCGAGAACTAATTATTCGAAAAAGATTTTACTATGAAAGCGTTTCATTAATGTATGTTTGTACATTGCAATCCGTAAATATTATTCCGAGAACTAATTATTCGAAAAAGATTTTACTTTAAAAGCGTTTCATTAATGTAGGGTAAAAGCCGGATAGTTCCCCCACTTTTCAAATAAGCTCTATTATATGAAAATATGCAATTACTAAGAATAATTCAACATTTATATCAAAACATAGGTCTTTTATCTTTTATATTAGCCTATTTTTGTAAACATAATTAATATTGGTTTTGAGTAAATCACGTTTTATTTGACCTCTCAAAAAGCGGATACTTGCCTACTGTGGCGGATACTAGCCTAACGTTAAAAATGCTTCGGGGGATACTTGCCTCGTGCAAGGATAGAGGCCTCAATATGATTTTTTAGACAGAAACAATCAATTTAAGTACTTGGTCTTTTTTATTTACTGAGATTCTTTATTAAGTAAAAATTACAATATAATAGAACGTAAAAAATAGTGTTGTTTTCTCATTTTAAACTATAAAAATAAAACAAAAATAGCCTGGAAACTTAAAAGTTACGTAAGTTATTAGTAAAATTACTATTATTTATCGCAAAGAGAACAATATGGCAATCTTTGGCAGTAGCATTATTTTACACCAGATGCTAGGCTTTTCACTTTTCAACATTTCAGATGTTGCAATAATGTTGAAATAAAATGTTCAGTCAGCCATTTATAAAAAAGATCTGAAGAAACATATTATGCCAATTTCTTTTGCATGTAAACTTTGGAACAAGGCGGAAGACCCTCAGAACTGGTTCGTTGATTCCTTTTTGTTTTTTTAATTCTTCGAATGCTAGTACTAAACTATCTTCTGACTAGGTAATATGGCGCAGCATCACGCCTGATTTACACTTATACTTGCGAGGCATTTTGGTTAGATACCTAGAATAAACGCATGAAATCTTACCTCAGTAGGTATTTTTTAAAATAGGTTACAGCAATCATAATAAATGCTAGGATTAGGATAGGAAGATAGGTGGGCATACACAGTAGACATAACAAATAACGTCGGCCCCGAATGGGATTCGCACTCTGGACCCCTCATTCGGCAGGTACACTATGTACCTGCAGTAGCGCTGGGCGAGAGAGCCAATAAGTTGGAGACAACATCAAAAGAAAATATTTGACTAGCTTGTTAAAGAATTTATAGTTATATTATTACTTTTGTGGAAAATTTTCCCAAAGGCGACTATCCGCAAAAGTAAATGGGGCGACTATCCTTTTTGATACGGATACTTGCCCTTTATGTTTTCTAAGTAAATAGTAAGAAATTAACAGTAAAACGTATTAAATACTATAATTTAAACTATAATGCATCCATAGAAACAAGAAGTCGACTAAAACCCAATCAGTATTAAAAAATATTTAATAGAAATTACATACCAAAATAATTTCGTCGCCCGTCAAAGTTTCATCTTGGAAGATATTTGCTCACACGGACAAAACGAATGCATATACTCTCACGGCTTACATGGCACTGAAGCCTGCGGGAGGGGCACTTCTTATTGTAGTAAAGTACATCCATAACATAGTGTATTCGAAACCGGGGCAAGTATCCCAGTGAGGCAAGTATCCGGCTTTTACCCTATGTTTGTACAAAATAAATAAGTATAATACCACCTTTTAGGGGCAAAGTGTTGAAAAAAGCTTTTTTTATTAGCACAATTGGGCATTCGAGCAATAAATAACTTGATTTTGCATAAAATTAATATTAATATGAAATTATTCAATTCTATCATAAATTATTCATTAAATAATTTGGAAATACGAGCTACGCTATGTAAAAATTCCTTATTTCGCTTAATGTATTGAAATAAAGTTCACTAAGTGGAACGCTTTTCGGAAATTCGTTTTTCGTAGTTTTTTCCGTGAAAAATCTGGACCCGAGAAAAATACTTCTCGTAATTAAGTTAAGCATATTGGCTTTAAGCCAATAACACAGACGATAGCGTATTTCACAATTTGAAACGACGTTATAGTAATATCCGTGATAAGAGGTTGCCATCCGATCAATATGGCGGATGGCTTAAGTGGTGTTATTCCAGTGATTTGTACGTCGTGACTTCGATATCTTGCACGCACCTTCAATTCCAATATTGTGCGTATTAGAAAGGACATTGAACCTAGTTGGCATACCTATAAGTACCGGCATTTAAAAAAAACTTATTTTTGGCGGCCAGTGATGAAACATGTGTCAATCGACGGAGTAAGTCATTACAATTAAAAAATATTCTGTGATGAAATGTCATAAGTGATATACTTTCTGAGATATTAAAATATATCACTTACGACATTTCGTTACACAATACTTTAGATTTTAATCACTTAATCCATCGATTGACACACGTTTCATCACTGTCCGCCGAAACGAGGTTTTTTCAAAATGAAGAACTTGTAGGTATGCCAGGTTCCATACAAAAATGTTCAAACCCCTTTATTAATTGCTTCGACGGAGGAAAACATCGTGAGATTCCCTGCATACTTGAGAGTAGTCAATAATCTTCTCAAAGACGTATGAAGTCTCCCCATCTGTCAGCGGCCATCGTGGGCAACTATGAAACTAAAATGGCCTTAATCCCTCATAGTGAGAGCAAACCCGAGCAGTGGGACTGTTTGTCTCTGCTTTAGCAGTATTCTGTCACTAAAAAATTGTTATCAAAAAGTTAAAACTTGATATATTCTGGAAAATCTTCTTCAGTAGCTTGTGAAATCCCTAGACAACTAGATCAGAACAAAACTACCTTGTGTAGTTGCCACTAACTCGTAATAAATCGTTGGTATAATAAGGCCAAAATTGTAATAATTTTCTTGGTTTAATTTGAACATATTTCTTTCTCTCTCCCTGCCATTGCGTGTATGTGTGTTTGGCATCGATGTAAATCATGTTAATGCACGTTATTAAAATATTGATCTCGTAGTGGGTGATTATTTGTTTCTAAAGTCAATGGACAAACGAGTTACTTCTCCTCTTTTCGGGTTCTTTTATATTTTGTCAAAAATAAAAGAACTTAATGTTTTCAGAAATCATTAAGGATACTCGTAGGTTCCAAGGAATAAATATATCTTTAAATATTTAATTTAATGGTATCACAATAATAATAAATTATATTTCATCATGTAAATAAATATTCTTCTTTCTTTTCTTTCAGAATACCCTAATCCTAATGCTACCAGGTGGTCGAATAAATATTGTCACTTACCCATTCAATGGTAAAATCTAGGTAAAAAACTGACTCAATATGGCTACGTTAAAAATAGGTCAGGTCACTAAACTTGTACTTTTGTAGTTCGAAACGGTTTTGTTCCGCTATTGTCATTCAGCTATAATAGTGAATATTAAGTACTCCACACGAATACAAAGCTGTACGTATTTAAAAAACAATTGTCCGCTTTCATTGATTTAAGCCGAAATCATCCGCAATTCTAATTGGCCCGTTATCGTTAACGGAATATACAAAACCACTGCATAAATATTAATTGGAAACATGAATATTTTTCGCTTCCACATTCGATGGAAGGAATCAAACAAATAAATAGTACCTAATGAAAAACTGAACCGTGAAACGGATGATAGTGGCACTGAAAACAGCTCGGGGCCGCGAATAAATATTTTTTATTAATTTTGCGTTGCCATGATCGACATTACTTTTCAATTTATCTCGTTTACCGCACAATTTATGGTTTGGTGTTGATATGTGGTTAATGCTGTTTTATTTATGTAACACGTCTAAATATATATGTATGTCAACACGTATTTAAAAATCATTCAATAAAATTTCGTCAAAGTCGTTGTTTTCTTAAATAAATTAAGCCAGATTTTTATTTTATTTTAACTTTAGTTTATTAGTCTAGTAGATACACGTCGTTTTCCATAACGCTAAAAAAATCTAATGAGATTGACAGATCAGTCTTTTTGTATTATGTTGACATTGATTCGCCATCTTTACAATGGGAGAAGTGGAATATCTACTTCATCTATTTTAGTTTTAGTGTCGAAAAGCTATATGAGAAGTTCTATGTTGTACTAGCTGTTGCCCGCAGCTTTGCATGCGGAAATTATACTTATCATATTCATCCCTTATTTCATCCCCTTGGGGGTTGAATTTTGAAAAATCCTTCCTTAGTGAATGCCTACGTCATAAGAGAACGTGTGTGTAATTTTACGTTTCTAGACCTGTGGCCTGTGCATCACATCAGTCAATCACTTTTGCATAATAACATACGCTCACTACTAACGTCACTTCCAATCGACCATTACGACTTACGAACATATAAAGTTAAATTCAAATTCAAGTAAGAAACACGGCGGTCATTAGGGCTATAATAAATCAGACGCCAGTTTTATCTCCAAATGATAGCCTGAGGGCTGAAAGGGAAATGATTCAAAGTAATAATCATGAACCAGTCAAAAATTCGATATTTCCCTGCCAATCACCGAAAGGAATATTAAGGAGAGTAAGCCCGCGCACCAAAATTTATTTGTAAAAGCAAAATTATGCATCAATCGTTCAGATTGTACTCCTCAGCAAGATCGATCACGTAGACAAAAGTGGTAAGTTGTGAAACATTACCTGCAGGTCTGGTAGTCTGATGAAAATTGATTATGGCTCTGTTTGACGCCGATTATGAACCTAGATTACATTTTTACGATCGACAACGTTGTTTTTGTAAAAAAAAATATTTAATTTCTAATATAAAGACTATCCTACAGTACCATCTACTATCCTATCTACGGTTCAAATTACACGTTTCTAATATTAGTAGGAACTATTTAGAATTATTATCGATAATTTTTTTTCTTGTTATCCACATTTTGTTTCATCAAGTTTCAAAAAAACAAATTGTATAAACAGCACTTACGCCCCAACTCTGAGTCCCTGACGGTTACTTTAATCACTCCTTAGTAAAGAATCCCCATAAAAATTCTGTACTAAGGAGCGATTTAAGTAACCTTTAGTGTCTCTGAGTTAGGGCGTTAGACTTGTACTTTGCTCAGACAACACTCAAATTTACTAGACGACTGACACTTTATTACATGGAAAAAATATTTATTTAATTATTTAACGATTTTACTATTATTTAGTTCTGATATTTCATCGTAAAAAAAGTTAGTCAAAGTCAATGTCAAAATATTGTATTCATATAGGTATCACTGATACACTTATGCACGTCATTTTATGGCTTTTCGGAAGGTGCTTTGTCGTGGAGGAGAAATTAAAAAGTCTTATTAAACGGCTAATATTAAGGTTGATAATTTTTTTCGGATAATTTTGAGTCTGATTAAAGATAAGGACGGTTCATAGCTCTCACCGTATAACACATTTTCCCAGGAACTGTTCGCTGGTAGCTGGGGAATATCTTTTCATCTTTAGAACAAACCGATCAATCTTAGCTATGTACATATTGTACGTATCTTGCTCACACTAGAACAATCTTCTATGTATTAACAAGTGAGGAACTATATTTAAGTCAGGTTTTGGTGCGATTGGCCGAGTTCGTTGATCAGCAGAAAAGCGAATCAGAAAAATTCTTAACTCAAGTGGTAAAGAGCAAATAAATCATTTGGATATCTTTAGATACAATTTACTTACAGTAGTTTTGGAATGTAGTCTACGTCTTTTTGAAGACTACGCGCGTCTTCTACTTCTATTACTACACAAGTTATCTCCAATTCACTTAATTACAGCTT
Organism: Thymelicus lineola; assembly: GCA_963932265.1. Classification (NCBI taxonomy): domain Eukaryota; kingdom Metazoa; phylum Arthropoda; class Insecta; order Lepidoptera; family Hesperiidae; genus Thymelicus; species Thymelicus lineola. The sequence continues at coordinate 13,063,037 of OZ010680.1, forward strand.
TTTGAAGCGTAGTGATGCAAAGTCCTATCGATTTAGTAATTGTTCTTTAATATATCAGTTCACTGTAATAAACCGATTTGATATGTTAACTCATATGAAAAAATTACATTATGAGATCTGACATTACGCTTTTAAGCCAATATCGGTTTATTAATACGGGCCTTGGACATGTGCATCCTGTATATTGCCCTAAAATAGACAGAAAGACCTTCATAATTTAAAAAGCCGAAATACCGAAAAATCGAGATTTTTTGAGCAAATAGCCACAATAGACCAGGGTAGAAGCCTTTAAAAATAATGAAAAGTGAAAAAAAATTATAATAGAATGAAACCCATTAGAAAAGGAGGGAAATATGATAAAAATGAAAGGAAAAATAATTTACGGGCGATCTGAGGTTGGGAAGGGGATGGGGGTGAGTTTTTAAGGGTAAAAAACGGTTTTTCTCGATTTCCGGCAAAACTAAAAGTCCTATCGAAAAAAGTCAAATGGAAAAGTTGTAGATAATAAAAAGATCTAAAACTTTTGTATTTACACTTTTTTCACATAGACTCAAAATTTATGTGAAAAATTCAAAAAACCAAGTTTTTGGTTTTTTATTTTTATCTTTTACAAAAATTTTTTTTTAACGAAATTTTGTGAAAAATTACCTTTCTATGTCCCAAACATACTGTAATTTTTTTGATTTAAAATATTTATTTTTTCACCTTATTTTGACTTAATATCGAAAAATCACCCTAATTTTCAATCGAAAATTCACCTGTCAAAATATCCGCTTTTTTAAAAAAATCTGTGAGCTTTTTATTTGCTAAAATCTCTACTTTCTGATGGTATAAAAAAGATATACACTACTATGGTAAATTTTCTCAGAAAATGCAATGAAACGACAACTATTTTTGCATGTTTCTTGCAATCTTTATGGATTTGTAATTTTTTTGCTTATTAATTTATTAATTTAACATGGATTTTGACGTTTTTTCGATTAATTAAAGTGTAAATTTTAATAAATGGCTCAAAATTGTACATAAATATTAAAAATATATATTTAAAAACTCGAACTCGAATAATTTTTGTGAAAATAGTTGTCGTTTCATTGCATTTTCTGAGAAAATTTAACATGGCAGTGTATATTTTTTTATATACCATCAGAAAGTAGAGATTTTAGCAAATAAAAAGCTCACAGATTTTTTTAAAAAAGCTGATATTTTGACGGGTGAATTTTCGATTGAAAATTAGGGTGTTTTTTCGATATTAAGTCAAAATAAGGTGAAAAAATAAATATTTTTAATTAAATAAATTACAGCGTATTTGGGACATAAAAAGGTAAGTTTTCACAAAATTTCGTTAAAAAAAAAAATTTGTAAAAGATAAAAATAAAAAACCAAAAACTTGGTTTTTTGAATTTTTCACATAAATTTTGAGGTTATGTGAAAAAAGTGCAAATACAAAAGTTTTAGATCTTTTTATTATCTACAACTTTTCCATTTGACTTTTTTCGATAGGACTTTTAGTTTTGCCGGAAATCGAGAAAAACCGTTTTTTACCCTTAAAAACTCACCCCCATCCCCTTCCCAACCTCAGATCGCCCGTAAATTATTTTTCCTTTCATTTTTATCATATTTCCCTCCTTTTCTAATGGGTTTCATCCTATTATGATTTTTTTTGGTTTTAAAAATTATCGACCCTGGACTACAATCCGAATATTACCAATTAGTTGCCTACGTCCGCTCTCAGCGTAACATAGTTGAGTTTCCTGCCGTTTCTTTTCATTTCGTGTGTACACTCGAAACTGGTGAAAAATTGCAATCACTTGGGGAAAATTGGAAACTGTAGCAAACATCGACCAGAATACTTGATATCATGAAAGCCAAAACCTGTAGATATTTTCATTCAACTTAAAAGTGAAATACCAAACTGAAAAGTGGAATGACCAATTCAATTGCGACGTACTTGCTTTTCTTTCAATGTGTATCTATACACTACTATGTACTCTGTGTCTATACAAAGACTAATTACATAATAGGTAATAATTTTATTAATAGCTAATGAAAGTTATGAAAGGAGGTAAAGAAGCCGAATTAGAGAAAAGTTAAAAAAGGTCAAATTTCCAAAACGGTGAAACATAAGGTAATTTTTTGACAGACCATGTAGGTACATATTTCAGGATTAGGAAATAGGACAGATTTTATACCGGTTGTATGTATATATTGTATACATTAAAATTTATAAATTACAGGTGCGTGCACTACGAGAAGGCCATATAGAAAACATACTCTGCCATACTGTCCCAGTTGCAAACTGTTAGAGAAGTCAGTGGTTAAACAAATTGTCCGCCCGAAGACCTCCAACATGGTCTATGTACCCAATAATTTAAAAATGTATTAAACAATGAATTAATACTTACTTCCTTCTTTGACAATCTGTCCATTTGCGAATGAGTCCTTTTGCGAAAAGTCCATTTTAACAGCTACTGTGTGACGATAACAATCAGGATCGACGGCGTCATCCTCCGACGGTGCCCTCCGAAGCAAGCAAGTTCTTAAGAATTTTGTCCCGGACCACTCATACACACCTATCGACCACCCATCTTGTTACTTATTGCAATCAATCGCTTAGGGTGAGGCCAAGCGTATTTTTTTCAGCTGTGAGTCTCGAAAAATGAGTCGCGTGTTTCCAGCCAAAAAACCCAAAATGAGTTTGGACTTTAATATAGTAGTTTCATAAACCGACTCACTTCGCGCGACGCACAGCTCAAAAAATACGCTCTTTTGGCTCCCTTGATTGACCAATTGAACATACCCGTATAAACTTTCCAAAGTTGAGTATAATTAATTTCTAATGTTCAAAACTTAGAAAATGAACAAATGCGTATTTAACAGCGATTTAACAGCAACAGATTATACCTTGCAAATAGTATTATTCAATTAATTTCATCTGCCGTCCAACCAGGAAATAATTAAAGATATATCAGTGCCGCGGCTCGCTTACATAAGATCCGTTTATTCAATTTTAATTATTCTAAAGAGCTGCAAGTTTTGTCGAGTCCGTTAAAATTAGTATCGCATAATTGAATCGGCTAGCGGCAATATTGCCATATCTCGATTATATTGCTCTTTCAAACGGGACAATATTGTACTGGCGCGGGTGGAGTGGCAACATTCGAGTAGGGACAATTTGGCAATATTGCAATCATTGTGATACCACGGTGATACTGTAGCAGTCTTAAAATTAAAATTCTCGTATTAAAATTATTTTTTAATTTGGTGTTAAATTGCTTCCACAAATTTAGGAAACCGAATTATGCCCTAATGTCATGATAAGATAACTTAATTGTACAAACTAGACGTTATACGTGAATTTAATATTTAAAGTTTATTTTTTTATCTTTTACCAATATACCAATTATTTAATTTTTTTAATTTACCAATATATTTAACAATTTTAAATATTTTCATTGCAAGTATAAAGCTCGTGTCGAATATCTTCGAATATAATTCTTGCATATACTCGTAATATTCTAAGCACTATTTTTAGACTGATTTTGAGAACAGCCATAAATCACAGAGCGAGAAGGAATTAATGACACGCTTCAAGCGCTTCACCTATTAACGACTCTTATAATAATATATAAATAATAAAATAGCTTTATTTCTTTCACAAAAAAGAGAAAAATATGTATATTATAGTTATAATAATAATAAAATATTTATGTATTAATTTGTGGACCCCCTCTGGGTAAAAGCCTCCTACAAAGAATTCCATTTTATATTGTCTTCGGCAGTGGTCATCTAGTCTCTTCCTGAGTTGGCTACGATCTCGTCCTGCCATCTCGCGCACGGGCGACCTCTCTTTCTCACGCCAAGCAGACCTTTCCATTTTGTGACATTGATTGTCCATCGGTTGTCACCATATCTCGCAACATGACCAGCCCATCTCCATTTTAGACTTTGACAAAAATGTAGAGCATCCTTTACCTTGGTTAATTCCCGGGTTTAGTACTCGTTAAATAAATATTATTATCTTGTGTTAAAACATAAAAATCTTGTTGACAAACAAGTTGAAATCTTGAAAACGTTCCTTCTCCACTTACTTAATTCGATCTCTCGTAATTCTCGAATTTGCAGGGGCCGTTTTAATTCCCCTAAAGCGAAGCGTAATGCTTCCAATCTACAAATCCGAGCCTCTTTTAAAATAATTTAAATTGAGCCATTGGGCCATACACTAAATTAACATCTCTTATCTGAACCTCGCTAATTACCGCTTCGAGGTGCAATCGCTTTGAGAAACCTGAAATATAAACCGTTTTTTCATAGGACGACACGACAGCGACACGTCAACGATGCGACCATGAAAAAACTTTATTAATCCTCAACGCAATAATCTAAATTATAACAAAAAACCGACTTCAAATGAAGTACATCCTTTCCAATAATAATAAAAAAGAATCATCGGTTGGCATGATATGGAGTTATTCGTCCATTTTTCGCGCACAGACTTAATGCAAATTTAAGACTTATATGGTTTTCTCATAGATGCAATTGTCAGATCTAGCTCAGATTTAAGTAGAATCATCAGCAAGCAAGCACAAGCATCAGCTTTCGATTAAAAAAAGAATCATCAAAATCGGTTCACCCAGTCGAAAGTTCTGAGGTAACAAACATTAAAAAAACAGTCGAATTGAGAACCTCCTCCTTTTTTTGAAGTCAGTTAAAAATGGCGACAGCCATTGTAGTTTCTAAACGAATGGATCGATCGAGATGAACTTTTGCTACGATTATGGTAAGTGTAAATAGATCTGTCGAGGGTTCTTTAATTTAAAATTTATAGTTATATTTCAAGTTTTTCACACATCACAGCATAATAATCTATATATACTGTGACTATATCATATTAAGTACTTAACATTCCCTGTTGTAGCAACTTAAATGCCACTCGCATGGCATGCCAGTTTGCGAACACAGTTCATTCATAAAATGTCGTATTCATATCGTTTAGTGAAAAATCGGCAATTAACGTCTTCTTAATTGTAATTTAAACTTCATTGTAAATATAATTAAAATTAAGGACGCGTTCGTACCTTAAGGCTTGTGTCAATCATGATTATTTCAAATCGTAATTAGCTTCGATTATGTTACGAAAACTCATATTAAAAGCATTTTTAAGGCGTAAGGATATTACAAATTTGATTATAACTTCACAGACAAGGCTGCTTGGACATGAGTTTTATAAACAGGCATGGTAATAGGTAACAAGAGCTATCTATAACTATGACTGTGGTAGAAAACAAACACCTCGGTATTTTCTGGCTGCTTTTTCTCGCGGGAAATGACTATAAGTATATCATTTCATTTCAAGATCTGAATTTTGGAAACAAAATGTATCTTGTAACTTAACAGTAAAAATTTATAAATAAAACTTTTAAATAAAAAGTTAAACCGCCGTCAAAATTAAAACAACATGACTTATAAAAGCGACAAAAAAAAAAACTGAACTGCCTACCTACTTTACCTTAAACATCATTTTGAACGCTCTTGCTATAGAAATGTTTACGTAGGCACACTGAGGAGACGCCCTTTCTTGGTACTTACAGTACGTAGCTTTATAGGCCAGCGTAACAGGAAAACTAATTTCCGTACAAATATCAACACCCTACGGCAAAAATATTTTACTTTAGATTAATTACGTTATGGTCATACATTACGAGGTTCAGCTTTTGATGATACTCAATCACTCAAAATGCAGAGTTGACAAACAATGAAATCGCTACACTTGACTAAATTCGACTGTCTTAATTTCAGCGCCCTCTTAGCATGCCTTCCTCTTTTTAGGGTTCCGAAGTCCCTCGGGACCCTTATAGTTTCGTCATGTTCATCCGTCTGTCTGTCTGTCCATCCGTCTGTCTGTCTGTCCGAAGCAAAGTGCCGAGAACCTTAATGCTAGAAAGCTGTTATTTAGCATGGATATACATACATATTTATTAAAACTCCAGAATCGTAGAATAAAATATTGAAAAACATGTTTTTTTCAGGAAACCTCCATAGTGGTAACGTGAGGATGATTTTTTTTATTCGTCGCGTACCCTATAGTGTAGTATCGTTGAAAAGGTCTTTCAAAAATATTATGGGTCTTCAAAGACCATATTTGGAATTAGGGGTGCATTTGCGAAATATTTGGCTTTAAAGAGCTAATTTTGGTTAGAGTCAAGTGTCCCCCTGCCGGCTAGACGGTCCAATCGTTGGACAAGTGAAAAAATTCTCTATTAGAGGTAATACGATTAATTTATAATAAAAAAATCACGGCTATATAGCCGAATATGAACTATCACGGCTATATAGCATTAACTACTTATCCTAATATTAGCATAAGTATCGTAGTTAATGAATAATAGTCAATAAAATTACTACTTCGTAACCCTATATTGCGGGTGGCCTGACACGCACTTGCCCGGTTTGGTTATACATACCATACCTTTATACATAAAATATCACTGCCCTACGGCTACGAAAAGCAGTATTCGCTGTATCCACCGTAGCGATGAGATTCAGAAAAGCAAAATAGGAGTAAGGAACGGCTTTTTAGAAATGAAACCGTTAACAGACTAGCAGCAAGCAAAGCAATCTTTATAATATACTAGGGAATCGCCCTTGCTTCACTCCGAGAAAAATAGTAAAAAAAAATATATACAATACAATACAATACAAAACTCTTTATTGCACACCAGAATAAAATGTACATGTACATAACAACTACAATGGATAGTATACAATAGGCGATCTTATCGCTAAAAAGCGATCTCTTCCAGATAACCCAAAGTGGAAAACTTATCAAAGTTGACAAATAAATTGCTGGTAGAGGTGTACAAGCACAACTATCATAAGTATGATGTTCATGAGGTCTGCGAAACTAACATAATGCGAAGAGAGGGAAGGATAGAGTAAGATTGCGATAGAATAGACTTGAAGGATTATAATTTTTAGGAAAGACGAGAAGAAGTAGAAGATAGCAGATAAGAGCAGGTCAAAGTGACATATAATGCAATTTAACCTGTCGTTTAAAAGAATGTTTAGTCTTAGCGTATCTAATGGAAACTGGTAGAGTGTTCCAGAGATGAGCTGAGAAAGCGGAAAAGGAGTATTTATAGAAGTTACAAGAGGAGTTATTTAGAGGAGTTATATAATATAGCCTATGTCACCCGGGGATAGTGTAGCTTCCCAGCAGTGAAATATTTTTTCAAATCGGTTCGGTAATTTCGGAGCCTATTCAATGCAAACAAACAATCAAATCTTTCCTCTTTATAATATTAGTATAGAATATTATCTTATCATCAAGTTATAGATGTGAAGTTTGCACAGATTTTAGTGATAATTCTGAGAGAGTAGGTTTTTTCCATTTTGAGGAACAATATTTAATTGCATTCCTCGCGCTCGATCGCTCTGTTTACTTAATTTAAGGCCTTCTATCCACGTAGACGCACGTCTTACGCACGCTACCGTCAATGCTGCTTGCTTGCATTTAAAACTGTCCACGGAACGGCATCGTCGCGTTTGGCGATTGCCTTTCATTATGCAGCTAGCATGCGATGTGGACAGTAAGCCTTAGTCCCAAAGTTGTTATTGTAATCCAGTAACTGCCACTCCCTTCAACCTTTTACACATATACTTACATTTTTACATAATAGAGATTCGAACTCGGTCACGGGTTCCCCCAATCGGAAGAAGCTAGGATGCTATACAAATTGGTTAATTTAGCTGTTAAGCGCAGATTGTAAGATCGTTATGCTCCTATGAGGGTGGCATGATCATAATTGATCAAACCCTCCATAATAAATAAAGATTAAAAAAAAAACTCGGTCACCTCTGTGGAGACTGCCTACTCAACTAGTAAGCTATCACTACTATAAAAAATAGCTATCCTTATGACCAAGAGGTATCAACATTTTACAACCATATTAAAGGTCTAAATAGAGTGGTTCAGTTCCTTCATATTTCTCACCTATTGTATAATTTGTAAAACCAAAATTCGCTTGATTTATTTGGCCTTCATTACGCACATTAATTTAACTCTGCTGCATTTAACCGCAGACAAAATATATTTTTGTTTTACACTTTGTGGAATATGTATGAGTTATAATAAGATGAATGTGAAATGAACCAGTTTCAAAATATTTTTGTTGTAGCCATTATAACATTCATCAAAAAATCTGTATATGTATTTGGGCTGTAAGGGGCTTCACCCTCATTAAATCCTATGGCTTACCTGCCATTATCACCATCAGATCTCAATTTTGAAAAATATGAGAATAAATCGTTAAAAGTAAAAAAAAAATATAAATAAAAAAATATATATATAAATCGGTTGAAAAATTACATAGTTCTAAAGAAATAAACAAAAAAAAACAAAATAATCATAGATTGTTGTTAAAATCGGCCCAAAATTCCACAAAATAACAAGTCAATGCAGTCTTAACAGGATCCCGAAAAAGCCTCAAGAGCGTGATTCAAAGTATTGTATACCTACTGCCATCTGTTCCAGTAGCAGAATCTACTAGATTAAGTGCCTCTGTCATATCATATACTTTCTGAAATTTATTCTCTTTGTCAACTTTTAGGCACGAAGTTCTCAGAGTTGACTCAACAATCTGCACAGAAGTGCCCCCGAAAAGTCGAGAAAAAGAACTTGGAATATACGTAAAAAATCAAAAAAACCCGACTAAAAACACATGATCTGCCTTTTTTAAATCCTTTTAATGAGGTGTTTAATTTAATATTCATATTGCAGTATTTGATTTATTTTTATTTTGTCATACTTTAAACAATGGTATCCCACAGCCACTACAATTTCTTTTCTACTAATTACATTAAATTCCAACATTAAAATACACATAAAAGAAACAGTAGTTAGTTATTGCAAGTCAAAGTTATAAATCTATTATATAATTATTATATTTGCTGTATTGAGGCGGCTTAGAATACTAACCCCAATTCCACGCCGGATGGGTGTCGTAAGAGGCGACTAAATCCGGCCCGCTATCTAGTGGTAGGGTCCCTGGAGGGATTATATTGATATTATTGATTTTAATTGTAAATTAATACCATTATTACTATTATTATTTTTCCATGGAGTGCGCCTGGATAACTACCACCCTTGAGCAAAGTCAGCCGCCGAACGACTCGTCGTGTTCCGGCTGGGGTCTTGAGAGCCAGTTCTTTCTTTCTTTTTCTTCTCTCTTTCTTGGCCTGCAACGCATCAGTGATGCCTTTGGTGTTGCTGATGTCCATGGGCGACGATAGCCACTTACCATCAGGTGGATCGTCAGCTCGTTTGCCGCCTATTTCCATAAAAAAATTAACCTATTTGAAAACGGGAAACCTGCTTTCTTTTCAATATAATGATCACAAATAACATATTATGTGTACTATAAAAAAAATTGTATTTATCGCTTATTCTTGACATTTGTAATGCATGTGTTTCGTTCTTATACGACATGCATTAGGTGAAATAAACAACAAATAAATAAAGAAATCATATTATTATAAGTCCCACAGTCATAATTCTCAATAGAGACGTAAATTCTGAGCGTCAGTACGAGAAGGAACGAATTTAATGTTACATTTATCCTAATGAATTTAAATTAATGTGCCGGTACAATTATGTACTATTATGTCTTTTGTGGTGCCGGTGAAAGAAAATATAAATGGAAAGAAAGGTTGTGGTTTTTTACGTAATTATATTATAATTTATTACTATACGAGTATGTCGTGGATACTAAAATAACATCACAAAAATCCCATACTTATTATTGAAAAATGGTAGGGATTTTTGCAATCAATCAAAGGAAAGAATGAAGTACTTATTTGGTACAAAAATACAAACACAAAACACCCACAATGAAGATTTCAAATTACCCCTAAACTTAAACAAAAAAAAACGAAACAACACGTCGTGTTCCAGCTGGGGCTTGAGAGCCAGTTCCTTCTTTCTTTTTCTTCTTTCTTTCTTTCTTGGCCGACAAAGCATCAGTTATGCCTATGGTGTTGCTAATATTTATGGGCGACGGTAGCCACTAACCATCAGGTGGATCATCAGCTCGTTTGCCTACTATCTATCTAATACCTTTAAACGAGCAATTCTTGTATATATATATATAATTGGAATCTCGGAATCGGCTCCAACGATTTTCATGAAATTTAGTATATAGGAGGTTTCGGGGGCGATAAATCGATCTAGCAAGGATTCATTTTTAGACAATGCCGTTTTATCGGTGTTTTCAGGCAATGATAAACTTCTACAATATACTCTTCCTGACATCTATTGGCAAGTAGCAATACTAAAGCTACTTCAGTAAATGGCGTTGTTAAGCAACACTAAACCGAGCAAAGCTCGGTCATCCTGGTACTTTCCATAAAAAAAACTAGGTAAAATTCCAAGACTTTTCAATTTACGAAAATTGAACGAAACCGATAGCTGAGGAACGGGAAAAAATAATGATTGTATATTTCTCAAATGGAAATAAAGAACGGAGGTAATGTAAAGGAGGTCGATAAAAATTCTTCCACGTCATTTACTGAATTGTCGTTTTAAACGAATAATTTGCAAACCTCGAAGTTTTCTGTCTCAACTAAGGTAAGTAATCTTTAATCTGTAGAATATGTTAAATTATGTTCAATATGTTTGTTCTATTTGTGTAATAATTATTATGTGTGTTGATACACAATTGAAAAGATGATCTACTTTGAAAGTATGATCTACTTTCACAGATTGATCCAAATTGATTAACAAACCCTCGGTTCTTAAAAGGTTTTAAGCTATGTTTTTATTTTATTGGGTTATTGTAGCTTTCCCAGTTTTATTATTTATTTGTGTGGATCAAATCTTGCAAGCTGAATAAGAATTACTTTCTTTCATCCTTGGAAATTAAAACTTCGCATTTGTATGGTTCCGAGGACAATGCATTTTTATGATAAGCATAATAATCCTTTGAGGATTGGCTCTAGACGAGGGAATACCTTAAACGTTAACACACACACACACACACACACACACACACACACACACACTTGCGTCTATTATAAGAATGATGTTTTAAAGAAGAGCGGGGCCACTTCGCCCACATCTTTGCATGCGGAAATTATGCTTCATCTTATTTGTACCTCTTGCAGAAGAAAATTTTTAAAAAGCGGTGAATTTGTATTTAATTACAAATATTTAGGATTTCATATACTGAAACACACGATTTAATCACAAAGGACTGCTCCAGCAGCGGGTTTTGAAAAATTTTCAATGTACTCATAGAAAAATTCTTAAATTGGCAATATCTTATAATATCTATTATGTACTAATGAGTCTTATGTGATAAGACTTACTTCCATAGCACCACATATTGAGAATTAGGAAAAAATCTGATTCAGCTACGTGTATTTCTCGTAAATAATCTAAAATTTTAACAAAAAAAGAACCAACTTCAAATGAAGTACATACAATAAAATAAAGAATCATCGAAATCGGTTGGCGTGATATTGAGTTATTCGTCCATTTATCGCGCACATACTTAATGCAAATTTTAGAGTTTTGACATGGATGTCATTGTTAGATCTCGCTCTAATTTAAGTGGAACCACACGACAAGCACCAGCTTTCGACTAAAAAAGAATCATCAAAATCGGTTGACCCAGTCAAAAGTTCTGAGGTAACAAACAAAAAAATACAGTCGAATTGAGAACCTCCTCTTTTTTTGAAGTCGGTTAAAAATTATAGTCTACTGCAAACTTGGCAAGTATGGCCAGCTTTAGCATATCTGATTTTTAAGATTTAATAAAAGTTTTACATATCTTCACATTAATCCGATAAACTAAATGTAGGTACTTGTAATCTTTCTCGTAGATTACGTTATCTATTCTTAGACTCAATATATAAAATATTCGTGAAAGATATTTTAACACTGTCACGTTCAATGCGACTAAGATATTGAAAATTGTACAGACGGGAGACAACCAGTGCGATTTGATTGCACAAAAGACCCCATTGTTGGGTTCTCATATGCGCCAGAAGGGAACTTAGAAGATTAAAATATAACCAATCCCCCATGCAGATCCTTTGAGATTCCCCACTATAGAACTTTGCGCCAGGCAGGTGTTAATAATATAACCTTTTGTAAGTTCTGGAATATAATCGGCATCGGTAGATACATAACTACATGTTATTATGTAGTTATTCACAAAACACGTAGCTCTATTATATTTTACTGTCGTAACATTACATTCGCTGTTAATTAGCACAATTGACAGCACTGTTGATGATTTTTCAGCGGATAATATAATAGACACGCGAGTTGGCAAAACCGGCATAATCCTTAATATTAGCAAGTCTTATCACTGGTCCAAAAAAATTGTATAAGGTTTCATACATTTAAAAAGAATGTGGTACTAGATATGGTACAATTTTCTATAAAAGTAATATTTTAGCGTTGACGCAAAAAGCTTTTGTATGGAAAGGAAATGTATTTCAACTGAAAAAGTTGCCAACTTTCCAATTGGTTTTGACTAATCGACGCTCTTATTTTTTTTCTTCGATACCAAATTCTGAAAAGATTTTCGCCTTCAAAAGTTTTAGCAATGGCTTAAACTTACTAACTACGTAATAATTGATAATAGACCAATAACCTGAGTCGAGCAACCCTTTGAGTGTTGATGATTCCACTATTTGAGTGGCTGTAGCTATCCGTCATACGCGCTGTCGACCTTGTTGGTGCATGGCCACCGTCGCCCATGGTCTTCAGTAGCACCAAAGGCACGATGCGTTCCGGCCAATAAATAACCGAGAAAAAATAATTGATGTATTATTTACATAGAACTGACACCGCTAACCAAATGTTCGCGGAATGAGATGTAGCCAATTGGCTCGTGCATTCAGTCACTCACCTGCGCTCATTGCGATCGCATACCAAAATTATGTTAGTGTAAATTTAAAAAAATGTCAGGCGTGCGTTTTAAGAACTTGTCAAAATCGTACAAAATCGAACAAAAAAGGTATTGGTGTTTTTCATCATCGGTATGAAAAAAAATTAACTTAAATCAACCAAATCGAATTTATTTCATTACTGTCCACTGTTCGCCATTTTGTGAATGAATATCAAATAATAGATCTCATTAAACGAAAAATCTCAAAAGCTACTGAACCGATAAAGATGAAATGTAACAGAGAGATTTTATGCTTAGAAGAGATTTTATGCTTGCAAGGAATGTATTTTTTGAAATTATTTCCCTAAATGGTAAAAATAGGGGTTTGAAGCCAGTTTCATACGAAGATGACCATTGTTATTTTAAAGGTAGAAACATGAAAAATTATGTAGATATGTTATTTCATGTTTAGAAACAGAATTCAACTGTAACACAATTCTTTGGAAAATATCCCAGGGTAAAACTAGTGTATGCAGGCTCGTAACATTATCACTTTCGAAACAAAAATTTAATTTCGAAAATGACAAAGGTACTTAAAAAACAACAACTACTAGTTCCTTAAATAAAAAGTGTGTCATTAATAAAAAATAATCATACAAAAATTTGCTGATGTCCATGACCGACGATAACCACGATATTATCAAGTGGATCGTAAGCTTGTTTGTTGGCTTTATCCATAAAAATATCTATGCTAGTAGCACAGAACACAAATAAAAGCAGACCAAAAATTATTTTTAATATTTAATCCATCCCCGAAATAAAATGCACCTTCTTTAATGCGGGATATTAAATAACTGTCAGCCACATTTCATCTAAATCTATTAAATATTAGTAGGATTGTATACACCATGTACAGACAACTGGTCAATGATGGACTTGTTTTGCAATGTAACAACAACAAACATCATTAAAAACAGTTCAGTTATTTCTACCCGTTCAAGAGTTATACATTTCGTTACCAAGATGCAACATTAAACTCTAACTTCATCAATACTAGTTTTGCAATGTCGACGTTACGAACAAGTATTTTTTACAAACAAGTCTCCCTCGGGAACAGATCAATATCTCGGAATGAAAATTATCCTATTATTTATTTTAAGTATCTGTATGCCATATTAAATCTATATCCGGCGGTTTTTGGGTGATTAAAGAACAAACATCCTAACATTTAAACTTTCACATTTATAATATTAATAGGATTATTTGAAGTGGTTAAGTCATTTACACGATACTATTATAAAACACAAACTTTTTTGGAAAAATTGTCTGACTGTCTGTGTTTTTTTTTCTCCGAGCCAATCTCTGGAAAGGCTAAACTTACTTAATTTGACTTTCAATGGAAGATAGAGGAGGTTATAGGGTACATTTATCTCGGAATTTTCACGGGGTCAGTATTTACGCGGAAATATCTCCCACGCGAATAATGTCGCGAACACTTACTATAGTATACTATTCAAATAAAAACGTTTAAGAAAAATCTGTTCCTAAGCAGAAAAATTAGTTCCCTTTAACTTTTCAACGCCCTCCGAATTACATTTCTCGCAAACGCCTGAAGCGGCCTAAAATATCAGTTCCCCAAGTCGAAGCCGCGTCTTCGTTTACAAAATAAAAGCGAGATTTTTTCTTACTCCATTTAATAGGTAGGTGCCTTTAAGATTTGCCGATTGACTGGTCTTGGTAATAGCTTTATAGGCAATCAATCAGGGTTGGGCGGAGTCGTTTCGGTGATAAAAAATGGGAAATTTTATGTAGATGTTAGATATTATTAATGGTTGTGGGTGACCGGGTCTTTGTGCCGCGTACCTACTCAGTTTTAGTACTTAGACACGATGATTGAGTTAAAAATTATGTTACGTTTTGTTTTGAACTACCCATAATTTTGTTTGAGTAAATTAATCTGAGGACTAAATTATTAAATCTTCCACTTTGGAACGTGGGAAGTTTAATTCAGGTCATCAGGGGAGATCATAACCCTTGACTACAGTTACAATGGGTTGTATTATTATTCTTCTTTTAAATTAAAATTATTCTTATAAACCGTATAATTGAGAGTTGTAAACTGGGGAGCTAAACAACTGTAATATGAATGGTGCCAAAATTTTAACTAAAAAAACTACTTCAAATGAAGTACATCCTTTCTATAACAATTCAAAGTCAAAGTCAAAGTCAAAGTCAATGGCGTGATATCGAGTTACTCATCCATTTGTCGCGCACATACTTAATGAAAATTTAAGACTTATATTGTTTTCTCATAGATGCCATTATCAGATCTCGATAAAATTAAAGTGAGACTACACGACAAGCATCAGCTTTCGATTAAAAAAAGAATCATCAAAATCGATTTACCCAGTCCAAAGTTCTGAGGTAACAAACATAAAAAAATACAGACGAATTGAGAACCTCCTCCTTTTTTTGAAGTCGGTTAAAAAGGCGTCAAATAACTAACGACTAACACCTAATGGTACTTGGTCACCGTCACTCATAGCTATCAGTAACAACAAAGGCGTCACTGACGCGTTGCAAGCAAAGCAAGAGAGCAGATCCCCATATCATTATCACATTTTGTAAAACTAATAATGAATCCTGTAAAGGACTTCACACGCATAACATTTCTTAAACATTCCAAAACAACCTATTCCGATAAGATACATGAATAACATATCAATATAATATTCAATGTATTCCGTAAGAGGTATTATGAAACTCGCCTTAGGTCAAGTCGCTACATGTCATGTCACGTTGGACATGTCACATCTAGTATAAACGCTTATCCGAGCTAGGAATATAATTGGCCGAGTGATCCATTAATTAACAAACTTCGTCGATTCATGACGCCACTGTCACGGCCGAGTAATTGATTATAATTAATCCTTAAGACGATACTTCTAAGCGACATCATAGTTTGGAGCGAGCTGGGTCGAACTATAGTGATGGAATGACTTCTATGAAAATTGTGAGACAGCTATATTTCGCGTACGCTCGGAAGTGAACAACTTTTTTAAGGTGTTTAAATTTACCATGTTTTAAAAATAATACCGTTAATTATTTTTGGAACAAAGTTCCTTATCGCGCGTTGTGAAAGGGGGCTAGACGGAAAATTACGACACTTTTTGATTTTACGAATGACGACACTTTTTTTGAAGTGATTCACAGAGTTTTACAGAGATGGCGCTGTACAACAAAACAATACTTAAATCGAAAGGAATTTCGTTCCATCCGGGTGTCCCTTGACACCTCTCATGTTTTTTATAGTTTTTTTAAATATCACGGTGGCAAGTTATAATGTAAATAATTAGAGCCTAGTTCAGAATTTTTTTACAAATACGAGTATATCACGAAAACTTCACGCTATCGTGTTTTCATTCTAAAGCAAATTTAGATTATATAGTTAAAAACATATACCTAAGTATTACGTCACTAGCGTCATATGCGTCGGCATCTGTCATCCGCATCGGGCTTTATGATTTCATACAAATGCGATGGTGACAGCGCGGACGATGCCGATAAATGTGCGTTCACCTTAACACACTGTAAAAGTAATAAATGTTATTTGCAATAGAATTTTCTTTTTCTTTGTTTCAGTATTTATGACAAGACTAGGTACACGCTACTGCCATAGAAGTTGCCTTTGTTGCATGTACCTAGCATTATGAGGATAGAAGCCCACGAGAGAAGCCCACAAACTAAGACCAAAATATAAAAAAGAGAAAGAGTTGTCACGTGTGACACCTTCCATTATTTCACACTTCAACTATAGGCCATTTGCGAATGGTATTTTTTTGCGAGTAAACCAATACAGATACGAGTTTTAATTTCAAGGTCTAGGGCCTAGGATACATACTTACAATTTTTAACATTATTCGTGGCTAGTTTATATCCAGCAATACTGAAAGTATCGCCTAAAACATGCAATGACAATTAACTAATATACTAATGAACGCTCACACATATTCGAACCACATTACCTTTTTACCCTGCAAGGAAAGAGTAAAATGTTTTGCTTAAAGTTAATATTTTTGCCTTGTTTTCTAATAGTATACTTATTGTCGTACCTGTTTTAGAGTTATAAATGCTTTATCCAACTACCAAACTCATTCAAAACTAGGGCACAAGTCCATTACGAAGTACGATTAAGTTCCAGCGTTGAATAATATTATTTCATCATAATTATAAACATACAAATAGGAGTAAACGCCATGGCTTCCCTTTGGAAACCTCGAAAATTCGAAAGTTAAGAAGAAGAAATTAACGTAGCTTAATAAATTCCCAACATGGAAAAAATATTTAAATTGACATATAATTTATATTTATGAATCGATTAAAATAAAACTAGGGTACTTGGGTAAACACACTTAATTCATAAAATCAGTGCATTCAAATGGGTTAAGTCATTTCTGAGATTAACCTGATAATAAAGAAGACGATGATTTGATTATGGTTATTGTGAAAACTCTTTAGTGATATCTTCGATATTTGAATGTGTTTTTTGATATGACTGTGTCATTCAAAATTAATTAAAAGATTTTTTTCTGTGTCCAAAAAACGTTTTTGTCGTGACATCGTCTATTAAATCGATGCCGGGTGCACGCACGAAAAATTATGACTCATCTGTCGCGTTCCGCAAGCGAGCGAACAATGGAGAAAGCGCCATCTATGAACAAAACTATATATACAATTAAGTTAGAAAGGAACTTGCTGAAAAAATAGTTTAGTTCAGGAGTTCTAGATGGCGTTGTAGTATAAAGATAAAAGTTTCTAATTATAAGTTAATTTCCAGAGATAATATTATATTCGAGCACTACTTCATCAATGTTTTGACATGACGTTGTCACGTTAAACTATCGTCCGTAAATCGACTTTACAGACAACCATTTTTTTACTTTCATTATCCTAGTTTTCTAGTATTATATCTTCATAGGCCTTATCCACAAAATTCGCCATCAAGAACCTCTGCGGCCTGGATGACTATTCTACGTGGAAATTCGCAATAAAAATTATTCTCATACGAGAAAAATTGTTCACGTATCAAAGTACCCGGATTCCCAGGACTCCACCGCCATTGAGAAGGACCAAGATGCATTGGCTTTGATTTGTCTGCATGTGGAACCTATACTATATGCGTACGTACAAAATGCAAAATATGCCATAGACGCTTGGGATAGCTTAGCGAAAGCATTTGAGGATAAAGGCGTTAATCGCAAGATCACGCTCATGAATGCCTTGCTGGATGACAAGCTGGAGAGACACTCATCGATGCATGAATATGTTGCAGCGGTTATGTCACTTCCTCAAAAAATGAAGGATATAGCCACCAGATTTGACGGTGATCTTGTAGCTGTCGTGTTACTGAGAGGACTACCTGAAGAGTACAATCCTATGCGAATGGCACTGGATCACTCTGGGATGAAGTTGACTTCAGAGAACGTGCGGCAGAAGTTACTACATGAGGATTCACGTCAAGGTTGTAGTACATCGTCTTTAGCGAACTCGGCATTGACTGTGATTAAGAAACGGAATGGGAACAAAGACAAGAACATGAAAATTAAATACTTTAAGTGTGAAAAATATAGACATAAGAAACCAGACTGTCCTGAAAGAAAGAAAACAGATTCAACTTCCAAACGGAAGGACGTCGTTGAGCCTGTCTTCCTTCAGCGCCGGGGACTCCTTCAATCCGACGGAGTGGTACATCGACAGTGGGGCATCTTCACATATGACTTTTCAAAAACTCTTGTTTAAAAATTTAATTGCTAATGTTGGTATGAATGACGTGAAATGTGCGAATAATGATAAGATGGAATGCGCGGGTAAAGGTGACATCATGGTGAGTATAAATGGACGAATGCTTGCTATGAGGGATGTCATGTATGAACCTAATTTGAGTGTTAATCTAACAATCTGTTTCAAAATTAGTAGAGAAAGGATGAAAAGTAAGTTTTGACAGGAATGGGTGCAAGCTAATTCACCATTTGATTCCAGGTCATTTCAAGGGAAAGCTTTTGGCTACTGCAAGTGAAGTCTCAGGTATCTACAAGCTTGAAGGTTGTCAGGTTTATTCTACATGAATCGTAGTATAAAAGTTTTTGATTTAGTTTGTGGAAAAAGAATACCAGTGAAATATTTTTTCTGCAGCCGCTAAAAGTTAATGTAAATCTAGCCCGACGGCTTGCGTCGATCCTAAGTGATCGACAAAGTTAAGCAACAGCGGGCGCGGTTGGTAGTTGAATGGGTGACCGCTAGTGGCAAAAAAATCTTGAGCGTGTTCGTCTTTCGGAGGGCACGTAAAGCCGTCGGTCCCAGTTGTTATCTTAAGATAACAGTCGTTAAGCCATGTCAGAGGCCCTCGGGTGGTTTGAAAACTTTCGACACTCGGGTTGGCCACTAACCCCTCCACCAATCCGCACTGGAGCAGCGTGGTCGAGTATGCTCTAGGCCTCCTCAAGAGGAGAGACCTGTACTCAGTGGTGAGTCATTAATGGGTTGAAGCCCAACAGTAACAAAATAACTAAAGTAGTAAAATAAGTATGCGTGCTCCGTTTACGGTTACGTAAATTTTTTTCTAGTGTTGTGTATTTGTTTACAAATACAAATGTTGAAAGAATAAATTATGGTGTGTTCCAAGACAGCGAGGGAATGTAGACTACCCACGAGTACTCGACGATGCATCTAACATGTTTGGATGTCTATTTTTCAACATTTACCGTGTTTCTGAGGTAAAACCACAGAAGACATAAGGACATAATAGGTAAAACCTATGAATTATACCGTATGATGGTAAAAGTTCGAAATGAACAATAATCATAGACTATTTCGGACTACATTTTTTGGCGTTAAAAGTTGGTAAATCTTACGTTTTCCTGGTAAATCTTAAGATTTACCGTAGTTCGAGGTTTTACAGTAACAAATATACGTAATATCTGTAACATAATATAAGGAGGACATTAAAGGGCTTAATATTGTGCACAGGCACGAAATTGAAATTTGATTACAATATGCCATCAAGCCGGCGCGAGGAGCTACGTATTAGCATTTTTATAGCGTCCGATACTGTATTCTTAGTAATGAAAAGTTTCATACGCAACGGTGTTATTGCAAAATGAAATTAATGTAATAACAGTGAAATAATTTCGGAGATGCGGCGAAGAAATTTGCATATTGTTAAGGTTCCGATGTCGCAAGGAAAATCGTGTTCAGCAATGGTTACCCAATTGTACGATACAAACGTTACGTAAATAATTACGGGTTACCGATCAAAATGAGCTTCACGTTCCAGAAAATGTTAGGGAAAAGAAAGAATTTACAACATTCAAATAATTTATTTCATGTAGATATAATATAATTTGGAAAATATTAAATACCAATTAAATTTAATTTTTTCTCTTGCAAGAAGTTGTACAAAATACGAAAAAAATGGTAATCTGTTGGAGCAAGGTCCGGGGAGTATACCATCGCGTGCCCCCCTACCTCCGCCGTACAGTAGGGGCTTACTTGGAGCGAAGGTTCGTCACCTATCGGGGACGTGACGGTGCCGGTCAGCACCTCATGTCGTGCGGTGTTCCACAGGGATCGGTCTTGGGACCGCTTCTGTGGAACATCGGCTACGGCTGGGTGCTGAGAGGCGAACTCCCGTCGGGCGCCGACTTGACGTGTTATGCGGACGACACGCTCGTAACTGCCCGAGGGAGTTCACACAGGGAAGCGACGTTGATAGCCACGGCTGCGGTGTCACAGGTGGTGAACCGCATCCGGCGCCTGGGCCTGGAGGTGGCCCTAAACAAGTCGGAGGCCATGGTGTTTCATGGCCCCCGACGTGCGCCGGCGCCGGGATCACACATCGTGGTCAGCGGGGCCCGGATAGCTGTCGAGTCCACCATGAAGTATCTGGGATTGGTGCTCGACAGCCGATGGGAATTCGGGCCCCACTTCCGGCGGCTGGTGCCCAAGCTCATGGGCGCAGCGGGCGCGCTTTCAACGTTGCTTCCCAACATGGGGGGCCCGAGCGCCGCCTGTAGGCGGTTGTACGTGGGAATCGTGCGGTCCATGGCCCTGTATGGGGCCCCTGTGTGGGCAATGGATATGACGGCCAGCACTCTTGCCATTCTGCGCAAACCGCAGAGGGCGATGGCCGTCAGAGTCATCCGCGGGTATCGCACGATTTCCTACGAGGCGGCCTGCGTCCTGGCCGGATCCCCGCCCTGGGACCTAGAGGCGAAAGTACTCGCGTCATTATATCGATGGCGCGAGGAAGAGCGGGTACGGGGCTCGATGCCGGTGCAGCGGCAGATCGCGCTGCGCCGAGAGGAGCTCCGTCAGGTCTTGGTGGCGGAATGGTGGCAAAGGCTTCTGCGCCCTACCGCCGGCCTCGCTACCGTCGAGGCGATCCGGCCAGTACTCGACGACTGGCTCGGGAGAAGGCACGGCTCCCTGTCGTTTAGGGTGACGCAGGTGCTGTCGGGGCACGGCTGCTTCGGCAAGTACCTGTGCCGCATAGACAGGGAGCCGGACGCTCGGTGCCACCACTGCGTCCATTGCGGGGAGGACACGGCGCAACACACGCTTGCCGAGTGTGTAGCTTGGGAGGAGCAGCGCCGTGTCCTCACAAATGTAGTAGGAGACGATCTGTCGCTGCAGGCCATAGTGTGGAGGATGGTCGGTAGCGCAGAGTCGTGGGACGCGGTGGTGTCCTTCTGCGAGGACGTGATGTCGCAGAAGGAAACTGCGGAACGGGAGAGGGAGATCTCGACTCCCTTCCCCGGCCGCAGAAGACGTACCGGGCGCAGGAGAAGGGCGGATAACGCCCTTGCCAGCCCCCATGAATGGGTCCAGGGGCGAGGGACTTGGGGAAGTCCCCACCCCCCTATTCGATGGACCCGAGTCGCAGGCGCACGTGGGTGTCGGCGTGCGCCTCCGAGGCGATGCACGGGGTAGTTCAACACCTCACTACCCCGTGCAGGAGACGAGGCCGGGATATACCCGGCCAGCATTAGGGTGGGGCTGCGGAAGAATGTGGATTCCCGCGGCCCCGCGCGCACGTGCGAGGAGACACCGGGGTGGTTTTAGCCGGTAAGAGTCCGGCACACCCCTCCGCCTTACCCCAGGCGGAGGTAGTCCATGAGGATTTCCCCCCGAAAAAAAAAATAAAAGGTCCGGGGAGTATGGTGAGTGTCAGGAACATTCTAATTGCAGCTCCTCTAATTTAGCGACCGTCTGTCGTGAAGTATGGGGTCTACCTACCACCCTTGAGCATAAGTCAGCCGCCAAACGACTAATCGTGATTCGGCTGGGGGCTTGAAAGCCAGTTCTTTCTTTCTTTTTCTTCTCTCTTTCTTGGGCAGAAACGCATCAGAGAAGCCTTTGGTGTTGCTGATGTTCATAGGCGACGATAGCCACCTTCCATCAGGTGGATCGTCAGCTCTTTTGCCAGCTATTTCTATAAACAAAGTATATCACTTTCGGCATTTCATCACTGAATACTTTTTGATTATAATCTATTATTCCGTCACTTGACACGTTTCATCACTGGCTGCCGAAACGAGTTTTTTTTTCAAAATGGCGGATATGTAGGTACGCCAGCTTTCATATAAACATGTTCAAACTCCTTTGTATTGTTTTATTTTTATTATCATTAATTACAATTCTGGTAAGTTTATTCTTTTAAGTCACTTAAATCTCTCATCGTCGGTACTTATACTATTTAGTTTCGGTTTGAAATTAAATATTTTTCACTTGAGGAAATACCTCAGAAGGAAGCTCATTCTACAGCTTGCAAGTACGAATCTAATCTTTGTGGATGAAACTTCAATTTTCGGTGAGTGGTGCAATGATGGAAAGGTGAAATAGGCATCAAGTCAAACAATTCCTCGGAGCACTCACCGTTGTAAAGTCGGTAGGACACACAGAAAGAACCGATATCTCTTCTGAAACTCAGGTGTTCTAACCTGTGAGTGACTCGTGGGTCGCTGACAACTCGGATTCGGATTCTCTATGGCGTCAAATGGGTTAAGCTGGTATTGCGGCGCCCCCGCCCAGAGGTGGGAGCAGTACTCTACGTGAGGCCTGACTTGAGCTTTATATAGCATGAGTAGGTGCCTCGCAGTGAAGCCCGAGGGCCTCCGACATGGCTTAACGACTGTTATCTTATGATATCAACTGGGACCGACGGCTTTACTTGCCCTCCGAAGCACGGAAACGCACAAGAATTTTCAGCCACTAGCGGTCACCCATCCAACTACCGACCTCGCCCGCTGTTGCGCGAAAGTAGCCTGGCTATGAGCGATTTAAATAAATATTATCTGTTATTTACTATCAACGTATTTTACGTGTGGCTACACTAATACTCCATCGATATGATTATCGATAAGGTTAATTGACGTTGGGTCGCACTAAGGTCACTTAGAGTCGACAATATGACTTTGAGATGAACCGATACTCGACATATAATTTAATGTTAATTATTTATGGACTCCCTGTGACTAAATCAACGAACCTTTCTGAGTTGGGCCGTGACAGTAAGTCACTAAGTAAGTCCTTGTATTTATATAACAATGACTGTTGCTATTTATTTATGATTAAAAGGCTTCGCCCTCTTCAATTTGCTTTTCAACTTTAGCTCATCTGTCATGATTAACAATAAGTCATTAATATAATAATAATTAATATTGTTATTTATTACGGTTACAATACTTCGACCTTTGACAGTGTTTGGAAATTTTAAAGTTAAGTAGATAGATTATACAACCTGAGTTCTACAGTTTATTTTTGCCGAGAAACGAGCAGCCGAGTTACCTTATGGTAAGAGGTCGCTGTCATCCATGGACCAGTTATACCAAAAGCGTAACCGATGCGTTGCCAGCAAACCCAGCAGGAGCAGTTGTTTTGCGGCTGGCTCAAGCTAGACTCCACCAAGCAGGCCTCACGAAAAGACAAAAGTTCTGCAGAAAATTACCTCCACCAATCCACACTGCAGCAGCGTGGTGGAGTACACTCTAGGCGAAGGGGAGACCCGCCCAGTAGAGGGTCATTAATGGGTTGAAGCGACACCTAAAAAGTATCACAGATTTGTTTGTAAATAAATACTAGTAGCAACACAAATTAAAATGCTGACACTCATTACAGATTCCCAAAGCGAAGTCCACGGCCGGCACGGATATTACAGCGGAAGTCATCAATCATCACAGCTGCCAAGCTGGCGCCCTCTGGCGGAATGGACAGAACTGTAACGACAGGCTTAAACGGAATGTTGCTGGCGTACACACAATCTGACAAACTTACTTGTGACTTCAGTGCGTAATAAGGTGAACAAGGTGAATACATCAATTTTAGTAAACATTGTTACCCATTACTTCGTTTGCGTAGTATTTAACAAAATGATCCTACTTTTTTAACTATTTTTTTCTAAAATAAAAGTAGCTTGAGCTACTCCTTGTTATATCAGCTATCTGCTAGTGAAATTTCCGTCAAAATCGGTCCAGCCATTTCAGAGATTAGCCAAAACAAACATACAGACAGACAAAAATTGTAAAAAATGTTGTTGTGGTATATGTACCGTGTATAAACATCCAAATACACTCAGTAAAAAGCGGTTATTTTAAAATTACAAACAGATTATTTATTTGTATAGATTAATTAATAATTCTTGTCAAAAAATAACCGACTTCAAAATTAGGGATAACTCAAAAACTACTCGTCAGATCTCGCTCTTTAAGTGGGACGACATGACAAGCACCAGCTTTCGACTAAAAAAATAATCATCAAAATCAGTTCATCCAATCGGAAGTTCTGAGGTAAGAAACACAAAAAAGTACAGTCGAATTGACCTTCTCCTTTTTTCAAATCGGTTAAAAATATAGGGCAATACTCTTATCTGAAGTAAGATAAGTAGGAGCAAAATATGACAGATGTGACAAGTACAAATCTATACTAATATTATAAAACTGAAGAGTTTGTTTTTTGGTTGCACGCGCTAATCTCAGGAACTACTGGTTTGAATTAAAAAATTATTTTTGTGTTTGATAGATCATATATTTTAATAGTTAGTTTTTTTCACAAATCAACGCAGGTGAAACCGTGTCAGTGTTGCCCTATCTGATTTATAAGGGTTTGTTAAAATTTGACGTGCCATCATCACATTTATTCCCACTACTGTCGTATCCTTCTAATATTATAATTATTATTTGTGAGTCTGTAAAGATATTTGAATGTTTGTATTTCCATCACGCGCTTACCGTTCTGTGGATTAAAACTTCTTAGCAAATAATTCACATACCTTTACATTTTCTATCGCATCGCATGGCATCGTGGCTTTGTTAAAACAAAATCACCTTTATACAATATTATAGAACATTTGACCTCCTTAATTATTGTGTGTCAAAGATTACATTATGCTAAGGGAGAGCTTATTAATTACTTTCATTAGCCTTTATGTTGTTTATTTTTGCTAAACGAGGCAGTAGCCATTTTGATTTTTAATAGCCTACACAGACGTCAATGTTTGTAATATCACGTCACATTTTTATTTAAAACTATACAGGTGTCCCAGCGCGAAGTGACCGCCCGGCGTCTATTGATTATGTGGACAAAACAATCGACAAATACCATTAAAGTAAAGGTCTTATCGAATTGATTTTTTTGAAGTATGCATCCCATTTTCGATAATAAGAAGATTAGACTTTTAAAACCAGGCTAGTGGAACATTTAAGTATCTTACTTTCAAAAATACCTTTTGCCCTTTGATAGAATAATTTAAAATGTAAGGAAACAATAAAAACAAGTGTAAATTCAATTCATTTATTTAAAAAAACAGTAATTAATTCTTAACGTTTTCGAAATGCCCGCCATTGGCATTAATACAGGCTAAGGCTCTAAATGACATCATTTGAGTCGTTCTTTGCACTTCCGAAAGGTTAATTAATATTCTGCGAAGCTCGACGTAAAAGTAAAGAATTCAGTCAGAAGAGAAGTAAACCTGCCTCCAAGGAAACGCGAAAAAATATCGCATGTCATCTCAATCTGCAAGGCTATTCTGTTTTGTAACTCGACAGCGGAATCCGCGATAAGTTTCAAAATTGAAGTTCGGGTCAGAAATCTTGATAAGTCATTCTCTAATAATCTATTACGCACTTGCAAAGTGAAGTGAGTCTTGAACTCGAACGCCAAACGACTAAAAATATGACAAATAAATATGTCATTGTCTAATCATCTAGTAAGCACTTGCGAAGTGAAGTGATTCTCGAACTCTAACTTCAATTTTGAAACTTATAGCGGATTCCGCTGTAGAGTTACAAAACAGAATAGCCTTACTGCTCTCTTGTATTACCACATTCGTCGGTTACCACAGAGCTCGAAATACGGAGGAAAATATGTCGATACAGATTTCACCAGACAGTGATCAGAAGTTCTCAACATGTGTGTCTGTTCCATAAAAGTATATTTAACTCTTGCTGCGTCCAATTTACGGTGCCTTCAATGAAAATTATCTAACAATGTCGCATTAGTGAGATGAAACATTTTCTGACCTCTCCTTTAATCCTAAGCTAAGCCAGGTCAATATTAACTTTGTATTACGACCCTGAGCAGCGGACTCATAAACATGTTAACATATGCTTATGTTCTAGTCCAGACACCATGTTGGCATTAAAATTAACTAACGACATATTAAATCACGTATTAATACTGCGGGGCGCACTTAACTACTTCAGTTCTTTAGCAAACAAGTCGGTAAACAACTTGTTATTCAAGGATTTTCCTGTGTTTACCGACTTGTTATGAAATGGGTTATAATATGCCCCAAGCCAACCCAAGCAATCCAAGTCAACATCCCCTTTCGAGTACTTCGTTGGACGAAAGGACAAGGCAAGATTAGGTTCCTTATGAAGATAGTTGAGATCTGCCCTATCTAGTAGAGGATAGACTAAAAGAGAAGTGTATAATTTTTAATAATTATTTTTTTTAATTTATCTTCTTATTACACCAGTCAACAGGCAAGGTTACCGAGTTTTTTGGCCACGCGTGGTGAGACTTTAGATATGATGAGAGATATTTCAGATATGACGGTGAAAACTCATGTATCACAAATCTATAGTTTGTCGAATAAAATGTGAATAAATATAAAATTTTAATAAACTCTTATTAGATTGGGCTATACTCCTATCTTGTAATCGAGTAAGCTGGAGCTCAATAAGATAAAAATCAAAGCAACAAGCCATAATTGTCCCACTGCTGGGCTCGGGGTCTCCTCTCATAATGTGAGGGGTAAAGGCGGATTGGTAGACTTTACACATCTTTGGGAACTTTATGGAGAACTCTTTGGTGTGCAGGTTTCCTCACGATGTTTTTCTTCACCAAAGCAAGTGATAATTAACTTAAATTACGCACATAATATTTGAAAATTTGAAGTGCAGTTGCAGTAGTATTTGTCTTATTTGTCATTATTTTCCCCAACTTATATAAGTATTACAGGTAAGATTGTTGCCCGGTCTAATTTTTATTGTTTATTAACATTCATATTATAAACATTTATTCAACGCACTGTACACAACTATGTCTCGGTACATACAACACCAACGAAATTCCTTGGACCCGAGACTTGGTTTGCAGAAGTTAATGGAGTCTGTCCTAAAATAGCAATCCATGTTTACAAACGCACTCATGTCAACCTACTACACGATATCTAAAAAACTTAACAAGTGCGAGTTAAACTCGCTTGGAGAGGGTTCCGTACGTTGTTTATGTATTTACCGTTATTTTTCTATTTTATTATTTATTTATTACGATACAACTTTATTTATTTATTTATTTTATTATTTATGTACACACAATAATTTGAAGGACAGTTACAGTAGGGATATAATGTACAAAGGTACTGCTTATCTCTAATGAAATTTCTTCCAGCAGACCTGCGACTGGAGAGGTGACAGAAAGGTAGACCGTGCGTGTTCAAAAACAATATATACATACCCATTTCTATATAATTATATATAACATATATATGTTATTAATATAATATAATATATATAAATAAATATATATTATTGGCCAAAAACTTATTGCAACTTGTACCGGTCTTAACGTCACCCTCTCAAAACACATAAATAGAGCTGCTGTCACACTAGTAAGTCATTTGCTTGTTGGATTCCGAACAGTGAGGTTGTTGAATTGGTGATCGGCGCAATTTGCAGTAAGTGTTATTATTTTTACATTAGCTCTGTTGCTGATTAATAACGCTTTCTCATCAGATAAGAGTTGTTTGTGAGTTTTCCATTAAATAATAAATAATTGTTGGATTTGTTAAATTTCTTTTTTTTTAAATTAATTCCACCTCTGGTTGCTAAAATCAGAAGCGGGATTGGCCTGTGCCCACACAGAAGTATCAGACTAAATAACCTCTTAACTTCTTTTTTTAATTAACTTATTTTTCTTGCACAAACAACTGTTATCTGCACGAAAAATGCCACGATCTTCACGCTCTCGCGAAAAATCACACGAGACGCCACGCCGCCGTAGGGCGACGCGTTCTCGCAGCAAATCGCGCCGACACCATCATAGATCTCGCTCGCGCTGAGTCGCGGTACTCGCGGCCAAACCGTTGTAGATCTCGTTCGCGATATAATCGCCGTAGGTCTTCGTCGCGTACACCCTCTCGTGGGTCGCATTCGCGGTATTACCAACATAGGTCACGTTCTCATACTCGTGACAGCTCCGTGAAACAAGTATTGTGTGCAATAATGGTGTGTTTGAATGTTATCGAAGAAATCAAGACGAAGAAGTGTATCAGTGACACCTATATGAATAAAGATCGTCTAATCGCACCAATCTGCTTCAACTGTGCGTTCCTCACCACCGAAGTTGAATACCTGGGCAGAGTCATCAGTCATGGTCAGGTTAGACCGAGCGCCAGGAAAGTTGAGACATTAATACATACGCTTGTGCCAACTAACGTTAAGCAGGTTTGCCAATTCTTAAGGCTTGCAGGTTACTTCCGGGGACATTACATCGAAGGATACGCTACTAAGACTGCATGAATCTCGCGTCTTACAAAGAAAAATGTTAAGTTTGAATCAGCAGCGCAGGTTATAGTGCTGTTGCAGGTATGTATGTGCTAATGGTAGCAAATGTGTTGTAGTATCTTTTAGTAAAGTAACACAAGCAGTGGCTATGGTGCCGTGGCAAGGAGAGTGGTGTCTCGAAAGTTGCGCAGCGTTTTCTGAAGGTAAGTCATATACGTTAACATTACCCTTCTTATGTTGTAGACATCTACTCTTGTACATGTGTGGCGTGCCTAGATGCGCGTACACGTGTGCGAGCACCCGTGCAGGAGTCCGCCTCGTCGAGACGGGTACTACGAGCGCAACGGCAACGGTCACTTTGGAGTCGGTCTTGAGAGATCATGCAGATGCATTTTTCAATGCATATGGGCTTCGGCCTTGCAGATGCTTTTTTCAATGCATATGGGCTTCGGCCTTGCAGATGCATTTTTCAATGCATATGGGCTTCGGCCTTGCAGACGCATTACCTAATGCGTGGGACTTCGGTCTTGCAGATGCATTTTTCAATGCATATGGGCTTCGGCCTTGCAGATGCATTTTTCAATGCATATGGGCTTCGGCCTTGCAGATGCATTTTTCAATGCATATGGGCTTCGGCCTTGCAGATGCATTTTTCAATGCATATGGGCTTCGGCCTTGCAGATGCGTTTTCCTAACGCATAGGGGTTGCAACCTCGCAGACATGTCATTTAAGTAATATGGGAGCAATGGGTTGGGTAACTCATTAAAACAACATACACCTAAAGCATTTCATTATTTAGAAGTTTGTGTATAAGTGTGACTGACATAATACTGGATGAAGGAAATTCGATAGAAGTGATGAGTGTTAGTGAGTGATAAAACTAGCTGAGTATGAATGACTGAAAGAGGGCCTTGTATGTGTGATGGTTGATTGAGTAGGGAGCCTCTTATAAGATTGTTTTGATTCAAACAGATTCGGATAGTGAAGAAGATGATGGTGGAGCTGGACCATCATCCGCCCCAGCCGACGACGTTGCGGGTGTCCCAGGCTGCCACTATGAGGAAGCCGCAGTCGAGGACGACGCTCTATCAGGATAGGCCGTATTGGCCAAAAACTTATTGCAACTTGTACCGGTCGTAACGTCACCCTCTCAAAACACATAAATAGAGCTGCTGTCACACTAGTAAGTCATTTGCTCGTTGGATTCCGAACAGTGAGGTTGTTGAATTGGTGATCGGCGCAATTTGCAGTAAGTGTTATTATTTTTACATTAGCTCTGTTGCTGATTAATAACGCTTTCTCATCAGATAAGAGTTGTTTGTGAGTTTTCCATTAAATAATAAATAATTGTTGGATTTGTTAAATTTCTTTTTTTTTAATTAATTCCACCTCTGGTTGCTAAAAATATATACATACAAATATAAATATATATATATTAAATAGATATATACATATAAAATACATACTTTATAACGTTACGTACGACTTTACGTACCTTATTTTTTTTGTAACTTTATTTATTTTTACTGGTTTTTTAAGACCATAGACTTCTCATAGGTTTTCTTGTAATATTTTATTTTCTCTGTATTTTTTTCAAAATTCTAGCGTCTTTAGTTTCGGAGATAAGGGGGGAATGATCAATTTTTCGGCTATAATTTTCGTTCTTTTTTGAATAATTTTAAAACTATCCATTGTAGAACTATAACAAAAATATATTTGAAATCCTTACAACAAGCCCTCTCATTTGACATACCACACGATACAGTTTGTACAAAAGTTTTTGTTTAATTTTGATTTTTTTTCAAAATTCAGTTGTTTACTTTATACCTTCGTCTTTGGGCCACAAAAAAGTACATGAGTACCAAATTTCAACTCATTTGGTCCAGTAGTTTCAGAGTAAATTGGCTGTGAACGACGCGCGACGGTCGCCCAGATGCACGAGTGATCCTTTAAGGGTTCCGTTTTTCGTTTTTTCTTACGGAACTCTAAAAATAGAATGTTTCGTGAAATAATGACATTATGATTATGTCTATGACGTGGTCCGTTCGCTGAATAGACAATGTCATGTAGTCACAATATAAACAAGAAAATTAAAAGTAAATACACTTTTTACGAATATAATACCTATCAGGGTATTTGGACGTTCAATGTACGTTTATAATTTGTTCAAATAACTTCTCAATCAACACAGGAATAATAACTATTTCACTTTTTTAAACATCTAAAGTGGTTTTAATGTTCATATCACTATTTTTTAACAATATGTTTCATATCTTAATTTTCGGAAATTATATCTACTTAGACTAACGAAACATCAGACACAAAATATCTAGATCAAGATATTGTCTTCAGTTTAAATTTCCGTGTAGAATATTAACTGAGTAAAAGTCTAACCCCCCAACTCAGAGTCAATTTATAACAGTTACTTAAATCGATCCTTAGTACAGGATCTCAAAAACTCACTCTCAATTAATATGTTTTACCTACTAAATTCGTGAGCGCGACAGCTCGGCAGACCTAATTAGTTGCACGCTTTTGATTACGGAAGACAGGAAATAATTTTGTGGTAATACCTGGCCTTAACATATTTAATATCAATTAGTTATGGACTCCACACTGGAGCAGCGTGGTGGAGTATGCTTTAGGCCTCCTTAAGAGGAGAGACCCATGCCCAGGATTGGGCATCAATAGGTTGAAGCCAGCCAAGCCAGTTATGGACTCCTTACGGCATAATAAACGAACCTTTCTGAGTTGGGTCGTTAAAAGTACTGAATCATTACGTAACTATTATATTATTACGTCTTCTGTGGTACTATTTTTCTTTAATCTATCAATGAGACGTTTAGCTATCCACAGAGTCTGTTGCTTTCTATTCCTGCATGAAACAATCAAGTATGATATACAAAAAAGCGAGAGGTTAAGGTCAAACTTCTTCTCAAATCGTATAAATAGAACGTTTCCCTATACGCGAGGAGGCCGCGATACTAGTGCCAAATAAATCACAAGGTCCATTATTGTATGCTCTTCTATCCTACCACCTATTTTAATACGCAGTAAATCTTACCGTATAAATCCTTGCTTTTGGTGTCGAATGAAAATACATAATTTAATAATAAAAAATAAATTTCCTTCCCCTACAATCTATGCTGCACAATGAGAGGCGTTGTCAAAATTGTCATTCCCGGGCTATGGGCTTGAAAAGATTAAATGAAGTCTGTCGAGCGTCTCTCAGTCACCATGATGGATTGTGGTGAAATAATAGGACTTCAGTAGATCCGTCATTGACGTAGTTGACATTTGGTTCATTCAGAGCTCGCAAGCGAAATATTAATGGAATTAAATTAGTAAGTTAGGATATAAAACGCTTTTAAATAAGTGATTTACGGCCGTTTGCGTTAATTATACCTATCTTTGCTATAATTCCTTGATCTACTCGTATGCTTGATAATCTTTGAAGTAACAACTGACACTGCAAATCAAATCAAATATTGGAACGAAGTTCCATATCGCGCGTTGCGAAAGGGGGCTAGACGGAAAAAATTAAGACCAAAAGTTGTAACACAAAAACTATAACGACACTATATATACATATATCGAAAGGAACTTAGTTCCATCCGAGCGTCCCTTGACAACTCTTAAGTTTTTTTATTCAAAATTGGTTTGGTTTACCAACACTTTTTGAAAGTAATGCAAGCAGCAAGAACAGATAGCACTTATTACCTACTATAATCTATATTTATAAAACTCATGTCCAAGCTTGTCTTTAAAATAATCATCTAATTTGTAATATCCTTTTGTCATAAGAATGCTTTTGAGTTTTATATTTAAAGTAAGGCATATCTGTAAATAAGTAATAATGGAATTTTATTATAAATCTTTACACATGTACCCATGAACGAGCCACCAGTTGTACAGAGTCTAAAATTTGGTACTATCAGTTTAGCCTTGTTCCTCGTATTAATATTGTGGATGTCACTCTTGTTAAGATGTCGTGATTTGTTTAACAGTTAATACGCGACTGGCTTGTAGGTTATGGAGTTATGGATCACTGGATAGATGGAGTATTGAGATCAGCCGTTAAGCTAATTGAATGAATAAGAATTAAGATTACAATGATCATTACATTGATATAATTATGACATTTTACACCACATAACTGATAAATATTTTTATTTTTTTTGAAGTGTACAAGGTACCAATCGCCAATTTGATAAATGCAGTGTGTGTAATACATAATAGTACGTATAATGGAGGCCATACACGATCAAGTGATGATCAAGTCTACTTGTCAAGTCTGCAGTTTGACTTGACGCGCCATCCAGTGTGCATGAGATAACTATATGGCCAGATAGCTTATCGTGGCCATTCACAATCAAGTATACTACCTTTAGATGCCACGTCAAGTCTGCTTGACGCTTGATCAAGTACACATAATCGTGTATGGCCTCCATTAGTATAACCAACTAAACCATTATTCTATTTTTAAATTTTTTAGACGAGTCTTTAGTTAACTATAATTAAAATGAAATTATAATAGTTTTAGCATTAAGTGAAATTTTTTCCTCAAATTTTGTTGAAGTTCAAGTTTATACGGAGAAGAAGAGTAAAATGATATTTTTTATTTAATATATTATAGTATAATCTATGTTACAAACACATTTATTAAAGAAAGTAGAACACAAAAATTGCAACCCTTTTTTTCTAATTTCACCACTTATTTAATTTAGTTTAGTTTTAATTATAGCCAAATTTTGACCGCAGAGCAGGTCTCTGATAAGCATTAAAACCTGTTTTCATTAAAGGCTAGTATGATATCCTCTGTACTTAGAGAACCCTGATAATTCCATGTAGACTTCGTAGCACCAGCGTAGCATAACCGTAGCTGTGCTTTTATATTCAGCTAGTGTTGTTCCCGCGGCTTTCTCCGCGTTTTCCGGGATAACAAGTACCTCATATCTTATTCCAGATCATGTTTAGTCCCGTTCAGATCCCATCAGTTCGAAAGTTGTGGTTTGCATTAATTGTGATTGTGGTTGCATCACGCGCTAATCGTTGTACAGATTAAGACGAAACCTGACTGCGTAAAAAGCCTAGTGAAAAAAACAAGCCCAACAATTTATAATGTTGTTAAACGTAATACTGAACAACTACACTATAGAAAGATTAGCTGCTGGGACTCATTCTTCAACCAATCAAATGTTGTTTTTTCCCTAAGCAGCCCTGTAAAATTGAAATGGTTCCCGACTGTTAATCTTTCTATGGTGTAGCTGTTCGGTATTACTTTTAACAACATTTTAAACTACTGTGCTTGTTTTTTTCTTTTTAGTTTTTTACACAGTTTTAGGGATTTTTGTTTATTTTTAATGTTTTTTTTT
The DNA here is from genome assembly GCA_963932265.1 of Thymelicus lineola. Lineage (NCBI taxonomy): Eukaryota > Metazoa > Arthropoda > Insecta > Lepidoptera > Hesperiidae > Thymelicus > Thymelicus lineola. The sequence goes on from OZ010680.1 coordinate 13,097,370, forward strand.
TTATTTTACACTTTTTTAATAGTTTGGATTCTTTGAGTTTTTATAATGATTATAAGACGGTAAAATTGGCAGTGTTGTCATTTCATTAAGGGAGTAAATTTGCGAAAATGGTTGTTTAAACAACTTATATCGTTATATTGTTATCCTAAATTGTTATTATTATCCTAAATTGTTACTCCAAATTAAAAATGATGAAAGAAACCTAACTCTCATTTTTGAATACCTATTCAACGATTCAAGTCAAATTCAAGACAAGTCAAATAGGATGAAGTTTGTCGACATATTTTTATCATTTTGACAATATGGCGTCTGGATGTCGCTGTTACGAATTTTGGTTGTTGTCATGCCCTTAATGCATCCTTAGTGACACTTGCAAGGTTAGGACGAACGATTGACGTAACAATCATCAAAATCGGTAAACACGTTTGGTCTCTGCAACGCGCCATAGGAACAGACATACATACATACGTAGACTGATAAACACATTACCCTCCCTTGCCTCGCGCAGTCGGGTAAATATAGGGTAAATTATATCCCGGTCATATGTTCCCGTGGGCTGATTTGCACGATTATGTTAGTGAAACCACTCTCCCGCGGGCGAGGCCATCGAGGAATCTTAAATAGGTTATTACCTAACCAATAATGGTTAAGATATTACTTAACCATTATTAGCGAATAATTTATAAGAAGCTACAGCGCTGCCTAGCTGCTTCCTAGAATATACCTTGTCCTATGAAACATAACTCCTTAGTAAATAACGCTTCACACTCATAGCCCCACACTAGGATTCCCTGTGTCGTGGGCGCCATGGACAACACACAAGACAAGGAAATTCACACCCAGACCGAGAACAGAAATTCAAACTCATCATTCAAACTGCCTCGCTGGGAATCGAACCCAGGACCCTTGGCGCGGCGATCCGGCATGGTAACCATCGCGCCACACGGGTCGTCAAATGTTTCGTACTTTAATGCTAAGAATCTAAAAATTGGGGAGCAATGTAATTAGGAGTCGAATCATCGGCGCTGTTCGATAAGTTTATAATTTAATAATAATAATAATAATTTATTTCAGTAGGTATGGTATAATGGTGGTATATGGTATAATGGTGGTATAATGGTAGGTATGGTTCGGTAGGTATGGTATAATCGTTAGTTTGCAAGAGTCTATAAAGACTTAACGTCAATTTCAGTAGATTCAAAATTAAGATAGAAACAAAACCAATCAAATTTAAATATTTAAAATTCATTAATAATAATGATCGTATTAATAATAAACGCTAAAGATATCTACCGTTCACATGACCCAATGAATACTACTAATGGCACCACTGGGATAACTTATTGACTTGAGACTTACTAATTGAGACGGATACAGTTCACATTTAATATGATTTCATCACAAAATTCACATCCTTAGATGCTCTGCAATGCAGATGGCAAGGACACGCACAAATTAAATATATAATAATACTAGGAAATCGCCCTCGCTTTGCTTCGGGAAAAATAGTAAAAAAATAATATAGCCTATGTCACCCGGAGATAGTGTAGCTTCCCAACAGTGAAATAATTTTTCAAATCGGTTCGGTAGTTTCGGAGCCTATTCAATGCAAACAAACAATAAAATTTTTCCTCTTTATAATATTAGTATAGATAAAACATAACACTCCAAGATTATAATAATTTTCTTTTCCCGTCGGAATCCAACTACCTAGTTCAGTATACCTAGTTCTGCAGGCTTAATTAAAGTAGAGGACCTGCTCTAAAAAGTTATAAAACAATATGTAAAATTTTAACTCCTTAGTATACTAAGGAGAAGAAGAGGAAGCTGACTTACGCCCCAACTCAAAGTCACTAATGGTTACTTAAATAGAGTTACTTAATTACTTAGCACAAAATTTGTATGGTAATTCTTTACTAAGGAGCGCTTCTTTACTAGTTAGGCCTGCAATATTTTACAATGATTTTGTAAAGACATAGACACAATATCATTTTATGCTCTTTATAAGCGTCTTCTACCCATAAAAATATTTTCCGTCGTCTCAAAGTCCATAAGAATAGGTCAAGCGTTCTACCAAGCCCATTTACTTGCCGAATAGATGCCTGGGGTATAATTGCAGTGAAAGACGGCTCATCTACATCGTTCAATGGATGCTAATGGCCTGCTAACCTTTCAAAAATCCCTGAAATACCTATACAATATTAGAGAAGATTCAGGATAGCTGAACATGAAATCGTGGAGGCTTGAAGAATTTTACATCACTTATGATTTGAAATTATAAACACACCCTTGGTAGTACCGTTAAGTATTGCAAATGTCCATAGATGGCGCTAGTAATTTACAATGTCTTTGATTGTCGATTTTAATTTATCATAAGACGAATAACCTACTTATAGTATGTTAAAATGGTAAATTATAATTAACTCTTGATACGAAGACTTCGGTGCTTTGCCTAATTGGTAAGAAAATCTTAAAACTTTGAAAATAATAACACCCTCTATGCACCCGCTGTAAAATATTTAGTACCCTTAACCCGCATTTTAGTTTCCCTCAGAATACATAGGGGGAGTTTTTCAGGTAACATTTGCTTTCATCGCCTTTAACACGAGCGTATCAAGGTTGAAATTGGCGTAAATATTGAGTGGCAAAAGCTAAAACTGAAGACTAAATTCGTGAGTCCTATCGGCGGTCCCCGTGGCCGAGTCCGGCTGCCTCGGTATAGGGCTGAGACGGACGGTGGTGAGAGATGAGAGATCAAATCTCACCCACACGGAGGGCATGACCTTACAATATACCTATTAAACCTCATGTTTCTTGGGTCGTGGCCAACCGTGATGATCTCAGGGGGGGTTCACGACTCTTTTGTGATATTATAGTATTTTGTTATAAATCACATTTTTATAGTTACATTACACCTGCAAAGAGAGACGGTATTAACAGTTTGTTAAAAGTAGCGAGAATTTTTTTGTTAAAAGTTTTTTATCTGGTTTTATAAAAATATATTATATTGCTTAGAAGAATTTAGCAATAATCACTAAATTTAAAAATGCATAGGTAGGTACCCTAAATATTGTTGCAATATTAGTACACTAAATATTATTGCAGAAACATTAGCTTATATGTAATTTACATATTTTTAAAAATAACGCGGTTATATTTTCACATCATTCATTATTATTATTAATAATCAATCAATCAATCAATCAATACTTTATTTGCAGGATAATGCATATAAAAGTTTGTCACATAGTTGTTTATGGTGTTTCTTAGAGATCTCCTATCCTAGCCTATTAGGCGTGCAAAGTTAATTTAGTAGCATGCATTATTAATTAGACAGAAATTCATTAATTAAGCATTAAATATTAATTACAAAACATAAATCAAATAACAATAAATTCTAAAAATTAAAAAATTAAAAGAGTATAAATTATTATAGTTATTTAATATTGTTACTAAAATAAACGTTCCTCATAACGCATCGCTTTGTCGACTGCCTACACTAGTTTTTGATGTGAAACATCTATAGGCGAGGGGTGTTGATATTTGGCGCGGTGAGTGGCGACGCTTGGCCCCACTATATTATTATGGTAGGGCAATATGAAAAAAAAATAACACAATGTGGGTAATCATAAATAAACTTAGTTTGATAGGCTGTAGCATACAGTAGGACAAAACTGTCATCATTTTCTGGAGACAATTCGTAATATTGTATTTTTGATCATGCTATATTTAGTTCCTGTCATAATCTGTACTTTTATGCCTATTAGTTGTATAAAATAATTTCGATGTTTCACATCTGCCAGCCGCCCCATGACGGCTCACATTTTTTTAGTTAAGATAAAGTTGTAATCAAAACGATCGTAATTCGACTAAATAAGACTGGTCTATCTAGTATAGATTAAAAAATTAAAAAAAAACCCACCTGCTATAAAAAATCTATCATGATAAAACCTTTTTGCAATCCCTGGTGAGCTCTTTAATTGCATTATACATACATACCCTTCCTGGCAGTCGGGTAAAATGACGGACTATTGCCTGTCAGTCACTGTAACAGTATTTTCGTAGCGTTGGCCGTTGATTGTAGATCCTCTACACTTCAGCTACGTTGTGAATATTCTGACAACGCTATGCCACATTTATTTTTACATGAGAATGGTAGGAAACTAGAAACATCCAATCCTTTGGTTAGCCATTTAAAAATCAAATAAAATTAAAAAAAGGGAAAATAGATGGGTATTAAAAGTTTAATTGATAGTTTACGCATTTTGAATTTTTAATAATTTGTATGATAGTCTCATAATCACATTACATGACAAGGATATTTAATTACATGTTGTTATGTGTACCTACGTATATGTAACGTATAAAAGCAACAACCCATAATTGTCGCACCGTTGGGCTCGGGGTCTCCTCTCACAATGTGAGGGGTACTGGCCACGCCGGCCAAGTGCGGATTGGTAGATATCACACACCTTTGGGAACTTGATTGAGAACGCAGAGTATGCAGGTTTCCTCATGATGATTTCCTTAACCGAAGCAAGTGTTAATTAAGGTTTAGGCGCAAAATGTCCCATTTGCATAACAAAATATTTGAATATTAGAGATGCGTGCCAAGATTTCAACTCGGGCCCCTACGTTTAGGCGACCAACGTTCTAATCACTAGGTTATCAATGCTGTAACGCATAAGGGTTTCCATAATAATAAGAATCTGATGATTGAAGTTACATGTAAGCACTTTACATACTTGAAAATACATTTGACAATGCCAGCACAGACGGAGTCTAGCTTCCGCCGTTGTATCTATTTCAAAGCTCTTTATACTTTCCGTCTATTGTTGTTACACATTTGCATAAATGATTTATGGAACAGGTTTTCTTAACGCTTTTAGAAAGCCCACCTGTTTTATACCAAACGGGAATATTCCCGCATAAAGTTTTTGTTAAAATTAGTTTCCGATAGGTATGTATAGCGATTATATTTAAATAAAATTACAATAATTTTGATGGCCGCGGCCAGGAATGGTTTCATTTGAATTTTTATTGCTGCGGGATGCTTGATAGACGTTTTATCGAAAGCGTTTTTATTTATTAATGAAATTTGTTGAATTTTTCGTATTCATTAATCATTGCAATTATCGGAAATACCGTAAAATGACGATTGATAGTGTAGTGGTTCGCTTGGTGCCAATAATAAACTAATCGCTTTCACTACACGTCCTACTCGGTCGGCGTCCGGACAGAGAGTGCTCGGCAAGTAGAGGTGGGCGATTATGAGATATACTAATGGAATCATTCGATTATGAAGATGTCTCGAGATATCTCGATTATGACCGTTAGTAATTACTAATCGGTATCGCTACTAATTCGCTATTCATACACTACATCTACCTTTTACAAAATAAGAAAAGAACCAAAATATTATCTCTACTTCTGACACAGCTATTTAACTTAAAATATGTCGAACTAACTTATTCTTTATAATCAATAACAATTATCACATTATTCAACATAACCTGCAACATCTGTTTATGAACCTCGTTATAGTGGTTGTACCAACAGAATGTTCCAGACTTTTATCTGCATAAACCTTCCACTGTCCATCTACACATTTCAGGTGTACTAAATTTCTCTATTGTCCATTACCGTCGTTTTGCCGTTCTACATCATTCCCTTCCTTATTGATTACTGTGTGTGTCGTATTCTCCTTCGTCACATTTTCCACGTATACTATTTCTCTAACTTGAATAGTAGATTCCGTTGCATGTCTAGGTCTTCTTATTCTTTCCCTTTCGCCTTCACGTTTGCATCTTTATCCTTTGTTTCTAAATGTACTTCCGCAACTCAACATCCCCATCTTACTCGTATCTCTAAGTTGACAACTGTGATGATAGTTGGATTAGATACATCTCTAAAGTTACTTCTCTGCACTGTCGTTCAACAATTTTTTAGGCAAGCTGATAGTTATTATACATTTGGCTGAGTCAGGCATAAATAAATCAAAACACTTTAATTTTAAGTAGTTAATTAACAACCACTGTTAACTTACAGTATGAACCTTTCCCTTGGTACTATTACTTTGTGGTGTTTCTCTTGAAAAAGTATGAAAACAGAATAAAACAACTCAAAGCCGTCACTAGGTGACGCTAGTAAACGTATTGACGTTGATTTTACATGTAAAGAACCCAGAGAAAAACCCAAATTATTGTCGTTCTGCAGATGGTTCAACCAGCTGAATGTAAGGCATCTCACAAAGTGTGATTAAATAGTTGAATACATCGTCGTGTTTTATTGGACTGACCCAGCATGTACATATACCAAAACTCTATTCAGTGTCTCACTGTCTTACTTTACTTTACTTCCTTTTTTGGCAGCTGAAGAAGATTGCCATTTCCATTGCAAGTAAAGATATTAAATGAAAATAATTAAGATCTTTTGAGTCTGTAAGTGCTCATAGGCTTGGATGAATCGTATTTTTCAGAGATTTCTCCAAATTATTGTGGATTGTTATCCACGAATTGTAAAGAAAAACATATAAAATAATAATTAAAAGCCAAGCCCGCTACCATGAACTCATAACTGCTAAATGTCGGTTGTCACACTTTAATCTAGCTCAAATATATGAACATCTACTAGTCTGTAACGAATCATTATAAAATACTAAATTGTCTATGACGTACGTGGATACGAGCCGTCATGGTCATTGTACTTTTCATATTTATCTTGTACTTATCAATTGCAAAGATTAAATAAATAAGAATCTTTAATTCAAAATGAAGTTATGGAATATTAACACAATAGATTAATGGAATAAAATATACCATATCAAAAATCATTGTATTACTTTTATTCCTTACATAATTCTTGAATCCTGATTACATTATTATGTATTTATTTGATATTTGTGATTCATATTTATTGAGGTGTTATTTGTTTTTTATTTCACGTTATTCCACGGTTTCATATCGGTATAGCCAACAGTGTGGGAATAATCTCCATCAGACACCTTGAATGGGTGTAACATGAATCATATCCAACAGATATATTTGGCTTTCAATAATATTACCGTAACATAACGGCGAAATGCCTCCAATGACTTCCGGCATAGCAGTATTTCAATATATCCATTAGTTTGGTTTATTCCTTAGAATTCGAAATCAGTTCAATATTTTTTATAGTTTGGTTGATTATTTTATGTTCCACGTCACTTTATCCAGAAATTTATTTTTATATCTCTCACAACCAACTTTAAGAAATCGCGAACATTTTTGAATCGAATACATTCAAACTGTTTGTTTTCAACAAATACCAAAACTCACTTTTATTTATACAAGAAGGTAATAAGTAGGTATATGACAGTAATAACAGGAACTTGTTGCTGGTAGTTTTGTACACAAGTACATTAAAATACTCCTTGAGAGCCTTTTGTTTTCTTGCCCTTTGCGGGCCTTTTAGTACACATAGTACATAAGCTTGCTCCTTAAGAGCCTTGTGAAAGTTTGCATGCCTCTTGCCGGCTTTTCTGTACACAAAGTACATTGGCATGCTCCATACGAGCCTTATAAACGTTTGCGTGCCCAATACGGATCTTGTACAATCTGTATGAACCTTGATGTAGCTATATTACCAATGTTACATTGAAATTGATATTGACTTTAGCAATAAAATAATTAATCAATTGCTGCTTTAATATTACTACGTAATACAGGTAGTAAAGTATAAACCTTTTTACACAATCATATGCATGTGATGGATATATTATAATATATATATTTATCACACACTTCGAAGTTACTTTATAGGTTCTTTATTAAAATGATTTTATAGGTGTGATCGTTAAATGGATTGTATTGCCATGACAAATAATATTTCTGTTGAACTGCTGACAAATAAGCAAAATGACATCTAAAACTTATTTAGATAAATATATTATTTTTTTTGGTTCATTGCAAAACGTTATTTGAATTATGAAAATAACAACCACAACGTTATACGTGGGGTAGATTCCCGATCGTTTCTTATCAAGTCATTCAAAGGGTAATGTGTTTTGCGTTTTTATTAATTACCCACCAAATAGATAAAAACTTGTATATTATCATAACTGACTGATCTGATAGCGATAGCTTTATTTGAAATAAGAACCTCATATAAATTACTCTTCCACTTATTATGACATATTTCTGATAGCCATAACATAGTTGTAATAAAATGGCTTATTTGAAATAGTTATAATACTTGAGGCATGCCTTTGTAAACGAGGTGAATTGCATGGCCTTCAATAGTAAGCATATTTGAATTATTTTTGATGCTTACAACCATATTCAGCACTTTCGTTACATAATTAATTAAGTGTACGTATTTAAGTACACACGATTTATTATACCCACGTATAAATAATGTTTTTTTGTTGTCATTTCCATAATCCTTCCTCTTCCATATTTCCTCTTGGGATATTTTAGGTACCGTTCCGATTTTCATCGAACTACCTCTTGGGATACAATTGTAGGTACCGTTCCGATTTTCATCGAACTACCTCTTGGGATATAATTGTAGGTACCGTTCCGATTTTCACGAACTACCTCTTGGGATATTGTAGGTACCGTTCCGATTTTCATCCAACTACTTGTTTAGCCTTTTTCATGATTATGTAATTATTCTTTTTACTTTACCATCATTATAGGTAACCAACGCAAAAAGATCATTTACGTACATTGAAGTATTATTACTATTTAGGTACCGTTCGGTTACCCAAACTATTTCTGACATATAATATTAACCTATTGAGGTTGTGAAAATAGTAATACGTTTTAAAGATCATCATCATAATATGCACTGATCTGACTACGAGTTTATATTAATTAGTAATTTAAGCACTTTGTCATCAAAGGTATTATTAAAATAATAACTTGTGGGATAGACTTACTAAATGTGTCTTTATAATTGTATTTCCTTGGTCTAAAATAGTTACCCTGCAGGGTTTTTATGTAATTATGATGATTAACTACGTCACATAATGCCCATCTAACTGTTGGCGCGTCTGTGCAGCAATAGTACCGTACGCAACCTAATTCAGGATTCCGCGTGTGTACATATACTAGATCAGTCTTGACTTACCTTCAAGTTGGGTGCTGATGACGATGAATTCTTCACGGGACTTACTTGTTTCAGCTTGTTTATTTGTCCGAACTGTATCCAATACACATACACACACGATGACACGACCTTCGATAATAGTGGACTGTATGGAAGCGGTACGACGCGGTATAGAGAAAGAGTTTCCACAATCGTGGAAGATCAGCGGCGCGGTTGGGCTCAGAGTGCAAGCGGGTCAGCCCGATAGCCAGGTATGGACTGGTTAACAACCGAACGCGCAGATTACCGCGTTATTAATGTAGTTGAGGGTGGATTTAAGATTTCGCCTTACGGGCGCGAATACTAACCAAGTTAGATTATTTACGAGTCTAATAGGCGCCTGCGCATCTTTGCCGGCCAGTGAGAACAATACAAGTTGCATTCCAATTGATATAAGCGGCCTACGATTAGATTAAATTTATAATCTAACCGATACAGTTATTCAAAATCGTTGTTTCTCACGGCACTTATATATTTTACTTTTATGCTGACATCAAAATGAGGCATTATTAATATAATTACGTGACTAGACGTTTCTAGTTTTTTTTTTAGGTACCAATCAATACTACAAGACCGGTTTTATATCGAAATAAATGCTACCGTAGCAGCCACTATTCATAGCTAATTAGCTTACTAGATCATCTTCATTTCATTATTATAAATTTAGCAAATAAAAGTTTACATGAAAGTTAAATAATGACAGCAACACAATATTCGCAATAAAACGTAGTAATAAAATCGGTCATGTTTCGTGATTTACCTCTAAGTTTAATTTTGTGATTTGTTTATTGGCACATACGTAAATTAGATCTTAAAGATTTTAGATCCTGGCAGGGTCGCCACTTGTAGTGGTTCGCTTGGTGCCAATAATAAACTAATCGCTTTCACTACACGTCCTACTCGGTCGGCGTCCGGACAGAGAGTGCTCGGCAAGTAGAGGTGGGCGATTATGAGATATACTAATGGAATCATTCGATTATGAAGATGTCTCGAGATATCTCGATTATGACCGTTAGTAATTACTAATCGGTATCGCTACTAATTCGCTATTCATACACTACAGATAGGGTTGAAAACCATTAATACTCTATTCCCGGGTAAAGTCCAATCACCAACAATTAAAAATGATTTTCCAAGGTGACCTTGAAAATGAAATATACGGGTATTTACCCGACTGCCAGAAATTGGCCAGAAAGGGTTGTTTTTGGTGCATATCTTGTATGTATGTTTGTACGTATGTATGCATGTAATATTCTTTATTATCTCGTATCTTCCAAACTGCCGAACCATTTATATCTATAATTAACATATCGTTAGATTCGTTTTGATAACCCAAGTGTTATCTTAGTTAAGTGAAATAAAAAAACAAGTATTGTGGTTGTGACATGGCATTATTATAAGTATCAAAAAATAAATATAAATCAAATAATGCAATATGGGTATCAAATTAAAGAGCTCACCATAAGGATTTCAAAAACGTATATCATGATAGGTTTTTTGATAGCAGGTGGGGTTTTTTTTATTTTTATAGTAGTTTGCCTATGATATTATCAGCGCGTCGAAATACATAGGTATACCAAAATTCAGATCAATTGGAGGTATGGGCTAAAAGGAAGTACTCCCCTGGTTCATGCGAGGCATTTTGTAAAATTCGAAATTGGACTTTATCGCGGGTTCGGAAAGAAATTAGGGGTTTTTTGGAGCATTGGCAGGCACACTTACCTGGCGGTCTAGTAGGAACTCTTAATTCCAGCCAAGTTCCAATGTAAACGTCAAATTCCTATTACCAAAGCGGTCACGTAACACGTTTTAGCCACGCGCGTCGTTCAAAGCCCGATAAATGAATTGCCTGGAACATGAATGGTTTTATAAAAGTTCATAATAGGCCCGCGGCTGGTCTGCAGGGCTGGTACGCTACTCGTATAAGCTGCGTCGACCAATGAACTAATATACTAACGTACATTCGTTCACTGGCGTCGACGGCTAGGCGGCTGCTCCAATGTATACCGTATATGGCTGGTTTAGGTTCACTGTTACCACAGACATGTATAATAATATTGGAAAGAAGTTCCTTATCGCGCGTTGTGAAAGGGGGCTAGACGGAAAATTACGACACTTTTTGATTTTTACGAATGACGACACTGTGTTTGAAGTGATTCAGAGAGTTTTACAGAGATGGCGCTGTACTGTACCTAAAACTTTCTGAATCACGCTAACTTTTTGATTCTTACGAATGACGACACTTTTTTTGAAGTGATTCAGATAGTTTTACAGAGATGGCGCTGTACAACAAAACAATACTTAAATCGAAAGGAACTTCGTTCCATCCGGGTGTCCCTTGACACCTCTCATGTTTTTTTTCAAAGTAGGTAATACTACGATAAACGATTGAATTGTTAATGAGAGTTATTTAGCGGGAGCGGTAATGCGGCGATATTTACTTCAACTCGAATGCTTTTGAAGGTGCAGTTAGATAGAAAAGATGCGAATGAACACTGAAGGTATAATGTCGTAGAACAGACATATTGAACAAAAAATTAAAAGGTGTCAAGGGACACCCGGATGGAACGAAGTTCCTTTCGATTTAAGTATTGTTTTACGCGCTCAGTAGTGTGATTCAGCAATATGAAACTAGATGGCGTTGTACAACTTTCTGAATCACGCTAGCGTGATTGTTTCCTAATACATAATTGTTTCTAATTACATTTTATTAGAATTCTTCAAAATTACCGAATTTAATTTATTGCTTTAAGAGTAAATTGAAAATTATCGACTATCGTACACAATTACGGTACATCTATATACACACATACACACACACACACACACACACACGTCCTTCTGATATGACGTCATCGATCTTCAGGTACCTCTACAAAGTTACTTATCCAGTTAGAGTAATACATCCATGATCAAAACCAAACCAAAATGTCAACGTTAAATCATCACTCAATGTCACTGTCAGTGTCAGGTTAGAGTTGCCAGAACTTAAAAGTGCCCAGTGTGTCAAGCTTTTTATCTATCTACGGAAATTCAAACACAAATAAAAAAGAAGGGTGGATCCTTTTTTATTTTCACAACCTTGTCACAATCTGAATAATTTTCTAATTTTAACTTTTTCCACATCCAAGTTTTGTTTTTGTACAAATTTAGGACCAGCCCCCATACATTTTTTGAACACATCATCTCCTTTTCGATGCATTGAATATTTTTTTTTTAATTTTGATTAGGGGCCACTTCAATAACGTGTTAGAGCACAAAAATATTTTTTATAGTCACATGAAAATCATGAACGGATTTCGATGAAAATTGGTAAAGTTGTTATGTGAATGGCAATACAATATTTGTTTATTAATGTTGGCAACATTGTAGGAAGACTTTTAAGTAGGGTTCGAAGTATCGGCCTCTGGTATCGATACCGAGTACTCGTGTGGTATCGACGGTGAGGTATCGATACCAAAAAAGTATCGGTCCTGAAGTATCGATACTACTCAGTATCGAGTATCGAGTACTCGCGAGGATCACAGTCGGATCAGAGCTAAAAAAAAAAAAAAAGGTCGTCGACATGTCCTCATGACACTTTCTGTTTAGTCCGAGCGCTAAACGGGCCGCAGTTGATCTTTTTCCATATGAAAATGCTGGAAAGTACTCAGTATTTTAAAAGTACTCGATACCGACGTTTCACATGAGTACTTGCGAGTAATTACCAGGTACGAGTATCGAGTACTCAGTATCGAGTATCGTGATCAAAAGTATCGATACCTACTCAGTATCGAAAGTATCGTTCGAACCCTACTTTTAAGTGAAAACTATCATAAGTTATGATGATCTTATGCCAGTCGGCACTGAATACTTTTTTTGTTAATGGCGTAATCTAAAAATAAAAGCTTTTTCATTTCATTTCATTTCAAGTCCTAACATGTTACTAATACTTTGGGTCATATTCATATTTTAGGATACTTTTTATCCCAGAAAATTAAAAGGTTTCCCTAGAAAACGGGATGAAAGTACAAACTTTCAATATTACTTGGAATATTTTTAAAACATCAACCGATTTGCTTAAAATTTGCTACAAATGTTCCTTACTTAAATTGATGGAATATATATTTTTCAGTAATTTATCAAAATTTTGCAAGAAAAAGAAAAAAAATACAAATATATATGAATATTGCTTAATTTTCAAAACTCGCTCCTGGAGGAATTCTTTGTGATTGTATCGTGGGTTTTAGTATATAAATTACTAAATATAAGTATTTCAATATAAATTTACCGTTTTGTTAATTTTCTTCTGCAAGAGGTACAAATAAGGTAAAACATAATTTCCGTATGTATGCGAAGCTGCGGGCAACAGCTAGTTGTTCTATAAAACAAAAACTCCAGGAAAATGGAATTTTATTCTCATATTGTTTAATGTTTCATAAGATTGATAATAATTAATTATTGCCACAATCTTCAGTATAAAAAATAACGGTTTTAATCTGTGTCATTTTTAAATATCATTTTGTTTGTGTAACCATCGTCAAACTCAAAACACTATTCTACCCTGCTATACAGTTTCTTTCTTACCCCGAATGGTTCCTTTGTGGTTAGTGGTGACACTGGCTACTCGAACTTTCGTGGTAGTCCGTCGTGTAAAGATTTGGGGGAGTGTACGAAAATTGTGTCATTGGTGTTTTAGCAGATTATTGTGCATTGTATTGTTTTGTTTTAGATTTATATGAATAGTCAGGCTTTACGAGCATATTTTGTTTCCCATATAAAGTTATACTCGTATTCTAGAGCATTTTATTTTGTTCTAAATGAAAAATACTACCGAAAACCTCATTTGTGTCACTCTCATTCATGTCGATTCAGGACTCTCACAAATTATATTCAATGTCACACATATTATGATAAAATTTTTATTACAAGCTATTGTAACTTGCAGTGTAGTACATACCTACACACACAGGGAAAAAACTAATTTTTGATCAGTTCAAAACACACTGATCGAAATAGGGAATAGTATATAACTGAAGAATGTTCGAAATAAAACACGAATAAGTACTACACCATACCAATTTATTTTATAATAATATTGTCAATTTAAAGTCGTCGTACCCCACTGCTTGCACTAAGCACAACGCTCATACATACAGCATTATTACATTCGGATAAATCCATTGATATTCTTGTCAATGGTTACCTGTTAACTAGATAAAATATAATAAATTGGAGTTTTAAAGTAAAACAGCTTTAAAAGCACTATTACAATGAAACATGAAATCACTGACAGATTCAACTAACGCTTATTTCAATACATAAATTGGTACTACATCAATAAATATCGCCATAAATTTATAAGTATTACCAATAATCCCTATTCACCATTTCCGTGTCGCATATTCAAATAAACTATCGTCAATACTTTGGTAACTTGAACATTAAATTACAGTACATCTATGAGCATGAATTAGAAGGTATAAAGGAATTTGAAGAAATAAGAAAGACCTCTTTACAGAGCTACGGTCTAATCTAGTGCTCGTCTAAGTACAATTAGAAAGATAGAATACTGCAGTTGATATTACTAGCTTCAGCTGTGAATTTAGTTCCAATATCCTTCTCTAAGATGGCATGCACAGCATACCTACGTGACCTACCTACCATACCTAGTGAAGTACCTATCACTACTATTATAATAAGTTAAAACCCAAAATCTCGTACATTCGTTACTCTTCTATGTAACTAAGCGAGGGTCAATTGAATCACATCACCACTTTAGTCAATTTCCAATAATTCCAATACATAAGACGTTAAAGTAAATATTCAATAAGCCAAGACAGATACGGATACTGTATATTTTCATAAAATATACGATTGTTAAAAAAAATGACATCACAGATGTAAGTACACAAAGATACCTTAATCGTATTAATAACAATAATAAATAAAAAATAATAAATCAAAAATAAATAAAACAACATCGTCAAAAATGCATCACTTACTCTTAATAACTACTAAACGATAAATTAAAGGGGAAATGAAAAATTTTGACCGAAAAAAAAAATCATAAAAAGAGTAGGTACAATGTATTCTTAAATTGACTATTTGTGTATGTGTGAATCAATCTGTGCTATCAATTACTTGAATGATTCGGGTCATCGGTGACGCTTGTCAGTTAGAATACATAGTTTTTATGCCATTGAGCCTGTAATGTATAAAAAATTAATAGCATATACCACAGTATCGATTGAACATTGCTATAAAGGAATTGCTCGCAACCAAACTATGTATCGTAACTGCTAAAAACAAACTGTTTAAGTTCAAATTAATAAAAACAGTGGTCTTTGTGTCCGTTTGATTCTTAAGTGAGTAAAAATGATTAATCTTCCACAATAATATATAGCAAAAATTTACAAATTATAAATCATAGTTCGGACTTATGACAAGTAAGGACCACTGATCGATTCAATTTTAAATCATTCACCACGAATGCATCCATAAATTGTATGTGTGAATCAATCTGGGCTATCAATTACTTAATGATTCGGGCCATCGGTGACGCTTGTCAGTTAGAATACATAGTTTTTATGCCATTGAGCCTGTAATGTATAAAAAATTAATAGCATATACCACAGTATCGATTGAACATTGCTATAAATGAATTGCTCACAACCAAACTATGTATCTTAACTGCTAGAAACAAACTGTTGAAGTTCAAATTAATCAAAACAGTGGTCTTTGTGTTCGTTTGATTGTTAAGTGAGTAAAAATGATTAATCTTCCAAAATATTATATAGCAAAAATTTACAAATTGTAAATCATAGTATCAACATATGACGAGTAAGGACCACTGATCGATTCAATTTTAAATCATTCACCAAGAATGCATCCATGAATTGTATGTGTGAATCAATCTGGGCTATCAATTACTTGAATGATTCGGGCCGTCGGTGACGATTGTCAGTTAGAATACATAGTTTTTATGCCATTGAGCCTGTAATGTATAAAAAATTAATAGCATATACCACAGTATCGATTGAACATTGCTATAAATGAATTGCTCGCAACCAAACTATGTATCTTAACTGCTAGAAACAAACTGTTGAAGTTCAAATTAATCAAAACAGTGGTCTTTGTGTTCGTTTGATTGTTAAGTGAGAAAAATGATTAATCTTCCAAAATATTATATAGCAAAAATTTACAAATTATAAATCATAGTATCGACTTATGACGAGTAAGGACCACTGATCGATTCAATTTTAAATCATTCAACACGAATGCATCCATGAATTGTATGTGTGAATCAATCTGGGCTATCAATTACTTAATGATTCGGGCCATCGGTGACGCTTGTCAGTTAGAATACATAGTTTTTATGCCATTGAGCCTGTAATGTATAAAAAATTAATAGCATATACCACAGTATCGATTGAACATTGCTATAAATGAATTGCTCACAACCAAACTATGTATCTTAACTGCTAGAAACAAACTGTTGAAGTTCAAATTAATCAAAACAGTGGTCTTTGTGTTCGTTTGATTGTTAAGTGAGTAAAAATGATTAATCTTCCAAAATATTATATAGCAAAAATTTACAAATTGTAAATCATAGTATCAACATATGACGAGTAAGGACCACTGATCGATTCAATTTTAAATCATTCACCAAGAATGCATCCATGAATTGTATGTGTGAATCAATCTGGGCTATCAATTACTTGAATGATTCGGGCCGTCGGTGACGATTGTCAGTTAGAATACATAGTTTTTATGCCATTGAGCCTGTAATGTATAAAAAATTAATAGCATATACCACAGTATCGATTGAACATTGCTATAAATGAATTGCTCGCAACCAAACTATGTATCTTAACTGCTAGAAACAAACTGTTGAAGTTCAAATTAATCAAAACAGTGGTCTTTGTGTTCGTTTGATTGTTAAGTGAGAAAAATGATTAATCTTCCAAAATATTATATAGCAAAAATTTACAAATTATAAATCATAGTATCGACTTATGACGAGTAAGGACCACTGATCGATTCAATTTTAAATCATTCAACACGAATGCATCCATGAATTGTATGTGTGAATCAATCTGGGCTATCAATTACTTGAATGATTCGGGCCGTCGGTGACGCTTGTCAGTTAGAATACATAGTTTTTATGCCATTGAGCCTGTAATGTATAAAAAATTAATAGCATATACCACAGTATCGATTGAACATTGCTATAAATGAATTGCTCGCAACCAAACTATGTATCTTAACTGCTAGAAACAAACTGTTGAAGTTCAAATTAATCAAAACAGTGGTCTTTGTGTTCGTTTGATTGTTAAGTGAGTAAAAATGATTAATCTTCCAAAATATTATATAGCAATAATTTACAAATTATAAATCATAGTATGGACTTATGACGAGTAAGGACCACTGATCGATTCAATTTTAAATCATTCACCACGAATGCATCCATGAATTGTATGTGTGAATCAATCTGTGCTATCAATTACCTGAATGATTCGGGCCGTCGGTGACGCTTGTCAGTTAGAATACATAGTTTTTATGCCATTGAGCCTGTAATGTATAAAAAATTAATAGCATATACCACAGTATCGATTGAACATTGCTAGAAATGAATTGCTCGCAACCAAACTATGTATCTTAACTGCTAAAAACAAACTGTTGAAGTTCAAATTAATTAAAACAGTGGTCTTTGTGTTCGTTTGATTGTTAAGTGAATAAAAATGACTAATCTTCCACAATAATATATAGCCAAAATTTACAAATTATAAATCATAGTATGGACTTATGACGAGTAAGGACCACTGATCGATTCAATTTTAAATCATTCACCACGTTTGCATTAACTGTGAAATCTGGAATTTTATTCTGTACTGTATATTTATTACTGACTATTGACTTCATACCAAATGGAATAAAAGACATTCCACTTTCCAGATACCATAAATTGATCATTCCAGACTCCACAATTGCTTCATCCGCTTCATCCCGATGGCCCAACCTATGTTGGTTTAGTTGCCCACTTGTTTCATGAGCAATTCGGTGCTGAGTGACTTGGGTCGCTCAATGGGCAGGCCGAGGGCTCGGGACCAGATGAGTTGAGCCAACACTCCGAGGGCACGGGACACTCCAAACATCACGGTGTAGTAATTCATCTCTTTCAAGCCGTAATACTGTAAGAGAAAGTATGTGTTACTCTTACACATGTTAAATAGGAGTAAAATTATACTGAAATGACTGGCATGGGAGAAAATGAAAAAAAACATTGTCAAAACCTAAATGTGGTCTTCCATTAGATAGGATTGTATGAATTTCAGTGTTACTTTGAAGAAGACTTTATTTATGCAAGCAAACCGCTTGTTTTAAAAAAATGCGTATGCATTCTTAATTCAGTTGGGTTGGGCTTAATTTATACTAAATGAAATCAAAACAGGAAGAAACTGTTTAACAGTTACATTGTTAACCAAATGATATTTCAAGTCACAGCTAATAAATTCTATAAAAACTAACTCTATAGGTTAAGCACTCAGGTTAAGCAAAAATTTTCCAATTTATATATATAAAACACAAAAATAGTTTGTACAGATGTCCTTTATAGACTCTAAAACCATCCAACCGATATGCCTCAAAATGGTTTCATCTGAAAGGCAGTAATTCGAAGGAGGTTTGATACTACTAAAATAATTTTGTGTTCCAGCTGGGGGGCTTGAGCCAGTTCTTTCTTTTTTAGTCTTTCTTTCTTGGCCGGCAATGCATCAGTGATGCCTTTGGTGTTGTTGATGTTCATGGGCGACGATAGCCACTTACCATCAGGTGGATCTTCCATCCATCCATTCCATAAAAAAAAAAACAATCTGTCATTGTCATCAGAAAATGATTTGCGTAGAGTGGAACGTTGGGTATCCACTAGTTAACCATGGTTTCAGTGCACATACCTGTAGCAGTACTCCGGAGTGGGAATCCACGTTGGGCCATGGGTTCTTGACCTTGCCGAGCTCGGTGAGGATCGGTGGGACAACCTTGTACACCGCTGCCACGAGCTTGAACAGCGGGTCGTTGGGCAAGTGCTTGAGGGCGAACTCGCGTTGGCAGGTGTACCTTCAATATGTTAAATAGGTTAATTTATAGTCACCATCGATTTAGGGAATGCCTAATACTCTGCTCGGGTTTGTGCGTGTTTTTCGGGATAATTAGTTACCTAAATATGTTCTATCTACTAAATTGTATGAAAATCCTTTCAGTAGTTTTTGCGTGAGAATAACACATCCATACATCGGCACAAAAACTTTCACATTAATATTCGTAAGATATAACCGCACCTGGGATCAGTCTTCCTGAGTACAGCATGTCCGTATCCGGGAACAACTTGTCCAGACTTGAGGGTCTTCCAGATAAACTCCTTCAGCCCCTCCTCGGTGAAGTTGTCACCCACTTGCTTCCTCAGTTTCTCCAGCCAGATGAGTACCTGACAACATCAGAACTCAAATCTCTGAATTGAACTCCTTAGGATAAGAGTAAGTAAATCTAATTAAGCTTGTAAGATTTGACGACCCGTATGGCGTGATGGTTACCGCCATACCGCCGTTGAAAGTTGAAATTTGAATGACGAGTTTGAATTTCTGTTCTCGGTTTGTCTGTTCTTGTCTTTGTGTGTTGTCCATGGCACCCACGACTCAGGGAATCCTAATGTGGGGCTATAAGTGTGGAGCGTTTTTTAAAAAATAAAAATACTGTGTGTCAGAGTGTGTCAGCTACGACGCACGACTGGAGTTTAACGCCATCTAGTTTGCGATCGTCAAATCACTAACAACGCCATCTAGTTATAAGATTATTACAACGCCATCTAGTTTGCGATTGTCAAATCAGATTATGTGTTACGTTACAAATATCTTATAACGCATGACGTAACGGGGAAAGTTTGATTTTACTCCTCATAAAATAAATACTATAATAAAATAACATGAAAATCGATACTACAAGAGTTAAATTCCAAATATAAAACCGGATGGGTTTTATTATTACCACTACCTCTCTACCTCGTGGTTTGGTTAGGTTACTTGGTCACTCACCTCCTGGTTAGCGAGGCCGTGCAGAGGTCCGGCCAACCCGTTGAGTCCGGCAGCGAACGAGAGGTAGGGGTCGCTGAGAGCGGAGCCCACCAGGTGAGTCGTGTGCGCCGACACGTTGCCGCCCTCGTGGTCACTGCACAAATACGTTACTTTAAATTAATGGTTTTTAACTCATTCGTATACATACATACACCGCGGACATTAGGGGCCATGCATTAATTGTGTAAGGACAATTTTGCCCATTTTGACCCCCGTACTCCCATGTAAGGAGACGTAAGATTTCTCGGACTCCCCCTCCCCCTTCTTACGTAAATTTTTTCTGGTTTTAGAAAGGGACTTAAAACTCTATGTTTTTTTTTGGTATTTAAATTATAAACTGTTACCTAATAGCTCTTTACACCTCCTCCCTCTCCAAGGTAAGGGCATGTAGAGATTTTGAGAACCCCCTCCCCCAATAATGTCCAAATGTAGATCATCTGCCGGCGTATAAACTAAGTCCATTAAATTATTCTTTATTTCGACACAAACGTTTATTTTAACCTTTTCTATTTTATTTCTCATTGGAGTTAGACTTTTTTCATGATCAAAGTAACATATTATTATTATGTTACAAATAGGGCTGTTGATACAAACGGCTATTTAACATTGTTGGAATTAGCTTGGAATCTTTGATGCGGCTTATGATAAAGAATGACTTACATCTATGATGTCATTAACTTTTTTTTATTGGAATTAATTGAGTTCCTACTGACATATAAATTAGGTGCTGGTTTCACCACGGGGATCAATGCCAGCATTAATTACAAATCTAATTGGGATCGATTGCTGTTCACCAATTATCTTATCATTAACCTCAAGGCTACTTTTGAAGTAATTGTACCAGAAACATCCGAAAAGATTTAACAACTATTATTTGATGACAATAACCAACTTGGTCATAGTGCCTTATGAAGCTCGTATAACTCTGTCCATAGCGGTTACTTATTCAAACCCTGACCACCGATACGTCATTCACTAACGATAACTCTAGTTGATATGTTATTAGCGTTCTAAGTGGTTTGAACATTACGTGTAGCATATAACGCAGCATACCTATCGCGTATTTGTCATTTGCACAGTTACGGACAAAGACGATAATTGTATGACTAATATCTGCCCCATATTACACGGGTATTTACTATGATAAGGGTATCCAGTATTCGCAATGGATCTAATCTAATTCTTGTAGGGATTCGTGTCAATTATCATAATATATTATCAGTGATGTGGTGAATTGATACCTGTTTCAACAAGCCAAGGTGAATTGCCTACAACAATTGTAATGGCTTTAAGAATCATGAACACGGTAGGGCACAGCAAAAGGTTTAAAAGAAGAGAGCATATGACGCTGAATTTATTATAACAACGTAATAAATACATGATTTTGTAACTGGTTCATATCATACGTTATACCATTCTTAACAGTTAATTAATAAAAAAGTATAGTAGGTATAGATAGTTCTCTTCATGATTATGAACAAATGTTAATTACTTAATCGTTAAACGTTTGCGATATTAATGACATGAAACAATAATATTGTAATAATCAGTGATTTCTTCATTCTAGAAACGTGACTTCATGATAGACTATTACGTGTGTCAAAACTGGTAATTTATGATTTTATTACTGTTATAATATCATAGCTCGTACGTCTTACAGCTAGACTAGACCTTGGTACAGTATTACAGTATGAATTTTTAGTGCGTTTACACATCCACATTATCATACTAATTATTATGTTACGGTTCAAATTCTAAATAGTTTATCCAAAAAGAAAAAATATTTTCCCTAACATCCGATTTATGGAATTACTAGCTGATTCGTCGAACGTTGTTCTGCTTAAAAAATGAGAAGTGCATGTGTCCGTGACGCGAGATTTTTTTGTATTAGATATTGTACTAAGCAAGGACAATAATATCATTCTGTATAAAACACCTACTTGATAATAAAAGCATTGTTTAGTCTAAAAGGAACCGAATACAGATAATGCGACTTCGTTTTATATTATTTACAAACGACACTCAAGAATCATGTCAAGAGTTATTTACTCAAACGGTCCTGCACAGCGATAACCAGTGCTGTAACTACACTTGAATTGAATAATTATCATTAACATTGTTCTACCGTCCGTGAATAATGTAGAATTATTTAGTGACGTATGTGTTTAGGAAAAACTTTGTAAGCAGTTGTTAAGCCAAGTAAGAATTTAATAGAAGAATATAATAGGTACGCGAATAGAAAACTTTGTATCCCAGAGTGAAAATGTATATGGGTAGTAAGTGTGTACAAATATACTTAGCATCTGTTCGACCCAGAAGCGCCTTAGCAGGGTGAAATTGCGCCATCTATTGGCTCCAGCAAAGAACTGTTCTATATATTAGTTAAATCAATTTTTATTGATTGACAGAATCAAATTGTTATATAACAGCTTTGTAAGAAGCTTGTTAGAAAGTAACGCAGTTATTTGGAGTCCTCATGAAGTAAAATATAAACTCATGGTGGAGGAACTCCAAAAGAAGTTTTTGAGATGGCTGTACCACAAGCAATATCCCTAGGGAGCGCCGCTAGCGCCCCGCCTCGCGGGGGTCGCGTCCGATGAAGGTTTAAAGGTTGTAGGACTAAAACCATTGAGGCACATTGAAGTACTATTACTTCGTATAGAACAGACACCCCGAACATTGAGTCGGGTGCATTCATTGTGGCCAGGGTGGCTCACTTCATTCACTCACTCGCTTGTCACTCACCTTCGTTCATTGCGGCCGCATGCCAAAATTGTTTAGTAACAAACTGAAAAAATGCCGTCTTGCGTGATGAGAACCTGTCACAATTGCACGTAAAAAAAATACAAAAAAGAAAATGGTATTACTTATCATCAGTAAGAAAACAAAATATTAACTTAAATCAACTAAAACGAATTTATTTCAATTATTGTGGAATGTTCCCGCCATTTTTGAATGAAATGCAAATAAATTGACTTGAATCAATTCAAGTCAGTTCAGTCAGTTCAGGTCAGTCAATTTAATTGAATTGAAAAAATCATGAGTCGGGCTTACACACTTGGCAAGTAAGCGTGTTAATGGACAAATAAATAAGCCCGATAAGAATGACTATAGTACCTACTCTTTGGTAAATAATAAATTATGTGTATTATATTACTCAGTGAATTCAATTAAACATTAAATCAAACATTTGGAAGAGCTAAAGATTTAGAGTCGTTGACTGTTTGTCGTGGTTCGGCAAGTGTCTTATACAAAGTTACTCTATGTAAATCACCTTCTAGAGTTTGAAAAAAGAACGCGTCATGGCGGTTTCGGGACACACATTTTGTTCGAGATGTCTGTTCTATGTCATTATACTTCAATGTTGAGGCAGTGTTTAGTGTGTATTATCCTCGGATCGAGTCACACATAAACAGCATAGACAGGCTGTGCTGGTATATGCTGGTATGGTATGTGCTGGTAGTTAAGAATTTAACCCGTGTCGTGTTAGTAGTAAGTGGTGTAAAGTATAGGGAAAGTGCTACTACCGGGTTTTATTTTTTGTGGAAGCCGACCACCCCTAGTGTTCCAGGGTTAAACATACATCCTCACAAACTTTCACATTTTTATATTAGTAGGATTTATTAATGAAGAAGCCTTTTTGCAAAATAAATTATAATCAAGTTTAAAACGCAGAGCGGGAATGCCTAGTAACACCTAAATACGCCATGAAGTCATGCACATGAATCAAAGGATGCAACATTAAAAATACAACACAAAGTACAAACAAATGCAAATGCAATACAAAGAAAATAGCATGCTAAAAATTATAACAAATCGTATCCTTAAATTCTTCTAAAAAATAACCGATTTAAAAATTAGAGATAACTGAAAACCTGTGTGAAAAGTACTCGTCAGATCTCGATCAAATTTACAACGAACTCAAATTCAAATCCACATAAAAGCACGAGTTTTTGAATATAAAAAATCATCAAAATCGGTACACCCAATAAAAAGTTATGAGGTAACACAAATAAAAAATTAAAAAATACAGTCGAATTGAGAACCTCCTCCTGTTTTTGAAGTCGGATAAAAAAAAGATTACTTGCATGCATTTAAATGTATTAAAAACTAAACGCCAGCATTCGATATCATAGGTCAATAAATATTGTGAGGCCAGATCCGACTGCTCAACGGGTGTACCACTTAGATTGAACTATTTAGACAGAAAAAGTAGACCCAAGATTAAAAGTAATCGCATTTGCTTTGCATTGATGATCTCTAATCTTATCTCGAATCCAATCCAGTCAATTTTTAAACATAAAATGCATCGCCGCCAGCATTACAAAAATATATGAAAATCGTTAATAAACAGTGAAATTCACACATGTGTTGATAATTGTTATACAACATTCCAGCAAGCTAAATTTTAATAAGCTTGAACAGTCACTAGAGATAAGGGGTTACAACAAATAACTATACTATGTGAATAACTATACTATGTAAATATCTGGGTGAATATCAGAACTTGCAATTTTGGTGGCACTGATTTTTCAATTTTGGTGGGTACTTTCGATTTTAGTGGGCGATTTTCAATTCTGGTGGCCACAGTAGACTTTGAACTAAATAAATATCCCAAAAAGTTATCGAGATATTCTTAGACCTCTTGAAAGTCCTTCTAGCTTAGACTTTCTGTTCTTATACCAGGTCCTTATTTTTCACGAAAACTGAAGAGAAATCGCCACCAAAATTGAAAAAAAAAACGCTCGTTTCTGATATTCACCCATCTACACTTAAAATCTGCAAGAGTATGTTTATAACTCTTTATAAAGGATTTCCGATTCGCCACGCTGTATGTCTTGTCTCTTAGAGGGGAGATTAGCAATGAGTAAATTTTCAATAAATCTATCATGTTCAATAATCCAGCCAACAAATGTCATTGATTGAAATCTTTACTTTGAACGTTGCAACCATTTATATGCACGTAATTATTGTCATAGCAACTTCAAAGGCGCCAAGTCCAATATAGAAGAATTTCTAACGTGTTTGCCAAGAGCTGAAATCAATGTGTAAGGTCGCGCACTCGTCAAATGGCCTAAATGTCGCAACAGTAATTTTGTCATGTAATTAAACATAGTTACAATGATGATTCGATAAGATAAGATAAGTATTACCTACTGAGGTATTGAATAGCTTTTTAATTGATTCGTTGTTAGCAAACTGACCAGTCATGCACTTGTTGTAAGGGTGGAAATACGAATGCTGACGGTCGACCGATGGTCGAATCGATCAGAGAACCGATCGTCTGGTTTTTATCACAATGGTCATATCGATCATAATGATAATCATGAAACCGAACGATAATCGATCGATCGTTGTCCGACGATCGGTGTCTGTTGAGCAGCCAATCGAATCGAATCGATGTGGGGATCCAAGTGACCAGTACAATCAACGTATTTCGAGACTAACATTAAATTGACTTATAGTACTTATCTAATATTGCAGTTAGCTCATACATTAACTACATGCAACCTTCTCACTCGCACATAACATAACCTACTTATCACAACTCAGGGTTACTCACAAGTAATTGACGTTCATGGCAGTAACTGATGGTTTGTATTTATTAATGCAGGCCACACACGATCAAGTGTACTTGCCAACTTCCATTAAACTCGATCGTGTATGGCCACGTTATAGCTATCTGGCCATATAGCTATCTCATGCACACTGGATGCCGCGTTAAGTCAAACTGCAAACTTAACAAGTACACTTGATCGTGTATGGCTTCCATAAGATACCGAATACGGATGGAATTAATGGTGAGACTAGCGAATGGCCCTTACAAAATTTCCACTATTTTTGGTGTGCGAGTGTATCTTACTTTATAGATTAACACATTTAAAGGCATCATCATTAAGTTATATTAAGTATACTTCATAACAACACGATGTTAAGTTTATTCATAGAATATCAATGTAGCCCGCATGTGATTAGAAACATAAAATATACACACAAGTTAATGTGAAGTAACCCTTTGACATTGACGGTCGAGTTTTGACCGCGAGGCGAGTCTCAGTAATATTTTATAACGTACAAACCGTAATTTGGTCAACCATACCACTTATATTATAGACTCTTTTTGCTAAGAAACAAAGAACATTTTAGTTTTAACAACACTTTACCATAAGCAAAAACGTGTAGTTGTGGTTAGCGATGTTCTATGGAACATGACCAGTTAATGTCTAGAGTGTAGGTAACAGATGATACAAACCTACTTTATTATATCATTCATGCTAATTATACACAAATCCATACATTATACTTCATAGCTGCAATGGGTTATTACCAGATTAGTTCATTGGTTATTACAAATATCGCCGTGCGCATGCGATGCGAATACTACATAATATAATATTTCTTTATTTATTTTATTATTTATTTACACACAATATTATATAGGACAGGTACAGTAGGGATATAATGTACAAAGGTACTGCTTATCTCTAATGAAATTTCTTCCAGCAGACCTGCGACTGGAGAGGTGACAGAAAGGTGAATATATAATATAATATAAAACTTCTTATCGTAATCTGGCAATAATAATGTGAAAACAATTTAATATAATGAACATGACTTAGGATTCTTCAATAAGACTAAGTAAGTAAATTTAGGCAGACAACGCACTTAGTATACCATGAATCCATCCATGATACCCCGTTATTATACGTCTGTTTATAAAGTAATATGTATGCCGGCCTCTTTTACTGAGACATAAATACTTTTTTATAGGTGACGTAACATACTCTCTATAAAAAATACTCAACTTTGTGTTTACCTCGTACAATACGGGCTAAATGTTACAAATATTTAATTTGTGGTAATAAAGTAAATATTATCAATTTCTCTTTTGTAAATCGGTCTATGCATCAAATTATTCCAGAATGAAACATAAATATATTATACGAATTTTAAAGCGTTGTATTGTACCTACAAAGCAGCACATATAATAGTAATTATATTATCGCGCTAGATAAAACTAAAATTATCATTTTAAGTTTACGTAACACGAAATCCGAAATGTTTAAAATGCAATCAGTAGATTTTTCATACTAGATTCTACGCACTCTGATATAAATATATTTGGTCCTATCCATCCTTGAGGTTAATTATGATATTACAACTAGTATAAATTAAAAAAAAATGTGAGCCGTCATGAGGCGGCTGGCAGATGTGAAACATCGAAATTATTATAGACAACTAATAGGCATACAAGTACGGATTATGACAGGAACTAAATATGGCATGATGAAAAACTCACAATATTACGAATTGTCTCCAGAAAATGATGACAGTTTTGTCCTACTGTATGCTACAGCGTATCAAACTAAGTTTATTTATGATTACCCACATTGTGTTATTATATTTTTGTTTTCATATTGCCCTACCATAATAATATAGTGCGGCGAAGCGTCGCCACTCACCGCGCCAAAAATCAGGTTTACTCGCCTATAGATGTTTCACATCAAAAATAATCTTAAATGGCTTCGCATTAACAAATGCCAAAAGAAAATCGTTAATTGAAACACATTATTATCGAAAAACAATGGTTTCGAACACAGCGACCAATAATAAATATTACATTAGTGTTAGAGTAGGGAAACGAATGACGTCACATACTGTAATGGCATTTTTATTGAGACTAATGAATACTGGCTGCTAAATGTATATTAAATAATATTGACATGCGAGTTTTACACAGCAATATAGCAATCTTTATTAATAACTAGCTGTTACCCGCGACTTCGTACGCCGTAAATAAAGATCCCTTCATTATAAAACATGTTTTTCATAAATTGACAGCAAACTTGTCCATACTATGAAGAGAGGAGATCCGTGCCTTGTAATAGTCCATTATAAGTTGAAGCTAAAACACCTACACTTAGTACATATATCGTATTATGTAAATGAGTAAAATATTAAACAAATCTTTAGTGTTGATAATGAAATGATAACTACGATCTGATATTGTAGCGTGATTGGTAGTCAGCAAGAAACTAAACTCTTCACCAAAATTACAGCAAAAGTGACATGTTCTTACAACCCATTAATTTACCCATCGGGAGAAGCATTCATAGCCCGGGCGCAGCGGCTTGTGTCGGTTCTAATAGTAATCGATGAAGTAAAATAATAGCGAGCGCGGTCGTTAGTTGGATAGGTGACCGCTAGTGGCAAAAAATTCTTGAGCTCTCCGAGCTTCGGAGGGCACGTAAAGCTGTCGGTCCCGGTTGTTGTCGTAAGATAACAGTCGTTATGACATATTGAAGGTCCTCGCCCGGCGTAATGACTTCCGACACTTGGGTTGATTTCTAATCCCTCCATCAATCCACACTGGAGCAAAGTGGTGGAGTATGCTCTAGGCGTCCTCAAGAGTGCTCAGAGAGTGCTCAGCAGTGAGCCATTAATGACCCACCCATAGGAAAGGTCCCAAAATAATTGAACTTTTTAGAATTTAGAGGTTTATCTAAGTCAGGGCCTGAGAGTTTTTTTATTTTAAATTTACATTGTAATTTTACAGAATACACAAAAAACATATCTTTCTTTTCTTTTTGGGCAGCAGCAAATCAGTGATTCCTTTAGCGTTGCTAATGTTCATTGGCGAAAGTGACCACTTACCATGAGGTGACTCATCTGTTCGTTTTACAACTTCTTACTCCAAACTTACTCTAAACTTACAACCTCTAGTTTTAGCCCTTAGGGAATGTATTACCAAACAATCATGTTACAGTTATTTTTGTTTTATGTAAGATTACATACTAACTACCAACTTTCACAGTTTTAACTTAAAAAACCGGGCAAGTGCGTGTCAGGCCACGTGCAATATAGGATTCCAAAGTAGTAAGTTTATTGACTATTACTCATTAACTATTTATGCTAACATAGCCTTGATAGTTTTCCTTATAAATTCATCGTATAACCTATTTTTGAGAATTTTTTCACTTGTCCAACTCCAACCGTTTAGCCGTTGGGGGGAGACTTGACTTGGGTACCCAAAATTAGCACTTTCAAGCCAAATATACGTATTTCACAAACGGAGCCCTACATCCAAAAATGGTCTCAAAAGACCCATAATATTTTTGAAAAAACTTTTCAACGATACCCCACACTATAGGGATAAATAAAAAATTAATCCTCACGTTACCTGTAGTGGAGGTACCCCGAAAAAAAAAAAATTTTCAGTAGTTTATTCTACAATTTTGGAGTTTTAATAAATATGTATATCCATGCCAAATTATAGCTTTCTAGCACTAAGGGTCTCGGCGCTTTGCTTTGGACAGACGGACAGACTGACGGACGGATATGACGAAGCTATTAGGGTCACGATTTTACTTCAGAACCCTAAAAATCACGAAGTTTCGTATAAACATTCCCTAAATTAACCCTTTAAAGATTGATTTTTCAAATTATGTTAAAGTTAATTTTTGTTTATAACAGTCGAACTGAGAACCTGTTACTTTTTTGAAGTTGGTTAAAAAACCGGCTAATAGCGTGTCAGGTCACTGGTAATATAGGGTTCCGAAGTTCTAAGTTTATAGAACTCAATAACTACGTATGCTAATAATATAGCCATGATAGTTTTCCTTTTGAATTCATGTTAATGGTATAGCCATGAATTTTTTTACGTGTCCAACACTTACCAATATTTCCCAAACAGACCCCTCAATGGACTTAGCAGACCCATATTATTTTTGAGAGACCTTTTTCACGATACCCCGCACGTGCGTGACGGAAAAAAATTATCCCCATATTACCTCTAGGAGAGGTAGGTATCCTAAAAACATATTTTTAAAAATGTTATTCTACCAGTTTAAAGTTTAAATAAACATGTATATCCTTGCTAAATTACAGCTTTCTAGCACTAAGGGCCTCTGCGCTATGCTACGGACGGACGGATGGACGGAAGGACGGACGGGCATGATGAAACTATGACAATTCTGTTTTGACTTCGGAACCCTAAAAAGAGTCATAAAAATCGCTTCATAAATAACGAATCTATCAACTACATATAACAAAATTTTACCTTATCCCTCAGGAAGAGGTCTGTTTTCCGTGATAAAAAGTATCCTATGTCCTTTCCCGAGCTCAATTCTATATCTGTACCAAACATCAAAATCGGTTCAGTTGTTTAGGCGAGAAAGAGTTATCCCTCAGGAATAGGTCTATTTTCCGGGATAAAAAGTATCCTATGACCTTTCCCGAGCTCAATTCTATATCTGTACCAAATTTCATCAAAATCGGCTTAGTGGCTTGAAAGAGTTATCCCACAGGAACAGGTCCATTTTCCGAGATAAAAAGTATCCTTTGTCCATTCCCGAGCTCAATTCTATATTTGTACCAAATTTCATCAAAATCGGTTTAGTGGCTTGAAAGAGTTATCCCACAGGAACAGGTCCATTTTCCGGGATAAAAAGTATCCTTTGTCCATTCCCGAGCTCAATTCTATATCTGTACCAAATTATATCAAAATCGGTTTAGTGGCTTGAAAGAGTTATCCCTCAGGAATAGGTCTATTTTCCGGGATAAAAAGTATCCTATGTCCTTTCGCAAGCTCAATTCTATATCTGTACCAAATTTCATCAAAATCGGTTCAGTGGTTTTGGCTTGAAAGAGTTATCCCTCAGGAACAGGTCTATTTTCCGGGATAAAAAGTATCCTATGTCCTTTCGCAAGCTCAATTCTATATCTGTACCAAATTTCATCAAAATCGGTTCAGCGGTTTTGGTTTGGAAGAGTTATCCCTCAGGAACAGGTCTATTTTCCGGGATAAAAAGTATTCTATGTTCATTCCCGAGCTCAATTATATGTCTGTACCAAATTTCATCAAAATCGGTTCAGTGGTTTAGGCGTTATTGAGTAGCAGACAGAGTTACTTTCGCATTTATAATATTAGTATAGATGTAACAATGTGTTTGTCTAAAGTCTCTAAACTATTAATATATTTGTCTAAAACTAAACCACCAAGTGAGAAAGAACAACGTACTACCAGACTATGAAAGAAAGTTTTTGCGCCTTGTAGGGCACATTGAAAATTCGACGGAATGTTTTGCTCGTTAATAAATCTCTCTCAGAGCTCTCTTTCTCTGAATCTCTCTTCCTAAACTGACTTTTTAACCCAAGCCTCTGTACCAAGAACTCTGACATTAAGATTTAAAGGATATAAATGAACCATTTTAATATTGGACGCAGATAATATTAACAATAGATCCAAATACCAGTGGCAATTCCGAATTGTTAAGTCAACCTACATTTTCCATCCATTAAATTTCAATTTAACCTAAAGACGGCAAACGACCTGGTCGCATAAAAATCAACCTTCGTACTTGTACAAAAAATACAAAATTTAATGACTCGACGTCATTATTATCGCAAAATTAAACCGGATTAACCGACGTATATGTGATACAAGCGTGGGGCCCGCATAACAGACGAACTGATAAGAAAATCGCGTAATACATATTATTACGTGTGCACTGTGCAACTACAAAATGTATAATAAAGAGGTTTTAGACTTATAAAAGTAGCAAATAGTTTGATGTTCTAAGTCCAATACCGCGCCCATAGTAATTTTTTGGGGTTCTTATATAATAGTAAGGTATTTTTGTAACTTCATTCGCTAATTAGAGGTACAAAATAAAATAAGTCCTTTTAACTTGGTGCTTGGAATTTACTTTTCTCAACTATTAATAAATAACGTTAATTACAGCAAATTCATGCCTCTTTACGAACACTACTTAATCGAATCGTCGCACCATTGGACTACAATGTCTACAATAAGCCGAACGTAACAAGACGCAAATAGCTATTAGTAGCGCGATACACAATAGATTTTGTAATGTATGAACGAGCACTAATAAAAAAATGTATTGTTTATAATGAGCCGTTGATTCCTAACGAAATGTTGCCCTTGAAATGCCCTTGAATCTCAGCATACCCTTACCCCAACATTACCCCTTTCCCCCACTTACCTATGAACAGAGGTATACCCTTACCCCAACATCACCTCATTTTCCCCTAAACTCACCTGAGAATAGTGAGGTACCAGTATACCCTTACCCCAACATCACCCCACTTTCCCCTAAACTCACCTGTGACTAGTGAGGTACCAGTATACCCTTACCCCAATATCACCCCACTTTTCCCCACTCACCTGTGAATAGTGAGGTACAGCCGCATCAGCTCAGTGAACTGGGGGTCGTCGAAGCCGAGCATGGAGCAGTAGTTGGCCGACCAGTCCTTGTTGTCGTCGATGGCGCCGATGCCCTTCCCGTCGCGGTACGTGTTGCGGTATATAGTCGCCGCGATCACCGGCAGCTTGGCTATCAGGTTCATTGTGTCTTCGTACACGTACTGGGAGGGAGATTTACATAGTTTAACTAGTATGAATTTATAAATTAAAATGGCATCTCACAGCCACCATATTTTATTATTATTATTATTATTATTTCACTTACCTAAGAACACTTAGGTTATCAAGACGAATCTAATGATATCTTAATTATATAAATCCATTCAGCGGTTTGGAAGATACGATATACGACTTGGGGAGTAAGCTGGTGAATGCGAGACGAGAGCGTTACGAAATGTGTGATCGGGCGAGCCGAACGGTAGACTTTCATTTGCGTTACGCGAACGGTGATTTCTTGATTATTTCGTAATTTAATTTTGTTCTTGAACTATTTTATAAATTAATATTTTGTTCAATACATTAAATATTCTACAATTAAAGTGAATAATCAAATAAAAAATCTATTCAAAAATATGAATTTATCAATGAAAACCCATAATAAAGAAGTTTTATTTCAGTCGTGTGGTCTATAGCACACTCGTTTTTTTCTTTTTCTTTCTTCTTTCTTTATTGGCCGGCAACATATCAGTGACGCGTTTGGTGTCGCTGATGTCCATGAGCCACTTAACATCAGGTCGATCCTCACCTCGTTTGTCGACTATTTCCATAAAAAATGACCATCTTACCCCCCAATACTTGATCTAATGCACCTCCTCGTATATCTGTCTAACCTGCTATTTAAGTACAATAACCATCTTACCTCCCAATACTTGCTCTTATGCACGCCTTCAGAGTAGGCCTTCGCGAATTTGGACTCGCTGTTGAGGGCAGTGACTGCGGCCGAGAACTGAGACATGGGGTGCAGCTTGCTGGGCATATTGTTCAGCATTGTTACCACGTGCGCTGGGAGCTCAGCTCTGAGGAGATAATGGTACGTGGTTGGTTAAGGAAATACAGTACTAATTATATCTATACTAATATAAAGCTGAAGAGTTTGTTTGGCTGAACGCGCTAATCTCAGGAACTACTGGTTCGAATTGAAAAATTATTTTTGTGTTTGATAGTCCATTTATCGAGGAAGGCTATAGGCTATATATTTTAGTAGTTAGTTTTCTCCACAAATTAACGCGGGTGAAACCGCGGGACACAGCTAGTAATAGGTATATAAAACACAAAAAATTTTTGTGGCAATGCCCTTAAAGATTTTGACTTTGAAACCAACCAATGTGCCCCAAATTATTTTCATTTGAAAGGCAATAATATGAGAGTGAGCCTACTAAAACAATGCATAGTCTTGAGCGGTTTTGAAGAAAATATAAATTAAATACTAGCATTGAAACAAATAATTAAATTGAATTATTGTAACAAAAATAATAGTTTTTTTTTGGATCAAATTGAGTCTCAGGTTAACCTCAAATTTTAAAATTTTTGGCAGTTGGGCTATTGTTTACACTTTATTAAAACGTATTAAACGTGTTACACACATGATCGATTCGGAACATTCAACTTGGCAATTTTTTATCGAAGAATATATTTGACTTGAACTGATCGACAAAAGCGTCCGCCACTCCGGAGGACATTATACATCTTATTTGAGTTTGCTCAGCAAAATTCGACTTTATTTCGAGACATACTGACATAGTACAGCATGACAGCTTTTCTGAATCGACCATATGTATACACACCTTACACAGATAGTGACATCAACCAACCTTTGTGCCCATTCTTTTGAGATGGCCTTGACCTGAGTCTCAGTGGGGACTTCGCCGGTAACCAGCAGCCAGAAGAGACCCTCGGGCAGGGGTTCAGCCCCACCCTTGGCCTTGGGGAGGGCCTGTTGGCACTCCGGGATTGACATGCCACGGAACCGAATACCCTCATCAGGATCCAACACCGAGGTCTCCCAAACCAGGCCCTTGATACCACGCATGCCACCGTACATCTGGATAGATAGACATCGAGTTTAGTGTTTAGGAATCTTCAAAATTTAATAGAATGTGTGGGAGTCTTCAAGAACATATGAATGGAATCCTAATATATTAAGTTAGTGTCGTCCTTGATTTGATCGCCACTTACCATCAGGTGGGATTACAGTGTTAAAAAAGAGTAAAGCACTTCGTGAATAACATAAAATAGCGAAGAATAATGTAAAATCGACCTAGGTATTTTAGGGTTTAGGGATAAAATTGGTAGAGTCACTTTACATAGGATAATTATATAGATTGGATGATCTAAACCGGCCAGCTAAGATCGATAACCATTCTATGGACTGCAGCAATGAGCAAATGAACTTGGACTTTATTGCATACATGTGGATAATTCAATCCACTAGCACCATTTACACATTCGACTCCCGATCAGGGTTTCAGCTCGATTTAACCAAGTATTTTCAGCATTGTTCATTGTTTTACGGGAAGCCTGCCAATTCGCATTTTGACCTTTTTACCATACTTTTTGAGTAAAACAAAATAATAAATGCCTGCCTATTTGACAATCGCATTGTGTTCATTTTTGTGCTTGAACTGCTAGATGCTAGGCCCCAAACCGATTATCAAATTATTATTAATTTCACTCACAATAATACAAATAAATGAGTATTTTGAAATCCATTAATAGGGTTTCATTAAATAAATACATAATTTTAGTGATTTTTACTTACTGTTATCATGCCTAATGAATAGTTTTGTTTTGTTTAGTATAACAATATTAATGTTATACTAAATGTTCATTGAGAATTTAGCCACACTTCGACTTGTTTTTCTCTTATTAAAAAACGGTATAAAAAGTGTTACCTTCACGGAACACAGACTGCATTCCGTGGTTGCCCTTCAGACTACCGCGAAAACAGTTGAACATTAAAACACGGGATAAAAATGATTGCAGACTTCAATGCCGTGTCACTCATGGCGCATCACGGACTGCAATTTCCTCAACAAACAACCAGCAATGAGACATAATTTCAACAGTTTCACGATAAAACGCTAAGCGAACAACCTCCGCGGTTAAATAAGGTTTTCCTCGTATTTGGACCGTTTTAAGGTCGCTTACAATGTTGCTTTTATAATTATAATTACACTTGCAATTCTGTATCTGTTCGTGTGTTCTCAGGCTTTTTTCATTTCTTTTTCGCTAAATGATGTCCTTCATTATACAACCTTAATATTAAATCCATAAAAATACTTGGTATTTCTCATAATTCTTATACTACTTTAGTTTTGTATTCACAATTGGTTTGACTTCATCTAATCTTTACCTTTAAAACTAAATACAATAATACAAATAATAAACTTAACATGTAATGGCCTAGGCAACAGATCGCGCCATGGAAATGGAAATTTTCTTTTGGGAACATACCTACTGTTGGGAAGTGGACATTTTTGGAATTGTATCATACTTTTGAGAAGTCGTCCTTTTGGAATGTAATTGTTACGGGAAGTGCGTCTTATGAGTCTGAAGACAATTAAATTTGTACTTACCATGTCAACGGTGACTTCCCCAACTTTGGTGCTGCCATGCTTCTTACGGAATTCCCGAATCTTCTCCTGTTCCTTAGGGATCTTTTCCTGGAGAATACTCTTGAGGTTGGTCTGCTCCGCGCTCAGCCCACGTAGAAGTATCGTAGCCGATGGGCATACTTTCTGTTTGGACAAAACATATGGATTTTAGAAACGAGGACTCATATAAAAAGTAAAGATTACTTTCATGAAAACAGCCGGTAAAGAGAGAAAAAAAAGAAATAAATCTTCTAGCATTTTAAGATTTTTCTACGATTTGCTGAGCATTTTATACTCATGTTGCATATTACCGAAGTAATATGAACCGGGAATGAGGAGAGGCGAATAGAATCGCTCACTGGGTGGTCATCCGTTGTGTAATATTCAACGAGTATCGACCTATTGTTTCACCAGAAACCTTCTTCATACGCGCTAATTCTTATCCGGTAAAGTTGAAGAATTTTATCTTTAAAACAAAAGAGTAATAAAAGAAACAGGAGAAAGATGACAATTTATTTCAATGCGAACATCGCGTACAATACTCTTCTGTGACAATACTTAAACACGATGAATTGACACTTCAGTTTCAAAGCTTTTAGAAACAAGGAGATAACATGCGAGGTTAACGTTACTTTTTAATCAATACCTTACTGTAATTACCACTACAACATCTATCTATAATCTTTAGTAAATACCCAGCAATTAAAAAGCCAGGTACATTAATTGTTCAGTGTTATCAGGTACTCACTAACATCAATATAGCCTTATTGTATTATAGTTTATTCAGTTACTTCGTAATACATTTGACGAGTGTTAAAACACCGAGAAGATTACGAATACAAATATTATTGACGAACATAATTTACGCAAACACCTGTCTCGAACGCCTCAATTCCGATCTTCCGCCAATAATTGATTACGCTAACCAGTAGGGCCAAGGTTAACAGCATCCGAAACACCATTATACAAGTACAAGGAACCAATTGAACTGTGTGCCATAATGCCATTAACCGAATAAACTCGACCTGTACGGCAATTGATAGGACGACGATGAATTAATAGGACATCTTCACAATGTAGCGTAGGGAGTTTTATCGACTCAAAAACCATGGGCCTAATTCGCTCTTTTTAAACGGCAACGGGCCTCGGGAGGGTATCATGACCTATTTAAATGTCATTTGTTGAAAATTGTACAAATTATATAAGATGAATTTTCTTATATGAAAGCACTTTTTTGCAAATAATACAAATAATAACCACGCATTTGCTATTTGATTATTCTGCCAGAGACATTTTGGAAGAAAATTTGTATAGACTTTTGGACATTAGGCACAGAAAATTACTTCAAAACACCATTAACAAGTTTTGATATTTGTGAAAAATGCTTAAATTAAAATAAAATAAAAAATATTCCCGTCAGATAAAATGTCTAATCCAGTCCTTAGCCGAGCGGTAGGTTCGACATTAACAAGATGTCCGTAGCGTCTCAATCAATCGTTAGAGCAGAGTTCGGGTTCAATTCAATTGACAGCGGTATAGCGTTACCGAGGTCTGTGTCACATGTCTGCTACAGACTTATTTGGTGTAATGTCTTAACATCTGTGTATACGAGCGTCACAACTGATTATACAGAACCAGTTTAGCGTAGTCTTGATTACGTAATCTTTTTTATGTAATGAGGATAGCAAGTGCGACTGCAAACTTTTGCAGTGCCATCTCCTGCCGTGGTCATTTGTGACAAACCTCGAATAGGACTGTAGTGCTGGCCATACACAATCAAGTATACTTGCCAAGTTTGTAGCGGACTTGACGCGTTATCCAGTTATCTTGACGGTGTATGGCCACAGTATGGCTATCTGGCTATATCATGCAAACTGGATGCCGCACCAAATCAAACTGCAAACAAATACACTTGATCGTGTATGGCCAATTTACGAGGGACTCACTACTGTTGATTTGTACGTTCTTATTATGTGTTAGTAAGATTATTAACCTGAATTCAAGTATTTAGAATCTATAAGGTTATGATTACAGTGTTACAAATCTGTAATTACTGATAGGATAACTTTTATGATTATTTTCCCATTTACAAAATGAAATGAAATCTAAATCTATAAATTTTGCCCAAGTATGAATAGAGCGTACCAAAAGTATTTACACATCGATTCTACTTCAACGTATGGGTGCTAATATTTTTGTGTACTTATAACTATCAGAAAAAGATTACGTAAGTACTCGTATACAATATATAAACTCGTCGGTCTCCACACGACTGACAACGATGTCTATTTGATAAAGGTGCAAATACATGTTTAATGAGTAACTGCAGGCAAATTACCTACATGAATACGTGAATTTATCATTGAAATAAATAAGCCTCGCTTACCCATTTACTGTACATCGTTCACCCAATAAAGAAAATTCAACCTTGAATCTACATAATAGCTACTTCTGTTTTTTATGTCTTGAGGAGGCAAACCAGACGGGTCACCTGATGGTAAGTGAATTAATAGTTAATGGTCAGAGCAGAACGAAAGAAACGTGTAATTCGCGAGTTTCACACACAATGTTATAATCACGCAGGACGCACAATATTATAATCAACGGCTCACAATGGCTTCGGCTCTCGACACCTACCTACTAACACTATGAACCTCAATAACCCCGGACAAAGGGGCAAAGCACTAAAGAATCAATGTCAAAGAAATTTGCATCGAACTTTAGTGATTTAAAGACGAACTCTGATATAATAAGAGATTTCAAATCGGGATATCAACCACGTAATCTACAACTATAGTCTTCTAAATAGAGATAGAGGAAACCAAATAGACGAGCCAAATTACTTTCTTTACGAATTTAATCAGAACTCTCAGGCGCAGCTTTCCTTGCGAACATATTCCTCAATCAAGTACCTACATATTCATTAATTTCAAATACAGTCGTAAATTCGGATCAGTAATAATATGTAGGATTTTAACCTGGGCTTCTTGAATGGTCTTCCAGAGACCAACTCATAACTGAACGAAACATTCAAAACTTATTGAAAATCCTATCATGTGAAATGTAATTCTCTTTTCAAGTATGCTCATCAGAAGCATCAGAAGTATCAGAACATTAAAGTATTAAACCGATAAAGCAATCTCTTGAACTGATCACTGTGTTATGAACGTATAGTTTTCCGAAGACAAATTATTGTTGGAAGATGGACCAGTTAAGAAAATTGAGGCGTGCAGACTAGGTACTAGAACTAGAATAGATTAAATATTCCATCAAGTTCCGAATGCAATCTTTTATGCGTGTTATTTTCATTCGTGGACGCACACCGATTGCTCTTTCGAACGATAAAAATAGAGGCTCTCGAGATATACATCCGTATTGCCCCGATACATGCCCGACACATGCTTTATATGATGTTTACATATACGAGTATAGCATGTGTAAAATTAACCTGCTTGTTGCTGAATACTCGTACTTTGAACTAGACTGAAACCATCTAAGAACTAAACCTGGAAGAACTAAAGAATCGATCTGTAAACAGTATAACGACTGTTGCTGAATTGTGCCGAGTTACAACTCAGGGTCTTAGCGCAGTCATGAAAACTTTGAGATTTTTCTTTATAGGTATGACGTTATCATTGTTAATAAGCACTTTAAGCACATCACTCACATCCGTTTTAAATAATTGTCATTTAATGTAGACGAGACATTAAAAAAGGCCTACCTTAATAATTATTATCCATACTAATATTATAAAGAGGAAATATTTGATTGTTTGTTTGCATCGAATAGGCTCCGAAACTACGGAACCGATTTGAAAAATCCCCGGGTGACATAGGCTATATTATATTTTTTTTTTACATTTTTCCCGAAGCGAAGATAAGGCGATTTGCTAGTTGTATAATAAAAATAAAACAGTTACGGAAAACTGTCGAGAGAACAACAAAAGCGTACATTAAAGGTGCCCTTCGTTAACATAACAATAGGCTTAAGTGAATACATCAGCTGTTATATCGTACGTTACAATGTAAAACTGACAAAAGGTACACTTTGAATACTGACTTCGAAAATTATTTACTAATAATAGTGCGAATTGTGAGTTTGTTAATGTAGAAAGTATCCCTGGGACTTATTTAAAAATGTTTTATTTTGAAAGGTACATTTTTTAAATGGAAATAGCCGGTAAACGTGCTGACGATCCACCTGATGGTAAGTGGCTATCGTTGCCCATGGACATCAGTAAACCAAAGGCATCACTAATACGTTGCCGTCCAAGAAAGCGAGAAGAAAAATAAAGAAAGCACTGTCTCTCCAGCCCATAGCCGGAACACGACGAGTCCTTTGGCGGCTGACTTTAGCAAGAGGACGCCCAAATTGACATAGGATACGTGTCGGCAACAAAAAAACTTGTAAATAGGTCGTCTCTAGAAGACCATTTCGGCCTCAAGCTGAGGAATTAATATCTTGATAACATTCGGTCTTGATAACATTGGGGACTAATAATACTACAGGTACTACTGTTTATTGATGTTTTAGACATTTTAAGTAAACGGTAGCGTGTGCAGACTAGTGCGTAAAACAAAGTATATAAACCGAACCCTATTTTACTTAAATACCGAGGCGACGACGCGCGACGTTTACGTCTTACCTCACTATAAGGTTTCATTCTTATGTATTTATGAATGCTCGTAAAAGAATAGAGTTGCAAGTTCATTCAACCTTTCAGCGTACCTTTGTATCTTTGTAGGAAGATTTATTTAATGTACGTATATTTCACTCCCATTTTAAACTGTTAAGAGGTCAATTGAAACCAAAGATTTTTGGAGCTCACAGCATACTCAGCATACTCAGCATACAGCACAGCATACTCACAGCATACTTTAGTGTGTACTATTATTTCTTCTGTGGTTTTAGTTACAACAACGATTTCAATTAAAGTAAGTGTACGAAAATTACAATACAACACAATATTTTCGACCGGAATTCAATACCACTAAGTACTATAACATAATATCTCACAATCAAATAACAATAATAAGATGTCGGTCACGTATGAGTGACGTCATGAGCTGTTTGGGTGTTGTTTTAAACCGGACCTCTAACAAATTGCCTTTTATGTATGGTGGTCGCA
The DNA here is from genome assembly GCA_963932265.1 of Thymelicus lineola. NCBI lineage: Eukaryota > Metazoa > Arthropoda > Insecta > Lepidoptera > Hesperiidae > Thymelicus > Thymelicus lineola. Next base: position 13,138,554 of record OZ010680.1, read on the forward strand.
CTACTCACACCTCAGGCCAGAACTTGGTCGAGATTTGCACACTAATAAATAAAATGAAGACTTTAAACTTCTTTACGCACCCTTGACTTGGGGAGTGAGCTGGGAAATGCGTGACGAGAGCGTTACAAAAAGTGTGATCAGGCGAGGCGAACGGTAGTTCGTTTGCGAATTTGCTAGCGTTACGCGAACACAATGAGGTAACATACATAAAAAAACAGTCAAATTGAGAACTTCTTCCTTTTTTAAGTCGGTTATAAACGGGTAAGTACTTACTCCTGTAAGGTAAAATCCAAATCAATAGTGGCTGTTTTCTCGAAGAAATCTACTAGGGCAATAATACTTTGCAAGCACACGCAATGAGGAAACTTCCTCATGTTATGTTTAATAAAAACAAGACAAAACGAGAAGTTTTGTATTTCGCTTCACCAAAGGTACTTTGATGTAAGAATTGATTTCCTTAGTATTTTTATTCAAAATATCATTTTCATCAGAACTATAGCAGGTATAATGGATTACTATAATCAGGAAATAAGGCAATTATTGCGCAATGTTTTGAAAAATTATGAAAGTCTACATCAATGTATATTCCAACATGAATTACGATACAATTTTAATCAACTTTCAAGATTAATTAATTAACCATTTTTTTGGTAGATGACCTCGTCGTTAATTGTCACATTCAAGTTTCTAGAAAAGAAACAACAACAATCGATGACATCGTTTATTGATGTCCTTGGATCAATTTGAATTTAAAATACTCGTAGAAAAACAAAAGTTTTTTTATTCGGTTCTGGGCATTGACTTCTTAGCATTGGACATTAGGAACGCATGTATACATTTTCGTGGAAATATATCAAGAATTTTTTTTGTAAAACCACATATTCTATCGAATCCATGTTAACTAATAGGTGTTTACCTATGAAATTGGAGATTATAAAATTAGCATTTTCAGATTTAATTATCTGTGGATTGGCGAGCAACTCTACGGCCGAGCTTGCTGCGGGCTTTGAAGTTGGTGTCAAAATAACATTGAAGCACTAAAAAAGATACATAAGTGGGTGCCACACGAACTAAGCGACCAACAGCGAGACCTTCGCGTCGAAGCATGCATAGCACTACTGAATCGTCATAGAAACGATGGAATTTTAAATCGAATTGTTACCTGCGATGAGAACTGGATCTGTACGACAACCGTAAGCGTTTGTCTTAGTGGGTGGATCCGGGTACAACACCTAAACAGTGCGTTAAAAAAGATTACTCATAGGAAGATGATGGTGACTGTCGAGTGGACTAGTGCTGGACTTGTACATCACAGCTTCTTACCGAATGGCACATCATTGACGTCAGATGTCTATTGCCAAGAATTGCAAACAATGATGGAGAAGCTCGCAATTCAACAACCAAGACTGGTCCCCATTGCTTCTCCACGACAACGCGCGAGCTCAAACTTCACGACAGACCATCGCAAAGCTACAGGAGTTACAGCTGGAAGCTCTCCGTCACCCACCGTACTCACCGGACCTTGCCTCAACAGATTTCTACTTTTTTCAAAATTTTGACAATTTTTAAAGTTGGAAAACGTTCAACACCCAAAGGCAGTACAAAACGCTTTCGCTGACTTCATCGCCTCCCGTCCGACAGACTTCTACAGGAAAGGGATAAACAAACTGCCATCAAAAAGGTAAAATTTATGCAATACAAATCTCCAATATCATAGGTAATATTACCTAATATAATTTAATACTTACTATGCGTGTCAAATTTTTCTTCGTAAGTAATCGTCATGCATATTATGAGCATAACATATTAGTACTCTACGTTATCGTCAATCGTGACTTCGTGAGCCAACACAAATTATAAATGTGACACTAAAACCGCCATACGATCTTATACAGGACTTAGGTATTCCGTGATACGATAAATTATGGAGTTCCTCAGTATGATATTACTCCTAAAAAAGAGTGTATGTGCTAAAGAGTGTCTGTATTAACGTACAGAACACACACGAATTGAAACCTCTTTAAGACACGATTTTCATGAGATAAGAACATTAAATTGATTTTTAAATGCTCTAGGAACACGAAGAGACCGGATTATGATTCATGATATAACAAACCTAAAAGTACCGATTAAAGAGCATAGTTGCCAAACTTGACCGTTGGACTACTGTTGGAGACTAGCTCTGACGTAGTGGCGTATATTTCCACGGTTGCTATTTAGCGATGGCTTCTAGCAGCGATAAAGTTTTTCATTTACGAATTGGAACTGGCTTCTCTAGTTCTCTTTAGCTTTGTCTAGGCACAAAAGGGTGACTTTGCACCCACATTGAGGTGGTGCATACATCACAATGCTCTTAGAAGATATGACATTAAATAAAAATTAATGATTGGTAATCGAAATAAATGTTATTAAATTATGACCCACTGATCTATTGGATAATTTTGTGGCACACTGAGATACGACCTAAAATAAATCTTGTCAAGTTATCCAGATTTTTTTAGAATGGTCATAAAATAAACATCAAAGTATGTATTCACGTGACAAATCTTGACATTGGCTTTAGCGGAGATTACTTATCCAGTTGATATCTTATCTGTGAAATATTCCAGAACTAGATAAAGGCATTAAACAAAACGGTGTGTCAAAAATACATTTATCTGATAGTGGTTACTGGTTACGCAACCTGAGTAGCGTTAAATGCAGGTACTCATGGTAGCCTTTTGAAAATGTATTTGTACTATTATGCACTATTACGTCTTCTGTAGTTTTAGCAAGATTTTGAACGCGATAAAGTAACGAGCATTCTCAATCTGTCCACAAGTCATTTGACTAAAAACTGTCTGTAGTTTTGTTATTTATTTACCCCTGACGCTAAAAGAGGGGTTTTATAAGTTTCACGTGAGTGTCTACTCATATAATTATGTGTCTGTTTGTCTGTGGCATCGTAGCTCCTAAACGAATGGACAGACTATGATGTGGTTTCTTGTTTGAAAGTTGATGTGATCGAGATGGTTATTAGCTGTGTTTAGTGTAAATAAAACTGCCGCGATTTTATTTTTATTTTAAAGTTTATAGTTTTTCCAAAGGACCTTTTAGTCATCCTGTCTATCCAAGTCGAACTGCTAAGTTTCTATAGTTTGCAAAGCCCAATAATTTGACACAGGTAACTTTGAACGACTAATTATGACTATCTGTACCTGTATTGACATACGATTACCAAACAGAATAATCAAACAAAAATTACGATTATTTAGGAGTACGCGAGAAGAATGTAAAATAGAAGAATTGTATGACATTAAAATCCATCTCCATTATTGAGCCCAATTTTGTATTTTTAATTTGAGGACCATGAGGAACATTCGAATCTCCGTGCAACCGACTTCTTCAGTTTTTTTTTATTTTTAATACAAAATAAACCTGTACTGTAAAAGATAAAATGGAACACAGTAAAACAAAACCCCTTTTGATTCAAGCAATGACCTAAAATAGAACAGAGGAATTGCAAGGCACTGACCTAAAAACTTATTTACAGGCCCGGGTTACCCCTGTTCTTTTAACATAAAAAGTTACTCAATAGTCAACATACGAAGCTAATACGAATACATACCGAAAGAATTGAGCTTACTCGCTTACGATTCGAACAAATCGTACTTCGAATTATAATTCGATTGCAATTTACTATAGTTCAGTATGCAGTGATAATTTTAGCGTTTTTCTCCTACAGTAAATAACTGAACATAAAATAATTATGGAAAATACAATTGAGTATCATTAAAATATAATTTCAGTAATTCAAAAATACCTATGGAGCATCTCTAAATATTGCTTATAATGCGCTATGACGAAATTGTTTAGGATCGTATGTGTATTGTTTGTGATCGTACCCTATCGAAAATTACCACTGCTTATTCATATTAAAACGAGATTTAAAACTATCCCGAAGCGGTTATATGGCGATGACGACAACCGACTTTGCCACAGATTACTATCATTGTATAATAACTATTCTTGACTACATAGTGGTTACTACTGGATACCCATCGTGTTCCACTACGCTTAATAATGTATTATAATGAACGTAGGATGTCTAAATGAATGGATTTCAAAGCGTCTGAATAATGAGCTTATTTTTAGCGTTTGTTTTTGCTTGGCTAAAAATATCTTACGCAGGGATTAAGTCCAAACCAAAGTGGTAAAATAGGTGTAGTGAGAGCCCAATCGCTTCTTTGAAGTTTCTTGTTCTCGGATTATATCGCTATGGCCTACTTTGGTACTCCGGTGGCGCATGCGCAAGTAAATCGCGTAATAGTTCGCGCTTGCAGTTACGTAATACTGAAGGTTATTCTTATTTCAATGTCGGTCGCAGATTCGACCTCGAATCACTCGTGATGATACGATGACGTCACGGTCACGGGTAGCGCCCAAAGAGAAGTTGTTTTTGATGGAAATAAGAATAATTTCAGACTTTATTCACAAGAGCCCGCACAGACAGAAAGACACAGCCGTTCTGAGTTCTTGTTCTGCGTTCCGCGTTCTTTGTAACTTTTGGAACTCAATAACGCCGCACAAACAGCAGGCAGTCAGACCACGCCGAACAGAGTCAACGCTTGCGTTCTGCGTTCTATGCCCAGAAATACAAAGAACGATAGTTTCGCTTGACGAGGGCTTCTAATATAATATTACAGAAAAAATAGTTGACTAAGTGAGGAAAAAGCAGTTTTTGTATGACTTTGAAACTATTTATTCATTCATTGAACCTATTTTTTACCTATTAAATAATTGTTAGAACAAACATTAAATAGCTTGTACTACCTAGGTACTTTAAGATGGCATGCTTTGTAGTAAAAATTGATGTTAACTTTTAGCATTATTGCATAAACCTCTGTGGTTTTTATAATGCTATTTAATGCTACAACTTTATGTAGGTTTTGTTAAATGATAAATAAATAAATAAAAATTATTGACATTCGAAAGTAAATAAAAAACGTTCTTCATCTTTAAACAATTAAGGAAAAAGAACACTGAATTCTCCTTTTTTTCTCGCCCAGTATTATTTGGATGCACCCAATATTTTCGTTTTTAATTCGACTCTTATAGACCTGTCAAGATACAATTTCACGTCACAAATTTTGTTGCGTAAATGGAATACATATTTATTGACCTCCTCCTGTATGCATTTTCTCCTAGAACTGACCGAACGCGAGTTGAACGCTGAACGTTTTTTTCTGTCTACGCGGGCTCTAATGGTGCTCTTAACATTTGTGATGCTCTTAACAACAACTTAACATTTTATTAAAATTCATCCCGTAAAATGTACTTATTTTTTGGGATAGTAATATAAAAGTTCTATTATTATCTTTTAATTTTCCGTATTTCGACGAGAAGGAAGCCATGAGCAGTTACTAAGTTACTAATATTGAACAGGATGTTTTAACATGTCTGACATCGATTAAATACAATTTTACCGTAGTGATGAATGAGGGTCAGTTTAGCGCATATTTGGGCGCCTGCCCGAAACACCGTGACCTGTGTTATCTTTAGACGCATCACGCAGCAGACACGCACACAATGGTCAGTGGCAGAATACTCACACCATCAATGATTTTCTTAGAAATGGATTACTTTGAAAATCACATTCATGACCACAGAATTCCACGATTACCCTCTGATCAGTGGCGTGCCTAGACCGTCAGAACAAGGCAAGCCCAGTTGTGTCATACAACCCAGAATCTCGGGATCTTTGGCCCGACAACACAGAACTTTCCATTCCATACGTGTAATATTTACCAACAAATAATATGAGTGTTACCAGCTGAAGAGTGATAATATTATAGTAAAGTAATGACAGTAAGCTAGGCTTTTCGGCTTGTATGGCTATACCGCCACTGCCTCTGATAACATCGTATTCTACTTTGACCTTGATGAAAGTCATGAATTCATACTTAATTATTTTTTAACATGGATACAATTTTTATAAATAAAAACACTCGTAAAGAAAAACGTTTAAAACAACAATCAAATTTGAAGCGAATTGCCGTTTCGAGTCAAAGTCAAAGGTGAGAAAGTGGAACACAGAAAGTAAAGGTAGAACGAGAATTTTCAATCGATCTTGAAAATACAAAGAGCTCTTAAATTGTGAGTTATTTTACAAGCATGATAGTGATATGCTTTTAAACGCATAATTGCAGAAGCTAAATTATCTGAATATAGTGATATCATTATCGTTCTCGTTTGATATTTTATGGACTTTGAAATTAAATGACTTAAGTGAAGAATTGAAGATACGACAGAAAGAATCTCAACGTTACTTTATATGGCCCTGTGCATCCTGCTATCGGCCTCGCATGCACGTTTTTTTACCGGGTCATCGAATCTTGTTCCAACTTCCAATGCACATAATAACGAAGGGTAAAATAATTTGAAATAATTATATTTTATTTTTAGTAAAGTAACAACAACATTTTCGACTATTGCTAGTCCTTGAATAGTTATAGGTATACTCGTAATGATGAGGAATAATGAAATGCGTGAAAAACTAGATAGTATTCGCATTTACCAAATGTTGACCAAATCAAAATAAGTTCATTGCCATACACAGCCGGCCAAAAACACGTACCTATACGGCATACGGTGTTGCACATAATGTGGGTCATCAAGTACCGTTACGCATTCCCTGCGAATGTTTCGAGTTACAGGCCAACCAGACTTTATTTTTATAATAATATTATGTTGACTGAAAACCGCATGCATCATACATGCGTTTATCGACACACATTAAAAATTTACACAAGTGCGGTAACATAAGTGATGCCAAACAGTAGCTAGTACGATTACGATTAAGACGATTGTATCATATGTGAAACTCGAGTCAGAATAATATTATTTACATAGGACCTACATTTCACTCCCACTAATGAAACTGAAATAAGACTACAGGCTACATCTATAAAAATTTAAGTGCCAAAATGTTAGCAACAACTAGGCAATTGAACACAAATAGTTCTTTTGAATGGCAAGTTATGGGCCAATTGATCACTTGACAGATCAAGTGGTGATGCATAGCAACATGCATGATTGTTATCAACGATGGCAGGACAATCGTGGCAGTGGTGGCTACCTAAGGTCACAGATACGGCTTGCACGCACAGATGATAGTTCAACCAGATCAATCAATGTCAAAACATTGATAACATCACATGATGCTCAAGTATTACAGATGTGATAGGACGTTATCACATGATGATAATACCTTTCCCATTATAAGACGATTATTAAAAAATTGAATCATTAAATTAATATTAAACATCAATAAATTTAAATTCAAATACATATTTGAAATTTGGTGATATTTGTTTTGAATTGTTTAGTACATTAGTTCCTAGAATATAACTAATTTTAGAGGTCTTTTTTGTAACAAATGGTACAGAAATTGATCCTTTAAATAGAATGCAAAGCACCAATGTTAATGCAACTCTTATCATTCCCATAACCACTCAGCCAAATGTCGATTTTATAATTTTAGTTCATTTAATATTTGTTAAATTAATACATTAAACTGAATTTATAACTCTATTTGTAACTTCAATTATTGAAAAAGACTAAATACTAACAACAATAAAGTAATGATTCTCCATTGTTACAGCTAATATAATAATTAGTCACTGTAGGTACCTACCTTTGAGGGAAATTATAAAACTCCATTGCAAAAAAAATTGCACTAAAATCAAATAGGTAATTATTTAAATATACTTTAATTTGGTAGACAATTTAAATTTTAGGGAGTCTCTTAATCATAGCCTTTGTTTTATCTTATAAGACAACTATAGATTATAACAATAGAATAAACCTTAATGATATTTTAAGCTCATGTGGTTATAAATACGGTAGTTTAATTATAAATGGTACGTGTGTATGGGTAATGTGGTTATAAATGGTGGCATTATAATATTATGTACACATGTCGATTTAAAATATGAAGGATATGAATCCAACAGTTTGAAATTTGTTGAGTAATTTAAATACACACGTCATAACGTGTACGTAGTAGGAAGGTAACCTATAAAAAAATTACGCGCCTTTTTATTGGCGGCAGAAACGGGTAGCCAAAAAAAGATATCAAATATTTTAAACAGGAAATTAAACGATGTGTAAAACGTGATAACTTAATGTTACGCGATTTAATCATTGTCATTCTGAAAATACGTTTGAATTCCAGAACATACTATCAGAAATGGGGATTTTAACTAAAAAAAGTCAGTCATGCCTGTTTCACGTAGGCATGGCAGCAAAAAAAAGACTAAAAGAAAGAAAATATTCAACACAAAATTAGAATAAAAGCTCTATATCTATTTTATGTAGTAAATTAAGTTGCAAAAGCATTAATTTAAGCCAAAATAATATTTAATCTCATTACATAACTCGGGGTTGAAGAAGCGAACGTTAAGGTTATGAGTAGTGCTTACGTAAAACCTCAGATTTACCTAGAATTTAATGACTGTAAATAATAATGAAATGATATTTACCTGTACTTCTACCAATTTTGAAGATGTGATCCTGAAAAGAGCCATAATTAAACCACCGAGCGCTAACCAACACACACAACTGAAGTACTCCGACTCGGTACACCTCGCAATCGAATCATCGATCGCATTGGAGGTGTGTTTTTGAACAGTGCTGCCATAAGAATTTTTTGATTCCCCGCGTCAGTGTTGTCACTCGTCAAGTCCCCGAAATTCCCTGCTTCTTTCTTCGAAATGATATTTTTGGAATAAAAACATTGTTTTATACAAAATTTGATGTATATGTAATACTGCAACTTTAAAATATCTTATAACATCATTAATTCTTACATCTACAGACTACATCCACACTAAACAAAGTGAGGACCACGTGCTTGTAGTTTTATGTGGAATAAAAATATGTTTTTAAAGTATTAAATTTTAGTTTTATTCCTATGCAGTGGTATATAGACAATTGACATAGAACGTCATATTTTCAAACATCTTTTTTCTTCGACTATAAGTCTAGAAGTTAAATTTATTAGTGTTTTCTCACTCTGTGGTGTGGACTCCCATGCAGTAATAAAATTATTATATTTGTCTGGAAGTGTGGATAAAATTTTGGACATTATCATATCATCATTGATTTTTTCTCCTAAAGAATTTAGCTGGAAAGCTAAATTTTCCAAATTACTAATGTGGAAGGATACATCTTTAGTTTTTTCAAATTGTACTGAGAAAAATTCTTGCATTAAGTTACATTTCTGTTGTGCGTTGCTCCTTTCAAAAATCATGGTTATTTTTTCAAACATCTGCTTAGCACACGTGCAGCTCATTATTAGCCCTAAATGTTTTTTGTCAATCGTGGTCATTATTATTTTTTGTGCACGAGCATCATTTTTTGTGAAATCTTTATCGGCTGCTTTATCTGGAGTTTCCAAAAGATAAAATAGGTCGTAGCTTTTTAGTAGTATTTTTACTTGGAATTTCCACATCGGAAACGTAGTTTCGTCTGTTAGCCTTTGTATGTTGATTAACTCTTCGTATTTTTCCATACCTACTTTATTTTTAAATTACTGGTTTCAAAGGTAATATACATACAAATAAAAATGAATTGGAAGTAAGACAGAAAATAGAAGAAGAAAGCTTTGAAATGTGTGAAGAATATTTAGATTCTAGTTCAGAAAGTAGAGATCTAGGAAGTACTAGTAGTGCAGAGAATAAGAGTAAAAATTCTGGTAAAAAATAGTATTGCAGAGAATAAGAGTAAAAATGAAGTAAAAACAAAAGGAATAGAAAAGGAAGCGAATATAAAACCAAAATGTATAAAAACAAGATCCGGAAGAGTTGTAAAAGCACCTGATAAATATTCTGATGATATATGTATCCACCTAAAGGAATGAATATAAAAAATGGCATATTAAATAGACGTTCATAACATATTGACGTCAGATATAAGTTTAAACATGAAAAAGTTGATAATAAGGAATTATCAATTGATTGAGTATTGTCCAAGTGACAAACAGATATAATTACTAAACCACTTAACAGAATAAAGTTTGAAAACTTTGTTGACAAAATTGTAAACTAAATGTGTTTATAGACGTTTAATATTTTAATGTTTTATTGACAGAAGTAATATGTTAGTTTAGTTTTGTAAGTATTTTTTGTATTGATTACAAAATTAAGGGGAGGTGTTCAAGAAAAAAGAAAAATATGATGTATACACCACTGCATAGGAATAAAACTAAAATTTAATACTTTAAAAACATATTTTTATTCCACCTAAAACTACAGTGCTTATTTAAATTTTAGTGCAGGTACAAAAAAAAATTATTGAAATCTTCAGTATCCCTACTTTTATTGGACCATATTTTCGCATTAAGCATATTTCGATTAGGTTCTAATTTCAAAAGATTTCCCGCCTTAGTAATGTGCGTTTGCGAAATATTTGACTTGAAGTGCGAATTTTGGTTAAAGTCAGGTGTCGCCCCCCCCCCCCCGCTGGCTAAATAATTGGAGTTGGAAAAGTGAAAAAATTCTCAAAAATAGGTTATATGATGAACTTACAAGGAAAACTACATACATATATGTTTGAATAAGTATTTAATGAGTAATAGCAGATAAATTATTATTTTAGAACCCTACATTTCGCATAGCCAAACACGCACTTGTTTGGCTTTTAGATTCAAAACCTTAGGCTAGTACTCAGTATTCCCCGAAATTCCCTGATTTTTGAGATTCCCCGTGCTTTCCCCACTTTAACCATCAAATCCCCGTAAATCGGGTATTTTCCCCGCAATTGGCAGCAATTCAAACAGTTTGTAGTAGGAATAAACTGAGTAGGAGGAGCAGGCGAACCATAGAGTTATAAAAACGCAATGAGAACAGACCATAAATGAAGGTAGTGGTTAAGGTGACTGAATTCGAGTTTTTGAATTATTTTGTTGGTTTTTTAAAAAGTATGTTAAAAATTAGCACATAAAATTTCCTTTCTAAGTCTGTAAAAGTCCTCAAAATTCGCTGTGCAAATCAAAAGTTATTTGGGTTGTAAAATAATTTATAAGAAATGGTAATGATATGATCAGCCTGGTAATGACTTTTATTTAACGGTAATGTTTTTGGAACGTAGTTGGAACGAAAAAAATAAGTCTAAATGTTGTAACGAAATTATTGTAACGACATTAAGACCAAAAGTTGTAACGACACAAAAACACTTTTTGTGTGTGACACAGGTCGTTTTTGGTTGGTAAAATTTTCTGCTCTTCCTAGATCCGGAATAAAAATGGGGGTCTCCCGTTCAAAAAATGATCTTGATTAAGCATTCAAGGTCATTTTCAAGGTCGCGTTTGGCGTAAAATTTTCTACCCTTTCTGAGTCCGGAATAAAAAATAAGGTAATTCAAATGGTAACCATTTGAAAAAAATGAAGTTGACCTTGATTTGACCTTCAAAGACACGGTCAAGGTCAAATTCAAGGTCATCACCGGTTAGTCGAGGAAAAATCACAAAACTTTTGTACGAATGTCTGTTAAAATTATAAATAATATAGAAGATGTGATAGTCCCTTATTTAGTAAGTTGCTTAGTTAGTAAATAAATATGTAGATCTAGGTACTTTCCCAGATCAAATAAAGTACAGAAAGATCATACCGATTTTTAAATCTGAGGATAAAACAGACCTTAATGATTACAGACTCGAAAATAATTAAGTTCGAAAATAATTAAGTTATATTAAATGCTGAAACACTTCAGTGCTTTTAACTGAACAATACGGTTTTACCGAAGTCCGTAATACAACATATGCAGGTGTTAGGCTTCTCAAACATATCTTTGAGGCCTGGGAGAATTCACAAAATGCCTTATGGGTATTCTGTGATCTGTCGAAAACGTTTGATTGTGTTGAACACTAAACATTACTACTTAACCTTAGTCACACGACATCAATAACAATTCACTCAACTTGATTGTGTCGTACTTGAAGAGTAGAATCCAATGTGTTAGGATAAATGATACCAAATGATCGAGATCTCAATCTGTGATGGGTGTACCACAGGGCTCGTTTCTGGACCCCTTTCTTTTTCTAGTATACTTAAATGATCTGCCGTATTATATTAAGAAACATGCAGACATTATCCTGTTTGCTGATGTCACTTCTCTTATATTTAAGACGAATAGAAATAAAATGAATGACGATGTAAACAGTTCTCTGTCTCGTTTATCACATTGGTTTAATACAAATAATTTACTGGAAAATGCTAAAAAACTAAGTGTAGAGAATGTTTGTTAAATGTACGGAATAATGAATAATGACATTATAACTATGGAAAAATCCACGGTTTTCTTGGATGTCACCTTAGATTCTTAACTACAATGGGGCAACAATATATCGGCTGTCACGAATAAGCTAAGTCAGTTTATGCCATTAGAAAGTTACGATTAAGATTATAAGACAGTTTACTGATGTAGAATTCGCTAAACTTGTTTATTTTGCACACTTTCATAGCCTCATGTCCTATGGTATATTGATATTATGGATGTTGGGTTCAGCGGCTGACATTGAAGCTATATTTGTTTTGCAGAAAAGGGCAATCAGAACCATCTATAAATTAAAATTACGCCACTGTCTGCGCGAGAGATTTAAAGAAATAGGAATATTAACAGTAGCATCTCAATTTATTTACAGTGATATTATAATCATAAAAATCGAGGAGGATGGTTCAAGCAGAATAGTGATATGCAAAATCATTTAACTCAAAACAGACATATTTTTGGTTACGGATTCTTTTCGCCTACGTAGAGTACAACGTTCTTTTAAGGGGCTCAGTGTACGTTTTTACATTAAATTACCTAATTCAATACGTGATTTGCTTATTCAAATGTTTAAGAGGTCTCTGATATCCCAATCCCAGCTAGTAGGCAAAGGATTTCAGGAATATCGATATGAGGTAATTTTAGACAATTATTAAATTTTATCACTTCACTATATCCTTTAAGGCCGTTTCCTGAAAATTTTCAGTCTGTGTAGTTTCAGAGCCAATGTTCTCTGTGTAACCCGTCTTGTACTTAATATGTAGGACAATTTAAATTGTTTGTCTCATCTGGTCTCATCCGCATAATAATTATATTCATAATCGTTAGTAAAATCAGGGATGTATTCCTGTTATTTCCGCAGGGGGTTGGTTGTTCCATGTAAAATAATTCATTAATCCTATTTTGGATCTTATGCGCTATACACATATCGAATCGTCAGTATTCTGGAGCAGGGGATCTTGCTGTTTCGGTACAGCTATTTTGATTAAAATTAGACTGGAACTGATTTGGAACGCTGAATTTAAAATTATGTTGATGTGGAATGCCAAAAAAATTATTAGGTTCAAAAGGCGCACGCTGACCAGTGCTCTGTCCAAAACTGTAAGATGGTGGACCGAATTTATTCTGTTGAGCATAGTTTGGTCTAAAACAAACATTTAATGGAACACCAAAACGAAAATTATTTTGTGGCATGCCAAACCGGAAATTATTATTAGGCATTAAACTATAGGTTAAAAGTATGTTTTAATTTGGATGACCAAATTAGAACATACTTTTAACCTCAAAATCCTTAATAAATCCTAAGGAAGATTATACATAAAAACATTTATATATAATATATAAATGTATAAATATATAATATATTTATTATATACCGGGTGTAATCGTTAAGTGTGCACAGGCGATTATTCCGTAACTACAACAGATATCAAAAAACTTTAAACTGATATCGAAAGTACTTTACTTAATGAGTAAAATGACAATAATAACTTATTAAAAATAAAACGAGAAATATCCAAAAATTTTACATTAGACACTCCCATATATTTTGTTTCTTAGTAAGTACAAAATTTTGTATTCAAAGCAGATGTTCGAAGTGACGTCCTCGTTGTGCAATACAATCCATCCATCAGCCCTTGGAGGTCCACTGCTGGCCATAGGCCTCCCCTAACTTGCGCCACTCTGACCGGTCGTGATCCTTCTGAATCCAGCGGATGCCTGCTGTCTTCTTCCCTCATCAAGATACAACAAAAAAAATTGGCGGGAACGAGAACCCGCGATAAAGAATTTGAATTAAGAACGAACACCAAAGAGTATCTTTCTTTTTAACCGACTTCAAAAAAAGGAGGAGGTTCTCAATTCGACTGTATTTTTTTTTTATGTTTGTTACCTCGGAACTTTGGACTGGGTGAACCGATTTTGATGATTCTTTTTATAATCGAAAGCTGGTGCTTGTCGTGTGGTTCCACATAAATTTGAGCGATATATAACAATGGCATCCATGTCAAAAGTATATAAATCTTAAATTTGCATTAAGTATGTGCGCGACAAATGGACTATTAACTCAATATCACGCCAACCGATTTCAATGATTCTTTTTTGTTGGATGTACTTCATTTGAAGTCAGTTATTTTTTTGTTAAAATTTTAGATTTTTTTATTTAGTATGTTGCTTTTCAACCAGTTCAAATCAATATGATATTGAAACAAGGTTTATTATTAATTTGCAGTGGTAAGATAATTAATCTACACGTGTATCTACTTGAAATTCATCAATATTATATCATACATAATTATAAAATGATAAGGATAAAATGAGTATTACATAAAATAAGGAAAGTAAAACCTTTCTACTATCTCATACTAAATGTATGGGAGTGTTTAATATAAAATTTTTGGATATTTCTCGTTTTATTTTTAATAAGTTATTATTGTCATTTTACTCATTAGGTAAAGTACTTTCGATATCAGTTTAAAGTTTTTTGATATCTGTAATAGTTACGGAATAATCGCCTGTGCACACTTAACGATTACACCCGGTATACAATCATTTTTGCAACTGTTACTCCTTCGTCAGTAAGCCTATTCACTATCGCAAATAATGAACTTCTGACGCCCTGTATTTAGAGACAAAATTGGATGTATATAAGTATTATATAATATTATTCCTGGCTTTTTAATTTTAAATTTTCTACCTCAATTGCTTTACATTCTTTTGAACTAGGATCTCCAACATGTTTAGTATGTAATAATTTTAGTTTGTCGTATAATTTAAAAAAATCATACAAATCGTGCAAATAAAATCATAGAAATACTAATTACGAAAATATTATTCGTAAGGAAAGACACATGAATGTAAAACAGGATGTGAAAAGGTTTACTCACAGTTTAGTACTTATCCATGTTCCATAAAAGTCGATCGCACCACTGACGTCAT
Source organism: Thymelicus lineola (assembly GCA_963932265.1). Classification (NCBI taxonomy): domain Eukaryota; kingdom Metazoa; phylum Arthropoda; class Insecta; order Lepidoptera; family Hesperiidae; genus Thymelicus; species Thymelicus lineola. The sequence goes on from OZ010680.1 coordinate 13,153,800, forward strand.
CGCGTCACGCACTTCGTGACCACCACTCGCCCCTCACAAAATCTTATTTATTTGGTTTGCTTCCGCTGCGTCCGTGTAAAGACGGCTTTCGATTCCGGAAAATTACAGCGGATCCTACCGGCTGTGCTAGATTTGATTTGAGGAAGCGTAGAACTTTTTAAAGAATACAAAAGGCTAAGTTTGAGACTAATGTAATCGGCGGTTAACAATCGACTGCTCTTATTCTCTAAACAAAGGATGTACATAGTTGCAAAAATGTAACGTAAGAGGTGTTCTGTGAATCGAGAGCGGGATACATTACTGTCGACTAAACATAAAGATAGACTGGCTGGGAAGCCGATGTTGGTGGTATACCTAAGTTTAAAATGACATGAATAATTTTTTTTATTAATTGACTACTGATGATGGTTAAATTAATTACTGCTTATTATTATTGAATTTTTGAAGTTATACTTCTTTTGGCGCGATGGTGAAAAATGATGAGAGTGAATTTCTACGATGCGCGCGCACACCGACACCTAAATTCTGCATCGTGAAGTTAGCTCAATTCTGTATTTTTTCTGTATGCAAAAAAGTTTTCACAGTATTTACCTCATTACAAACGATTTTATAATCGATTGAATTGATTCATAATAATCGATTGATGGAATATAATAATATATTTTATGTATTATTTGTTAATTATAATTATAATATTAATTTATTTCTTACATGTTTTCGTATTCCATACATATTAAAACTATGTAATATATTTAGAATTACCATTCAATCGTTACGCTAATTTTATTAAATTACATTTCGAATATTTTGACATCGATTAATCGATTGACAACAAAGATGATGTAATCCCTAATAATGTCATTTTGGTAACCATAGTATTTATAAATAACACCACTGTACTGTCATATTTGTCATCGATCTTTCATGTTTCTACGCGTGGTTTTTTGTATTTTTCTATTAAATATTTTCAGCGTACCTATTTGGAGTCCTATTTACTATTGAAACTCATCGACACGCACACAGTTATTTTAATTTACTGTTGTATTCGATTTCGTACTTGTGTTTTGGTGAATGTGTTTTCGCAGTTTCGCTACAATTTCTGGCAAACCAATACTATATGAATATGGACTACTTAATCGCCTGTTTTGTGACTGACAAAGGTTCAGAATAAGTCCTGAACACTGGATAACGTACCCTATACATCTTTAGAAGATCAGTAGTTTGCTGTGGCCATACTTACAATGAGTATGTTATGGTATCTTGATTGGGCAAGGTACCAACGAAATATAGCGCCTCCTGCACAACTAGACGAACTATTAATATAAATGATAACTAATAAAATCTCTTGAAATATGCAATAGCTTTTATTATACAACCTTTTTATGACATTCGTTTTGGGTAAAAACCATTTAAGTAGTAGATAGTATAATAGACACCCGCCAACTTAGTTTTAACCATTAAACTCGTAGATTCTATTGGCAAGTCACTTATTAATTTTGGGATTTTATTATAGAAATGTACACCAAGCCCTATGAAAGATCGTTGCACTTTACTTTGGCGGAACGAAGGCGTAATTAATTGATACATTCTTTTTGTTTGGCGATTATTAATATCAAAATTTTGTTTATACGCGTTTATATTCTTCCTTATAAAAACTACATTATTAATTTATTAAGTAAAGTTGGTTAACCTTAGCTGTGTGTTGTAATGTTTAGTTTGTACGATTCCCTAACATGAAATATTACATGTTTCTTCTGATGTATATAAATATTATTTACTAGGTTGATCCAAAAGTAACGATACTAAAAATGATACACGTTCAAATAAAATAATGTATTATTTTACAGTCTCCTAACTAATCAGTTCACATTCTCGGTAGTTATATTAAAATTACAACAAATTGAATTGCTTTAAATTGGGTTGGCATGCGAATGATCCAAACGCACGCCTAATGATAAATAATCACTATCGGACGAACATGAATCATCAAAACTGCTCTCAGATTCCGTATCACACTCGTCTTTCAATTCTATAATAAATTTATCAATTTCCGTGTCTAAGCTTCCATCCATTTTACAAAACTTATCCTGAATATATCGCACATGTTTTATACGCAGTCGGGTTTTTTGTATTTTTTAATTTTTTTGTGTGTAATAGACCTATAATTGATTTAGTTGGAAAAATATTAGAACACGATTTCGTGAGCCATGACCACGTTTTATGCTATAATATGTACCTACATTTGCCCAAAATTCTTCTGTATTTTCATTGAGCGACTCAGTTTCTTTTGTTTTTTGTATTTATAACACTATTTTCTATTTTAATTTTCAATATTATATTACATTGGTAGAAAATGCAAAAAATCGGGAGAAACGATCGCTAAAACGGGATATCGGGAGACGATAACCAAAATCAGTAGATCTCCCGATAAATCGGGAACTTTTACAACACTCGTCACTTGACAGCAAGTAATGCTAATCTAATGGGAAGGTAATGACAGCTTGTCAGAGGTAAAATAACTGTGAACGGACTGTAGTAGTAAATAGTAATCGATACTTGTCTTTGGGACTAGGAGCACATTCTTTTTCTCTCCTTAATCTGTATTAAAGTTTAATGCCTGTCGGAAAATAAATTATTCTTCAACTGAACTGAATAAAATCTTTCTTTCCCTCCCCCCCACAAAAACTGGTTTTACAGCATGGTATCGTAATAGTTCTCGTAATAGAACATAGATGGTGTTTTTACAATTGTAAAAACAGAAAAAAAAAGATTTACAATTGATTTGTTTTTGCAATTGTAAAAACACCATCTATGTTCTATTACGAGAACTATTACGATACGTAGCAAAGTAATATTAGAATATACTACAAAATTAATCACAGATGGCGCTTAACACTTATATGTAGTTTGGCTATAGAGATTCGTAAATTAAATTATTTCAAAATATTATTTCATTTTTATTTTTAGTATTGCTGTTTTTGAATATTGTATTTTGAACAATGTTTTTTTAATATTGTTTTTTGATTTTTTTTTCATGTCAAAGAAGTATAACTTCTCACGCGCGTACAAAAGTACACGCACCCTTTTTTTTTTTAATGATTAATATTTAATTGAAGGATTGCTGAGTGTATTTTATTTAAAATTGTAATGTAAATTGAAACTTAATTAGGCACACTAACGAATTAGGAATACATGTAATGTTAGTTTTTAAGCCTGTGGATTAAATAAATAAAAAAAAAAGTTTATGGAGATATTTTTAAAAGACGATAACTTTTAAAGTACTTGCAAGGAACTCGATAAACTTTGTCTTGTCTTGAGCTCTAGGAAATAAAAGGTACATTGTTACATTTTACCTACATAATTATGTTTAAATAAAATTTTATTTATAATTGTCTACACTTATGTACTCAATGGATTATTTCATTATGTAACATAATATTACCAAAGGTGTTAATATAGTTTGCATAGGAGATCTCAAGGATCAAGGAAAATATTTATTAAATAATTATGTACATATTTGATAAACCCAGAAACCGAATATCCAGCTGCGAGGCAAGCAGTAACTCAGTAGTGCAATTAACATTTATTTAATGTATCTACTTGGGAGTCTTGGGACTATATTAACATTATGTCACAATGGTCCATTGAAGTATAATGACATAGAACAGAACAGACATCTCGAACAAAATGTGTGTCCCAAAACCGCGATGACGCGTTGTCTTTTCAAACTCTAGAAGGTGATTTACACACTTGCCATAGAGTAACTTTGTATAAGACACTTGCCGAACCACGACAAACAGTCAACGACTCTAAATCTTTAGATCTTCCAAATGTTTGATTTAATGTTTAATTGAATTCACTGAGTAATATAATACACATAATTTATTATTTACCAAAGAGTAGGTACTATAGTCATTCTTATCGGGCTTATTTATTTGTCCATTAACACGCTTACGGCTTGCCAAGTGTGTAAGCCGGCCTCATGATTTTTTCAATTCAATTCAATTCCATTCAAGTCAATTTATTTGCATTTTATTCAAAAATGGCGGGAACATTACACGATAATTGAAATAAATTCGTTTTAGTTGATTTAAGTTAATATTTTGTTTTCTTACTGATGAAAAGTAATACCATTTTCTTTTTTGTTTTTTTTACGTGCAATTGTGACAGGTTCATATCACGCAAGACGGCATTTTTTCAGTTTGTTATTAAACAATTTTGGCATGCGGCCGCAATGAGCGCAGGCGAGTGACAGGTGAGTGAGTGAATGAAGTAAGCCACCCTGGCTGCAATGCATTTCCCCAACTCGATGTTCGAGGTGTCTGTTCTATACGAAGAAATAGTGCTTCAATGCAATGGTCACAGAATTCACATTAATTAACACATACATAAAGTATTGATTATATTGGTATCGGCCTTATTCTGACCTATCTTCTCAATTCTCAAATCCATGTCGCTGTAATTTTAACAGACTTCAAAAAAAGGAGGAGGTTCTCAATTCGACTGTATTTTTTTTATGTTTGTTACCTCAGAACTTTGGACTGGGTGAACCGATTTTGATAATTATTTTTTTTATCGAAAGCTGGTGCTTGTCGTGTGGTCCCACATAAATTCGAACGAAATCTGACAATGGCGTCCATGTCAAAAGCATATATGTCTTAAATTTGCATAAAGTATGTGCGCCATAAAATGGACGAATAACTCAACTATCTTTTTCGCGCGCAACTATAGCCGAGCCCCGAGGTTATAGGTACACCACAGATAAATAGATATTTACTCTCTTTTGTGTGACGTTATAATACCACCCATGCGTTTTATGTGTGTGTGGAATCATGCGGCGGTTACCCAGCGTGCCATTTTTAAACATCGAACGTAATATAGGTAACCTATCTACCTCTTTTTTCTAAGATCATTGACTTCCTCATGCTGGGGCCACACTAACGGGAAATGCCATTAATTATCGCGATGATGGACGTTTAACGTAGGTGTAGCCACGACTTATCGCGATAATTTGACAACGGCATTCACACTGCCATTCGACAGTAGGCGATAGCTCAAATGGCGGTACATCAAAGAGATTATCGCGAGAATGAATGCGTTGAAGCGGCCACACTACGTATGTCAGTGTGAATCGTGAGCGCGATTGGATCGCACGTATTTGTCATTTAATTACCTACTATGGCTGAGTGGAGTAATCCAAACCATCTTCTTTTTCTTTGTATCCTTTTTTTCTTCGTTCGGTAATGATAAAATATATTCATATAATAACTAGCTGACCCGGCGAACTTCGTATCGCCTAACAATTGATCAGTTATCGACCGGAGAGGAAAAATGATTAAATTACTAAAATGGCTATTAAAAAATAAGGGTTGATCGTAGAAGGGTGAAAATTGAGGATTGTATGTATTTTTGTATGTTGTATCATAAAAAAATAGAAATTAAAAATTTTGTCTAAAAAATAAAAATAAAAATTTAGGGGTGGACTACCCCTAATATTTAGGGGGATGAAAAATAGATGTTGGCCGATTCTCATAGATACCGGATAAGCACAAAAAATTTCATCAAAATCGGTCAAGCCGTTTCGGAGGAGTATGGCAACGAAAACTGTGACAGGAGAATTTTATATATTAGATAATTTACACTCATCAAATACAGATTCGCACCGTCAACGTCCATCTTGGTTGAAATTTATGAATTTTATGAAATTTATTTATGGAACATTATCGCCAATTTTATCGCCAAGAATGGGCATTCACGTTGCCCGTTCAAGTGTAGCCACTCACTTTATCGCGGTAATAATTAACGCAATATTTATCGCGATGATAGGCATTAACGTTTCCTGTAGTGTGGCCCCAACATCATAATGTAATATGCTGTCATAAAAACTTTAATTTCACTCCATGTTCTCTACAGTCCCAGGATATTATTTTCGTATCATTCGATTGTGTTAAAATATTTTTATAAGTGCGGTGCACTTAAAATAAAAGAAATTTACTGTAATGCAATAAATAATATTGTTTGATTTCATTATCACCTTATACAAAAATAATAATATGAAATCATCAGTTTTCATGACATTAGGATAATTTTGAAGAAATTATAATAAATTATAATAATGTGTTAATTCAATATTATAATTTTCTACCACCAGAAAAATTATTACAAAACATTTTGAAGAACCATATCAAAATAGGACACAAGTAGTAAAATTTTTATGAGTGAGTGTGGACACCCTACAATTATTATGAAGGACAACCTCAATCCAGTCCGGATTTGTCAATAGGCCGTATAGGATTTAAGAAGATGATAATTATAGATCATTTTGCTATTAAAAAGTGCCGTAACAATTGTAATTATTGAAGTTATAATTCGTTTGACGCGATGGAGAAAAATTATGAGAGTGAATTTTTACGATGCGCGCGCACACCGACACCTAAATTCTACATCGTGAAGTTAGTTCTAGGTGGCATGGATGATGTTTTTACAATTGTAAAAACACCACCTATGTTTTATTACGAGAACTATTACGATACGTAGCAAAGTAATATTAGAATACACTACAATATTAATCACAGATGGCGCTTAAAACATATAGTTTGGCTATAGAGATTCGTAAATTAATTTATTTCAAAATATTAATTAATTTTTATTTTTATATTGCTGTTTTTGAATATTGTATTTTGAACAATGTTGTTTTAATATTGTAACTTCTCACGCGCGTACATAAGTACACGTTTATGTTTTTTACGCACTTTCTTTGTGACTAATTCAGTGCCTTCCTTACTATAAATGGAAAATTATTATTTTAGAAAGGTACCTGGGGCAGCGGAAATAAATTGGCCTACACTCATAAAATTTTTTAAATCCAGCACTGCTTCAATCCGCTTATGATTGGTCGAATCGAATAGTCATTCCTTTGTGATGTCTTCCGTCTTCATGTACCTCTACAAAGTTACTTTTCCAGTTAGAGTTATACATCCATGGATGTATATAGATATGTATTATCTATGTCAGTGTTTAAGTAGTCTGTGACCTTTACTAATCACTTCACTGACTTCACTCACTGTCACTGCTGTCACTTGTCAGTGTCACTCACTCGTATGTTGTGCGAATGCGAATTTTGGTTTGTTCGTTGAATAATATATTATTCAAATTGAAATATTTCATTCATCCTACTACAGACCAACAGTGAACAAGTAATAAAGGACGATGCGATTATTTTTATATTTATTTATTTGCGTTCAATTATGTGTGACGGTACATTCTTTTAAACGGTTTCGGCTCGGTCGAACCCAATGGGGTGGTTTAGGTGCACCCGCAGGGTCGGAAGACATTCCGACGCCAACTGAGGAATGGTTTGTCCAGAAATTGGATCATTTTTCACCAACAGATCAACGAACATGGCGACAGGTTAGTACTGAAAAATAGACCTTTAAAAGTTGTTAGTCCAAATTACACTCATGTTATGGGTTTCGTAAAATAAATTGCAACTGAAGCATACAAAACAAAAATAATTTACAGTTGATTTAACTTAAATTTAGAAGGTGCATCACAGATACATTTTATATTTTTAGTAGAATTTTCTGTAAAAACGTGTTTTTTAATTTTTTTAACTATTAGGTATTTATTTTTCAATGTTTTAATTGGATTTTCTGTTGATGGAGAAGATTCATTTTTCAGATGAATTTGAAGATTTTCAGTTTTTTTAACTAGGTATTTTTTTAAATGAAACTTAAGTGCTCTGCTTTTTTTCTTTCTATTTTTATTAAAATATTGAATTATCATTGGTCAACTTCGATTCAATCCGACGTCTAGAAGGAGGTCAAAATCGTGTTCAAAGTTTTTGTTACATAGGCACATACTAACATAGGTCAAAATCATGTACAAAGTTTCTGTTACTTAGGCACATACTAATATACATATGAAGCTATTAAAATCGTGTTAAAAAGGATCTTATACTATTGTCTCAACCTTTGTTCAGAAGGTTGACCCACAAACCACAGAAATTGGCTTGGACTCAACTACAAAATTGATTAGATACTAGTTTATCAGCAACTTGGGTGAAAAGGAAAAGTGAAAAATTTAATAATTGTAATTTTAATGACTATGCCCATCTCACTATGCTCACATTCGAACAACAGTTACAGATTGTCTACTTTAAAAATGAATACGCCCCCACTAACATATAAATGGAAATAAGAAACATGCTCCAGTTTTATAAATTATATAAGCCGCGCCATTAAAGAAACGAATCTAAAATGGCGGAAATTATCATTCCCCCTCACTCGTACGCTAAAGACAGAAAATAACGTGCGAGTGAGGGGGAATGATAATTTCCGCCATTTTAGATTCGTTTCTTTAATAGCGCGGCTTATATTATACCTCCATTAACAACAGTGAAACTTGCATCCAATTTGGTTCAGTAGTTATTGTGTGATTGAACATACAGACAGGCAGAATATTCTGATAATTATTGTTTTGACTTCTGCAATAAAAAAGTCAAAACACTCCTTATTATAATATTAGTTTAGATGTACAGTATGGACATCTACTATTAAAAAAAATATTTCAATATACATGTCCCAAAAGGAGTATGAAAAACTAGATCTAGATTTTTAAATATTTCCTTAGTAAAAGTGTTACTGTTTTTGAGATTTTGACATACTCTAACTTTTATTCAATTTGGTTATGTTACGATGTCTTTTCAGCGGTTTTTTGTGAACCATAAGTTCTATGACTGGAAGAAAAAAGATGGTCCCATTTTCTTGATGATCGGGGGAGAGGGCCCTGCTGATGCTCGTTGGATGGTGAAAGGTGCATGGATTGAATACGCTGAGAAAATGAAAGCCTTGTGCATAATGTTGGAACATCGATATTATGGCAAAAGTCACCCTGTGCCGTAAGTTTGCTTTATGTTCTGACTTGAGTCATCCTGGAGTGAAGACAATAATGGACACCAACGTAGAAACAAATTGAATAGTCACATATACTGTCTTATTCATAAACTCTTAATAAACTCATTTTAGCTTTTGCACTGTTTAGCTATTGTATGTTTTTAACCCCTGACACAAACAGAGGCATGTTATAAGTTTGATGTGTCTGTGTATCCGTGGATCTGTATGTATGTCTGTGGCATCATAGCACTCAAATGGATGAACCAATTTTGATCTTGTTGTTATTGTTTGAAAGGTGACTTAATCGAGATTGTTCTTAGCTAATTAATGTTATATGTTTATTGTTATAATATTTATTGTTTTCCATAAGAGTGAAAGGAACAAAACAGTAAGGTTTGAAGAAGTAACTTGGATGTAGATAGTATTAATAGAACGAGAGTGAAGGTGGTACAACTTCCGGGTTATGCCAAATTATACTATATGAGGTGGAATGGTCTATTGTGTCATTTATGAATTGGTATGACTGGTATATAGTATAATATCCAATTTAACTTTCCACATTAAAATTATTTACAAGTTCTACTGATTATTTATTATAAACCCAGTGTTATCTTCAACAAAAATAACATTTATAAAGATAAATTGGCATTCCACTTTTGTTATCTAAAAACCATATAATGCTGACTTTATAATAATGTTGCTAATATTGTTGCCTACTTATAATAATAAACAAAGAAATTGCGCATTATGCCCACCTACTTCTAAATAAACTACTATTGAAAGTCTCAGTCTAGTCAATAATAAAAATAAATGTAATCTCATGAGCACACACTACAGATAACCCTAAATATATTCAAACTTTTTTGTCCTATTTGTCATTTATAAACACTTAATTACTTGGTTCATGTAGCTATTCATTCTTTTTGGCGTCTATGGCTGTAGTTACACCATTAACTATTTGGTTACATATTTGTATTTTATTTACGGTCAAATTAGTTAATCTGATGGTAAATGGTCATAAGCTTGAAACGTGTTGTTATTTGTAGAACAAGAAGGCAGCTCTGAATCAATGGCATGCCTAGCTCGTCAGAAGGCCAGTTGTGTCGTACAACTCAGGATCTCAGGATCTTTGGCCGACCACACAGAACATTTCATTCCATACATATAATATTTACCAAGAAATAATGTGAGTGTTAACAGCTGCAGAGTGATAATATTATAGTAAAGCAATGATATTAAGCTGGGCTTTTCGGCTTGTATGGCTGTACCGCCACTGCCTCTGATAATATCGTATTCTACTTTGACCTTGAAGAAAGACTAGAATCAGCCATGTTTGTGAGGAAAAATATAAATAGTATGTTTGAACATGTAAAGAGCGAAAGGCGGAATAATAATTTAATCATCCCGGTATCCCGACTAGACATGTTTAGAAAAAGTCCGCAATATCAATGTGTGCAAATATATAACAAAATACCAAAAGCACTAAAAGTAGAAGAATCCGATAATGTATTTAAAAATAAACTAAAAACTATTCTTATAAACAAGTCATACTACACAATAAAAGAATTTATGGAGGACAATGACATATTTAAAATAAAAAAATAAAATCCAATTTTTTAAATGATGACAATTTTATTATTGAGAATATAATATAATCTATGCTAAATTAATTAAATTTGATATTATCACTAATTAAATTAAAATAATAATAATAAATAATAATAACAAAATAATAATATAAATCCTGACTAATGCCGGTAATAAATTCAATTTATTATTATAACTAGAATAAAATTACTCCATCCACTACATTAAAGAAGCAAGATTAATGCAGCCTCTCCCTTGCCTCGAGTTGCTATGCCTAACAAGGTGCATGTGTTCATTGTATTTATATTATGATATTTAATGTAATGTAACATGTGTATGCAATAAAGAAATTATGAATTATAATTATGAAAGTCATGAATTCATACTTAATTATTTTTTAATTGACATTGTAAACAATATTTCTCCACTGATTGTAGTTGAAAGTAGCCTGCTATTGACCTTGCCATGCAATTATCGTCATGTTTAAACTAGGCAGTATAGATTTTTACTATACTACTTATGATATTTATTTTATTTGCCCATATTTAAATCCAGTTGCATTGATTGTGGTCATGGTTAAGCTCAGCTTCGGTGTATAAAATAAATATCGTGAGCCCTATCATAGTAAAATGTGTTTAGTCCACGATGAGTTAAGTTTAAAATCATGTTGGTGGTATAGTCTAAACTTTAAATTCTAAATACTTCCTTAGATGGGACCTGGACCATTGACCTACTGGGCTTGTGTGCTCGTTCACTCCACCTAAAAATACATGTGTTTAAATGTATTTTTTCACTCTGTTTCAGAGACATGTCAGTAAAAAACCTTCAGTATCTGAACTCGCGTCAGGCCCTAGCCGACTTGGCAAACTTCATTGGCCAGGTGAACGCCAAGTACAACCTTGAGAATGTGAAGTGGATAGTGTTTGGAGGGTCGTACCCGGGTTCCTTGGCTGCTTGGATGAGGCTGAAGTACCCTCATCTGGTGTATGCTGCTGTGTCTTCTAGTGGACCGCTCGTGGCCAAGACTAACTTTGAGGGTAAGTTTTCTCGATTTCTATGTCAAGTTAAAACTCATTTATTTCATATTAACTATTAATCAATACAAATACAATATAACTATTAATCAATACAATCTATACAATTTGATGTACATAGTCAAATCTTTTGAATCCACCACTGCATCCGGACATGTGCCTTGTAAAGGGGAGAAGAAATGTCAAACTAATTCCTCTGCATTGTCTTTTAAAAACAATGCTACATTATGTACTAATAAATGTGAGGTGTAATAAACAATAAACAATTATAAGTTTGCACATATCATTAAACATAATATTTATTATGTAACATAACCTTAACCATAATTTTAACTATACATTTTCCCCTTTAAAATCTCCAGTTTATTTCATTTATTTTCCCCATGATTTTAATTTTAATCTACAGTATTAAAAATAAATATTCGTACTCGTTGCCTGTTGTAGGTTGGTATCATCCATCATTGCTCCTTTACGAGTCCACAAGACATAGGCCTCTATTAATTTTAATATTTTTCTTAAGTGAGTATACTAAGTAAATATGAATTCGGCAGAGTATTTCGAGGTGGTAATAGAGTCACTGCGAGCTAAGACTGGGAACGATAACTGCGGCTACGGCGTGAGGGAGGCGCACAGTGCAGTGGTCGCCTTTATTGCTAACATGCCGGAGGTCATTGACCGGGCTTTCAAGTACGTATAGACAGTCTCGGGGATCTTAGATTATTTACAATAAAAATACAATTTTGCGGAGCGCGTCTTCTGTATTATTATGTACTACAGTGCAACCTCTATATAACGAACCTGAAGGGGATTAGAAGAAAATCGTTATATCAAGTAATTTGTTATGATGAGGTTTGCCATATACCTAGAGGTTAGGTTAGTCTGCGATTCGTTTTAATAAGGTAAAAAAAAATCAGCCATTGTAAAGTTTAAAACTAATAACAACGACGAACGACAGTTTACATTACTTAACATCAAACAACAATGATTGTCGTACAAAAAAATTAACATTTCTGAACCTATCGAGGCATGAATTGTGAAATTATGTGCGATGAATTGATGGATATGTTATGTAAAGGTAATAAGTTGCCAAAAATCGTTAACTAGAGGTTAATAATACTTTCTGTTTGTATTCTGCAATGATTGAACATTCGCTATAAAAAGGTTTTTGATTTTGTTCGTAACGTAAAGGTATATTTTGAATTGGCTCTTAGGGCAGTACTACGGGATTTGGAAAAATTCGCTAATTCAAGGAAATCGTTATATTGAGGTTCGTTATATTAAGGTTGCACTGTATTGCCTCTGTGTTTTTCTTACTTCTTTTGTATCCTTCTTAAAGGTTGCCTGGAAGAAGTCGCTATGTAGCGATAAGGCCGCCTGTTGTTTTGTACCATCTTAACTGTTATTCTTGTACGATTGTATAATATGTGGTGTGCAAACAATAAAGAGTTATACGAGTATATCTATCTATCTATTGTCTTCAGTGGTAATCCGTGAATAATTTGGTTGGTTGACCACAGACTGTGCTCGCCGCTGAAGAACGCGTCAGCTCTGGACGTGACGACGTTCTATAGCAACATCGCCGACGCGTTCGCTGAGGTGGTACAGTACAATGAGGACAATAGGCTCTCTGTGGACGAGCGGTTCAAAAACGTCACTATTAACACGGTAATCTTTTATAATATAATATAATATAAGCAAAATTATTATTTTTCACTCTGTTTTTGCAAAAAAGTATAGAAAACCGTATTTATGAATTACCCCGTGAAAACTATGGGCCTTCTCTTATACTACGGATGGTCACAAAGGGGGTGTAGGGGGGTAAAAAATTGGAAAAAATGGGTCACGTAGTTTTGGTATGTTCCCTAATAATTACCCTATACGTTAGTTCATAGCCGCGATAGCCTAGCGGTTAGAACGTTGGTCTCCCGAACGCGGGGGCACGGGTTCAAATCCTGGCACGCACCTCTAATTTTCAAACATTATGTGCGTATTACTAGTTAATTATCACTTGCTTCGGTGAAGGAAAACATCGTGAGGAAACCTGCACACCGGAGAGTTCTCCATAAAGTTCTCAAAGGTGTGTGAAGTCTACCAATCCGCACTTGGCCAGCGTGGTAGACTATGGCCTGTACCCCTCACATTGTGAGCGGAGACCCCGAGCCCAGCAGTGGGACAATTATGGGTTGTTGCTTTGCTTTGCTTTTAGTTCATATCATGGTCTACCTGTTTGCTAAATTTCATGAAAATCCGTTATGTAGTTATAGCGTGAAAGAGTATCAAACATCTACACTAACTTACATTTATAATATTACTAGCTGTGTCCGCAACTTCGTTTGCGTGGGAGCGTTTCCCGCGAAAATCCCGATCCCCTGGGCACCCTAACCACACTTATACTTTATGACTTATTCTCATCTATACTAATATTATAAAGAGGAAAGATTTGATTGTTTGTTTGCATTGAATAGCCTCCGAAACTACCAAACCGTATTGAAAAATTATTTCACTAATGGGAAGCTACACTATCCCCGGGTGACATAGGCTATATTATATTATTAAAAAAATGGGATCCTTAATAAAACTCCAATAGTGTAACCCAAGTTGTACCTAAAAAATAAAGAAAACCGAAGCAAAGCGAGGGCGGTTACTCGTAACTAATAAATGTACACAAAAAATTCATAAAATCGGTCGAACAGTTTCGAAGGAGTGCGACCAAAAACAACATTAGTACTTAACATAACTATGCCAAGATCAAAGTCTAAACACGGTACCTATAAAACTGTGTACTATTATATAAATATTCCAGATATGTGAAATGCTGGATGATCACAGACACCCATACTACATGAATCTGGGTAACGTGACAAACCTGATGCTGGAGAGGAACAAACAGAAATGTCTGGACTACAGCTACGATAACATGATCAAGGAAATGCGGTCGGTTGCATGGAGTCTTGATGCAGGTTGGTGCATAGTCTGAATTTTAACAAATAAATAAATAAGCACCTTAAAGAAATGGTCTTCGAAAAACCTTTAACAAGTACAATACATGTAATTTAAGGAGTTCCCCTAAGTTTCTCATGGAAATGGAAAATGCAAAAAATGTGAGACCAATCTGGAATGTAAATTTTCAAATGAAACAAAAATCTTTAAATATTATGTCATATATCCGACCGACCCAAAAATTGAAATATAATCGTATCGCTACCAATTTCTATCAGTTATAAATTTTTCGATTAATTTAGAAGAAATATTTATCGGAAAAGCTCGCTATCCTAGGAGTCTCTCTTTATGTTTATACATAGTGTCTATTGAACTTTATGAATAATGTAATCCACCAGTAATTTCGATAAAAAAATTAATACAATACAATTTACCGGTTACATGAATCGTAAGATATTTATTTTGTTAATCATGAAAACATCACTAGTAAAAAACAGGCAACATTGTTTTTGCATTTGACATTAGCATGTGTCAATTCACAACAACAACAACAAAATCCTCTTTATTGTACACCAAAATTATATCCAAATACATTTTACTACATACACACACACAGGTAATAATTTTTACCCGTGTGTGTGTAAGAAGATAGCGATCTTGATTTAACATAATAATATATTTATGTTGAAAGCGTTCTTTTAAGTAGTCTGGAGTTCTTGGGTTAAACAGGGCGCAGTACAAAGCAGAAAGAATATGACTATTCCGGCGAAGACAAATTGGGAGCCACTAGAAATATGATCATATTTTCGAACACCAAATATGAATCGTATACAAACATTTTGAAGACAATCAAGTTTGTTTAATTGCTCCTCAGTTAGATCTAGATAGCAAACATCAGCATAGTCAAGGATTGGAAGTAGTAAAGATGTAGCAAGCGTAATTCACTTTGCCGAATTAAAAACCAGATATTACTATTAACTGTTATTATTGTGTGGTATCAGGTCGTCAATGGTTCTACCAGACGTGCACGGAGTTTGGTTTCTACCAGACGTCAACGGGTGAGAAGAACGCGTTCGGCGGCGACTGCGATCTCAACTACTACTTGAGACAGTGCCAGGACGTCTTCGGACCCAAGTTAGTACGCTTATCTATCTGTAATCCACAGTCAGCTGGCGATCTTTCTTTGTACGAGTACGAGTGCATTGTACTTTGTGCATTGTCCTTGGGCCAAGCACGTAGTTACATACCTTGGTTACGTATTGGGGCGGCTTAGAATACTAACCTCAATCCCACGCCGGATTGGTGTCGTAAGAGTTGACTAAATCCGGCCCGCTGGTGGTAGGGCGTTCAGAGGGATTATATTGGTAGTATTGATTTTAATTGTTTATACCATTATTACTATTATTATTTCTTCAGGGGTTCGCCTGGATAGCTACCACCCTCGAGCATGAGTCAGCCGCCAAACGACTCGTCGTGTTCCGGCTGGGGGCTTGAGAGCCAGTTCTTTCTTTCTTTTTCTTCTCTTTTTCTTGGCCGGCAACGCATCAGTGATGTTTTTGGTGTTGCTGATGTTCATGGGCGACGATAGCCACTTATCATCAGATGAATCGTAAGCTTGTTTGCCGGCTATTTCCATAAAAAATAAACTAAGTCCGTAGACACAATGGCGTGATTAAGCACTTATCTGACATCAATAAAATCCATGTCAACTAGCAACTCAAATTAGTGCAATAAATATCTACGGTCAGCTCACAGTGGTCACGCTGCTCCAGTACTCACCATTATATTGAATGTTACGCCGTACATTCATTTTGGTCCTTCGAGCCTGCACTCCGGCATAATACTAGGAGTACGAGTTACGCCATACAATCTTCTTTATCTTCTCTGGCTGTGAAGTGAGGACAGACACACGAGCGATCCTATAAGGGTTCCGTTTTTTCTTTTTTCGTACGGAACCCTAAAACGCGCAAAAGTGTATTAATTATTTTGATTTGTTATAGTGTTTGTTGGTGTTACTTTACCTGTTAATAATTTATGGCACCTGTTAATTAATACAATAAAATATACAACTAAGGCTGCCAAGGTTTTTTCCATATTTAGAGTAAATAGTGCTTTCAAAACATAAAATTCAACAAAATCGGGAGATACAGTTTGGCGTTGTAGTTTCGAATCTATCATCTACATCCAAAATTAAATTATAATATACCACTGGATAGCTAAAGGATCAAAAAATTCATTTCGATAAATGAGGACAGTGACGAATCGCGCGCGGTGGAGGGGGAAGCGCCGCCATTTTGAGGTTATTTTGCTACGTAATATCGAGATTTGCAATTAGTATAACTTTTGACTCGGAGAAGCTACGATGTTCGTTTAAGTTTTAATTGTCAGCTGTCGTCATAATCTATCGATTGTTTATATAACATTAAGTTTAAAATATTTTATTTAAAAAATATAACGTTACATAAACGTATTCACGTACAACACACGGCCGAGTCCATGACACAGCCAAACTCCATTTTTTTGCACGTCATTAAATTTTTCACTAATATGTTATTTTTGGTGACAGATTCAACGCATCGTTCGTGAAGGCAGCGGTCCGGGACACAAACATTTACTACGGCGGGACAAACATCGCCGCGAGCAGAGTGTTGTATGTACAAGGCTCTATCGACCCGTGGCACGCCCTGGGACTCACTGCCACAAGAGACCCCAGCTCGCCTGTCATATATATTAATGGTAAGTTGACACCTGTTGAACACTTCTTTGTACTCCATTTTATAACGAGTCCTTTTTGGTAAATACCTCCCCAACTCAGAGTCACTAACGGTTACTTATTATAAATTGCTCCTTAGTACAGAATTTGTGGTGATTCTTTACTAAGGAGCGATTTAAGTAACCATTAGTGACTCTTTATTATAGTGACTCTGAGCAGTGATAGCCTAGTGGTTAGAACGTTGGTCTCCCGAACGCGGGGGCCCGGGTTCAAATCCTGGCACGCACCTCTAATTTTCAAATATTATGTGCGTATTACAAGTTAATTATCACTTGCTTCGGTGAAGGAAAACATCGTGAGGAAACCTGCACACCTGAGAGTTCTCCATAATGTTCTCAAAGGTGTGTGAAGTCTACCAATCCGCACTTGGCCAGCGTGGTAGACTATGGCCTGTACCCCTCACATTGTGAGAGGAGACCCCGAGCCCAACAGTGGGACAATTATGGGTTGTTGCTAGTGACTCTTTGGGGCGTTAGTGTCTTTGTGATAATTTGTATGATATACTAATAATCTTAAATTAAAATTTAAAATCCCCGGACAGTATTATTTACACTAAACATAGCTAAGAACTCTCGATTGTCACCTTTCAAACAAAAAAACTAGATCAAAATCGGTTCATCCGTTTGGGAACTACGATGCCACCGACAGACATATAGATACACGTCAAACTTATAACACCCCTCTTTTTTGTCGGTGGTTAAAAATACGACTGACACAAAATGATAAGAATTTAAAGACAAATAATCATTTAATGCCGAAACATTTTTGATGTGAAACATCTATAGGCGAGGGGTAAACCTGATTTTTGGCGCGGTGAGTGGCGACGCTTCGCCGCACTATATTATAATTAATACGGAAAAAAAAATAATAGCACAATGTGGGTAATCATAAATAAACTTAGTTTGATAGGCTGTAGCATACAGTAGGACAAAACTGTCATCATTTTCTGGAGACAATTCGTAATATTGTATTTTTTCATCATGCCATATTTAGTTCCTGTCATAATCTGTACTTGTATGCCTATTAGTTGTCTATAATAATTTCGATGTTTCACATCTACCAGCCGCCCCATGACGGCTTACATTTTTTATTATATATGTATTTTATTTGTCCGTAGGAACCGCTCACTGTGCCAATATGTATCCGTCGACGGAGAGAGATTTGCCGGCGCTACGGCAGGCGCGCGTCCAAATCTACAACCAGTTGCTACAATGGATTGCCAGCAAATAACTCTACAAACACCGAATGATACAGAAACCGAACCAAATATAACGACAAGTCTGGATATTGTTAGAAAAAGAAAAAATGCTGTTGTAAAAAAATAATAATAAAAAAATTCCATAAAAAGATAGTAGGAAATTTTCCACTATGGAAACTTTGATGTAACATATATAGTCAATCTGGGTAACCTTAAAAATAATTCATATGAATAAATATTTACATCGACACTTGAAAGGAAACATTGACTAAGCGACAATGAGTTAACTTTACAGGAGAGCACTTTAAAGTTGGAATTTTTAGAAAAGTTGTTGTATATGCCACAATATAGATGATAAAATAAGGATTCCATAACAGTAAGAATAACGTCGGTAGGATTACAAAAAAATATGATTTTTTTTCTAAAAATTCCAACTTTAAACTGCTCTCCTGTAAAGTTAGCTCAATGTCGCTCAGTTAATGTTTTCTTCATTATAAAAATAGATACTGCTTTGTGTTACTGATATCCTTGGACAATGGTATCTATTTACCATCAGGTGGTTTGTCGGTTCCTTTGTCGTTTGAACACACATCAAATTTAATTTACTTTCAATTTCACCTAACCTAATTTACCAAACTTATTTTAACTTTGTCCAAGCCAAGTATGTGCCAAAGAAAATGTATTGGAATTCAAAGTTACCCAAGTTGACTGTATTGTAGTAGGACATAAACTTAACTGTTACTTATCCAAAGAATGTTGGATCTCTGTGTTGTGGAATTTACAAAGAAATTACGAATTTCAGTCATATCGTGTAGAAAATAGTTAGATATTATTGAATATTAATTTTAATTGTAGTTTTAAGGGAGGCCAATGTACGTAGTTTATACTGGATACGATTGTAAACTCAATTCGAATCTCAACTGAAGACTTGAGCATTAATTAAATATGTCAATGAAGGATTATGGCAATTTGTTTTACTTAAATCCTTTCGCTATATAACATGAAATGATTTGCACTTAATAATTAGTTCTTAATAAGTTCAAACGTAAACAATGAAAACGTTTTAACTCTATAAACAATCTAATAAACAATAACACGTTATTATTGTGTTCTTGAACAGTCGCAGTGTTTCAAAATGACATCTACTTGTCTCGCTTGCTCGCAGCCGACTAAAATGCGTTAGTCCACGTGGAGTCAATACAGGTGTCCAAACTTTTAGTACTGAACAGCCTGTTTATACATATAGGACCTTGACAAATACGGTGTAGGTATTGTATACCACAATAACACAAATAAACTGGAAAATCGCGAATTTGCATTTTTTTATGGGTACTGCGAAATCCGTCTTAAGAAATAATATTTTATACCCTTATATGTGTTTCATAAAAATGATCCACTATATAAATGCTAGATAATATAAATATCTGAGGGCACGGTCGTGCCCCCGCCAAGACGAAGGCAACAAATAAATAAATGATTTCAAATTTTTTGAATATCAAATAAAAAGGCAGTTTCTATACATCGTGTATTATTGAACCATTAACAATATTACTAACAACATTTAATCATAAACGAAAAATAAACTATGCCCCAACTCAGAGCCACTAACTGTAACTTAAATTTAAATTGCACCTTAGTACAGAATTTGTATAGTGATAAGGGTGACTAAGGAGCGATTAAAGTAACCGTTAGTGACTCTGAGTTGGGGCGTTAGTATGATAAAATTACCCACATACCTTTAACACAGCATCTGATATGATACAACATTAGGAAAAATTGAATATTATTGTCTTTTAAATACTATCACATGGTTTAACTTACATTCTAACTCATATTCATGTATTCATTCATGTATTTACTAAACATATGGGTAAGTATTAATAGGAAAACTTTTATTTTATAGTATAACTCAATTTATTCTTCATACTCGTACGTGTTTAAGTACTCTGTGGAGTGTATAACATAATGTTCTACATTTTACCCCTTTTTAAGTGCTTAGGGCGGATTCAAACAAGTAATCTCTTTTAATAGTATTCATTAGTCTGTGACCATTGAAGTATAATGTCATAGAACAGACATCTCGAACAAAATGTGTCATGCCGGGAGGTTCTATTTTCAACATTGAGCCCCCGTTCTCCTTTCAAAATGGAACGAATCCATTGAAGATTGAAGCCACGTGGCGCCAATACATTGGGACATACATAGTGTTCGCGGTGTCGGTTCTATACACTAGTAATAATACTCGTACTTCAATGTCTGTCACTCATTCCTTGTAAAGTTGACGAATGATGGTCATAAAGAGCTACTATCCTAATTTTGCTGTCCTATAATGATGTCAATCGTTGTTACCATGCCAAAATCCAAATGAAGTATATATGAAGTTATAATAGCTGAATAACAAGCATACAAGTTTGGCCGAATCCGTTTTAAGTAGTAAATAGAAATACACGAAATAATGCGTCATGCAAGGTCATGCATACACAAGTCACATAGCACAACATATTTTGGCTCATTCGAGAAATCCAATCTCCTAAAAACAAAATACCTCCTAATTATGTGAATGGCAGTTAATAGCATTCAAAAATGAAAAGCTACTACTTTGTCTAAAATTTGATTCAACAACTATAATCAGAATA
The DNA here is from genome assembly GCA_963932265.1 of Thymelicus lineola. Classification (NCBI taxonomy): domain Eukaryota; kingdom Metazoa; phylum Arthropoda; class Insecta; order Lepidoptera; family Hesperiidae; genus Thymelicus; species Thymelicus lineola. The sequence goes on from OZ010680.1 coordinate 13,174,862, forward strand.
CTATTATTTGCGTTAACAAATTATAATTGGAGAAGTTTTAATCGGAAACAAGCAACACATAGTTTTATAGAATAGATACTAGATGGCGTTATCCCAATTTCTGAATCACGCTAGCAAATGTACTTTGGCATTGTATGAATCAATAGTCAACACAAACTTATCCAATTTATGAACTTGTCACAATAGTATTCTGAAACTTTTTAAGATGCAAAAGATTGGTATTAGTCTTTTGCATTAAAATAACTAGCCGATGCCTGCAGCTTTGCATACGGAAATTAAGGTTTAACTTATTCAAACTTTTATCCTGTGTTCCCGGGAAACTTTTTCATTTTACGGGATGAAAAATTGTCTAAAATATGACCCAGGGTATCAGTAACAAATTTACCAATTTTCATCGAAATCCGGGGTTTTTATGTGATGCCCGGACAGACAAACAGACATTTTGAGTTTTATTATAGTAATAATTAATCATCCATCCATCAGCCCTTGGAGGTCCACTGCTGGACGTAGGCCTCCCCTATCTTGCACCACTCTGACCGGTCCTGAGACTTCGGAATCCAACGAATGCCCAAAGAATAAGCTCCATATCACAAGTAAAATCATACGATAGAATTGTCGCTATAAGTTGAATGTTAATCGTCTACATCACCATTAACAATGATTAAAAAAATATTACAAAAAGTATTATAACATCAGCGAGAAGAGAAAATTAAAACTGCTATTAAACCTGTAGAAAAGAAGTATTCCATAACACTAGTATAAATAAAAAAATAAAAAAACCCGTCTGCCATCAAAAAAGCTATCATGATATACTATTTCGAAATTCTTGTATTGAGCTCTTTAATTTGATGGCCATAATGCATTATTCGATTTATTTTTATTTTTTTGATACTTCAAACAATGGCATCTCACAGCCACCATATTTGTTTTTTTTTATTTCACTTATCTAAGAACACTTGGGTAATCAACCAAGACGAATCTAACAATACCTTAATTATATAAATCTTCAGCGAATTGGAAGATATGAGGTAATAAAGAATATTACACGCATACATACATATGGACCACATCTCTACTTACCATCAGGTGGGATTGTGGTCAAGCATTAACTTATTTTAAGTAAAAAAAAAAACATACAACATACGTTTTTCACGCGAAAAACAACCCTTTCCCTGGCAATCGGGTAAATATGTTATCAATTGTTACACATGTTGACTGTTCGCAAATGTAAACGACGTCACTCAGTAACACTTGTTAACAAAAATGTTTTCCGCACACATCTTATATATAAAATTTTCGTGTCACAACAATGTTAGTTACCATACTCCTCCGAAACGGCTTGACTGATTTTTATGAAATTTTATATGCATATTCAGTAGGTCTGAGAATCGGCTACTATCTATTTTTCATACCCCTAAGTGTATAAGGGATGTCCACCCCTAACATTTATTTTTAATTTTTTGGACAATTTTTTTTATAATGTGGCATTAAAAATACATACAACCCTAAATTTTCACCCTTCTATCACCAACCCCTATTTTTTAATAGTTATTTGATCCAACTTGAAACATAGGATACACTTACATCTCAATTTATAGTCGCAATATTTTATTGCAAATTATTTCCGCGTGCGAAGCTGCGGGCAACAGTTAGTTGTTCTATAAATAGCATCCGATTGACCATCGTGGAGTCAACTTACCCCGAGGATGCTCCGTTTTGGGGCGAAACACCTGTTGGTGCTGGTATGTATGTTGGTATATATACTTTATTATTTATTATTAATTATTGTAGTGCAGGTTTCCGTTGTAAGGAGGGAAGTGCCGTGTATGTTTTAAAGTATATACCATCATACATGTTAACCGCGGATTGTTGCAAAGTAGACTAATACTAACTTAATAACAATGGATTTCAACAAGTAACGCCTGATACTATTAACTATAAATAGCAATAAAGTCTCGTTTAAACATATTAAATAGTTAAGTAGATAACTACATTTTAACATATTTTTAAGTGAATAATTTTTAGTGCGTGTCCAAACGTAATAATTTAGTAAAACTCTTTAGTTGATACAATTCTTCACAACATACTTAATTACTTAAGCATTTTACTAAATTTTAAGTAAAATGTCTGAACGTGTTAAGTGATAAGCTCCGCCCATCTACTTATCAGAAAATAGAATTTCTAAATTGTCCGTTCACACGTATTAATTTACTTAAAATTTAGTTATCTACTACTTAATATGTGTAAGCCGAACAACTGCGGTTTGGATGTACTATTATTACTAAATAACAGCACTATTCCATTGTACAGTCTGCAAAAGAATTAAGTATGTAGGCCATGATTCTAAAACCTTCTGTAATTATTGATATTACATATTGTTTGTGTTATTATAATATATCGTGAACAATGTGTAATATTAAACATTACTGGGGGTTTTAGAATCATGCCCAGCATACTTAATTCTTGTGTCGGCTGTACATAATATATCTATCGCCCCAACTGAGAGTCGCTAACAGTTACTTAAATCGCTCCTTAGTACAGAATTTGTACGGTGATTCTTTACTAAGGAGCGATTAAAGTAATCGTTAGTGACTCTGAGCAGTACTTTTGGAGGCGAATTTAATTTTCACTAGAATAGGGATGTTGACAATAACTGTAAATTAATATAAATTCATGTTTAAAGTATTAAGGGAAACATTCAAAAACCTAAAATATTATTATTTTGTCGTAATCAATTTTAATAAATTAAAGATAATTAATTTAAAATGTTAAAAATAGTACTCACTGTCACGTGACCTCAAACGCCATTTTGAGCTTATGACGTCATTGCTCGTATTTTTTGGAAGTTCAACAAACTTCAGTAGATCGATAGTATGAAATATGTATAGGTTAGTGACGTCACGTGACGTTTTTTGTGGGAAATTTGAGAATGATTTTTATTAATAAATTTCAGTTTTTAAATTGAAGATTATAATTTTTATAATATTTTTTCGTGAATATTAGTGTTCTATCTATAAAATAAAATTGAATTCTAAAATTAGTCAACATCCCAATCAATCTAAAGGAGAATGCCCATAGCCAGTACTCTCAAAAAAATTATTGTGTCACAATGATTTTTGGACAAAAAATTAAATTAAAATATTTCAAGTACATATTCTATTTCCCAAAAAAAATCCTCTTTGAGAATAATTTTCTGAAATTAAAAAGTAAATTTACTTCCGTTTTACAAAAGAAAAACGTTTTTTTCCTTTGTGGGTAGTCTGACTGTAAACACGTAAATTTACGCGCTCGTAGTTTTTTGTGTATTTTATTTTGTTTATTTACATTTTTAGCACTCTCTTATGTGTTAAACTTTTGCTAAACCCACCACAAACTCACTGAAATAAAGTTCTCCTTAATCACTAAGTGCAATCACATAAATTCTCCACTTCAATATGGATCTCCAACTTGCTGAAAATATGAAGAAGCTTGAAGCCTGGATTGGTTCCCGTATGCAAGATTATGAAGAAAAGCTGAAGAAAGTCACCACTGGATCCGGTACACCAAGCTCTGATTACTCTTCGCTTGCACGGGATTTCTCAGAATTTCAGTTGCTTGTTTGGGAAGCTTTCTCAACTATTAAAAGTCAAATTCAACATCTCTCACTTGGACTTGATAGACACGAGAATGTAATGAGGAGGAAAGTACTTCTATTTCACGGTATCCCTGAAAATCCAAATGAAATCATTCAACAAGTGGTTCATAAGGTTATATCGGAACAATTAGAACTGCCCGACATAAAACTGGACAACATACAGGTTTGTCATCGGTTGGGTCATTCACGGGTTAAGTCCAGGCCAGTTCTTGTGAGACTTCATGATGTGGAGCACAAACATCTCATTTGGGACCGAAAAACTGCTCTTAAAGGCTCTGGACTGACTATCACAGAATTCCTCACGAAAACCAGGCATGCCGTCTTCATGTCCGCGCGTAAATATTTCGGTATTAAGCAATGTTGGTCTGTGGATGCCAAGATTGTCATTATCCTCCCGGACAAATCTAGAAGGAAAATTGAATCCATGGATGAACTTGATTCACTTTGCTCGAAATTTCCGTCAATCGTGGAGCGTGATGGGGAAAGCCATAGTTCAGCATCACCCAAGACTGCGAAGCCAATTTCAAAGGAGAAGCAGCCAATCAAACCTCCATCGAAGAGGACCGGCAGGCGTTAATAAGGTTCATTTTGGTTTGCTTGCCTTTCCGTCTCAGGATAATTACTTAATCTTATCACAACTCGTTAATTTACCCGATGTTTCTGTAATTTTACTTCTACCTCATAATTTTAATAAAGTCTCCTACACAATAAAATGTTATGATAAACTTGGATGCCAATTGTCAGTTGACATTTGACAAAGTCAATTCAATTTGATAATCTCACAAATGTCACAATCTATGTAACTTATCAACTGACAGTTAGTGCTCGTTCGAAAATTGATCGGTTAAAAATATTTTTGTTGTCTATGCCAAGTGTTACCATTGAGCTTATTATTATTGTGTTGAAATTTATTTAAGAGTGTATAAGTTATATCAGCCTTTTGTAGTATGCTATTTTAGTTTTTTTTTTTTTTTGTTTGTGATTGTGTTATTTTTTCTCAGTGAGTACTGAGTGGTGAGTTTAGCGTGTATTTTTTAGTGTATATATATATATTTTTTCTTTTTTCTGCGTAGTTGCTTTATTTCATTGTATTTTAATATTTTTAAAAACATTTTTGTATTAATATACATATTATATTGTATACTATTTATTTATATTTAATTATTTAATATTCATATATTAATTATGATAGATTTTGCCGATTTTGATGATAGTTTTTTCTCTTGCTCTTCCTCGTCTGATAGTTTCATTAGTGCTGATAGTGGTTTGAAGCTTTCGCTGCATGACCAGATATCCTCGTTATGTAACCCTGGCAACTTTAATGTTGCACACATAAATGTCCAGAGTATTCCGAAGCACTATCCCGATCTTCTGGCATCCATCAGCAGTGATCATCTAGATGCGCTTCTGATTTCTGAATCTTTCCTTAAGCCCACCTTGCCTTCCACTCAATACACTTTGCCTGGATTTGTTCTGATACGCAATGACCGCACTGGTAAAGGTTGTGGTGGTGTAGCAATTTACTTGCGCGCCGATATTCCTCACAAAGTTGTTAGCATGTCTCCATCCGAGTATTCTGAGTCTGCCGAGTTCATATTTATTGAAATAAACATGAATTGCACCAAATTACTTCTCTCTGTGTTCTATAGTCCTAATCTGACTGTCAATTACTTTGATACTCTGGAGAAAATTTTTGGTGATCTATGTCCGATTTACGAACACATAGTCATGATGGGTGACTTCAATACATGTGTATTAAAATGTGATTCTCGTGCGGCTAAATTAAAATCTCTTTTAACATCTTTTAACCTTGATCTTTTACCCCTGTCTGCTACACATCATTTTCCTAACTGCACGCCATCCCTTCTGGACCTAATGATTGTCTCCTCTCTCAAAAGTGTAGTGTCCCATGGACAACTCACTGCTTCTTTCTCTTACCATGATATGGTCTTTCTCTCCTATCGCACTCGTCCTGCTAAACGCATACCTCAATTCCTTCATCTCCGTAGTTACAAGGGCGTAGACCTACAGGCACTGCAGCGCGACGCTGAGGCCATCGATTGGACCCCAGTGCTAGATAGCTCAGACATCGATGAGAAGGTTGAATTTTTCACTGGGTTGGTTCTGGGTTTATACGATAAGCATGCACCTGTTCGACGTATAAGAATTAAAAGAAATCCTGCACCTTGGCTCACGTCTAATATTAAGGACCTTATGGTGAGACGTGATAAGGCCAAAAGATGGTATAAACGTTTTCCTACTGAACGCAATCTTATCCGCTTTAAGTCTCTGCGGAACCGCTGCAATCGTCTGTGTAGGGATGCAAAGAGACGCTATTTCCATGATTCTCTCAGTAATCGTAGCCCTGCAGAAACATGGAGGTTTTTAAAGTCAGTGGGGATTGGTAAATCTAGTATGTCATCTCCTATAGTTACTGATGTTAGTGATCTCAATAAATATTTTTCTCTCTCTTCTACTGTTGATCCTTACATTAAGTCTCTTACACTCCATAACCTATCTGTGCTGCAAAGGCCTCCATGCCCTTCCTTCAAAATTTCTCATGTAACTGAAAAGTGTGTTAGAAAGTCAATTTTTGCCATTTCCTCATCTGCGGTTGGTCATGACAACTTGTGCTCAAAAATGATTGTACTAATCCTTCCCTCTGTTCTATCTATCATTACTCATATCTTCAACCATTCATTATCATCTTGCTCCTTTCCAACCGCTTGGAAACAGGCGCATGTTATTCCCCTTCCTAAAGTAACATCTCCCACGTCTTTTTCTCACTACCGCCCCATATCAATCTTACCCTTTCTATCCAAAGTTTTTGAGCACATTGTTCACGGCCAACTAGCATATTTTCTTCACGTAAATAATCTTCTTAGCCCTTTCCAATCCGGATTTCGTCCCAACCATAGCACAGTTACTGCTCTTTTAAAAGTGACCGATGATATCCGCTGGGCTATGGAAAACAAGCAACTTACCCTCTTGGTGTTGCTTGATTTCAGTAATGCTTTTTCCTCTGTAGATTTTGACATCCTGGAAGGTATACTTCATTCTATTAATGTTTCTTCTTCCACCATTTCATGGTTCAGTTCTTATCTTCGGGGTCGCTCGCAACGGGTACGCATTGATAACTTTTTCTCTGACTCTTGTGACCTTAATGCGGGCGTACCTCAGGGTGGCGTTCTCTCTCCTTTACTCTTCTCCATTTTTATCAATACAGTTACTCCTATTATTTCTTCAAATTTCCATCTCTATGCAGACGATTTGCAGATATATCATCATTTTGGCGTAGCGGACATTGACTCGGCTATCTCCTGTATTAACTACGACTTGAGTCGTATTGACGGTTGGGCTAAATCTTTTGGTCTCAACATTAATGCTAGTAAATCGCAAGCAATAATAATTGGTAGCAGACATTATCGCAACTTAATTAATTTGTCGCAATTGCCGTCAGTAAGCTTGGGTGGTATCGATATACCGTTCTCTGATACCGTCAAAGATCTAGGTATTATTATCGACTCAAATCTCTCTTGGAATAGTCAGATCAGCGAAGTAAGCCGCAAGGTTCACTATTCCTTCCATTCCCTGAAGTGCCTGCAGAGTTTGCTGCCCTTGAAAACTAAAATTTCCCTCGCCCAAACTTTAATTCAGCCCATTATAGATTATGCTGACGCCTGCTATCTGGATGCCACAGAGGAGCAATTAAACAGACTTGAGCGCTTGCAAAACCTTTGCATTCGTTTTATTTTTGGTATTCGTAAATTTGACCATGTCTCTCAATTTCGCAAAGATCTCAAGTGGCTCCCAATCCGTTTTCGCAGAAACTCTAGGATTTTGTCCCTCCTCTTTAATATTCTCCACTGTCCTTCCACTCCATCCTATTTGCGTGAGCGCTTTAGCTTCGCTCGTCCGTCAGTCGCTCCGTGTAGAACCCACCTTAAATCCCTTCTCAAGTTTCCTTCGCATAAGAGTTCTTTTTACTCCGACTCCTTTTCTGTGCATGCAGTGAGGCTGTGGAACTCGCTTCCGCTTAATATTAGACAATCTAAAACTATTTCAACGTTCAAAAAACGAGTTAAAGAGCATTATCTTTCCTTAGCTGCTTAGTTTTGTGTATCTGTGTTTGTATGTTTATTTATGTTTATTTTTATGTATCTATGTTTGTATGTATGTATTTATGTATGTTTTTTTTTAATCTTGTATATATTATATATATATATATATGCATATGTGTATGTATTATGTATGTTTGTACTTCCTGTTTATTGTTTTTTGTGTACACGGTCTTCCTGCCATCTTGACATACCGCTCTCCAGTCTCAGGGCTGCTGGAAGAAATTTCATGAGAAATAAGCAGTTCCTTTGTACCATCCTTACTTGATGTTTTTTTCTGTATAATATATCTATGTGTGCATAAATTATTAAATAATAAATAATAATAATAAGAAAACCATTGGGCCATTTATGTTTGGATAAGGGCCAATCAGAAATATTTTAAGATCCTTCGGGCCAATAGGTTGCATTGATTCCATGATTATGATAAGTAAAACAAACTACATGACGTAAGGGGACTGTCAAATGGAAAATAAAATTATTATAATCAGCCAGGAGTAATAGTGTTCTGTGATTATAATACATTACAAACTACATGGCGTTTTGGGACTGTCAAATGAATTTGAAACTTAAAAGATCGACATTACATACGCAATCGACTTTAATACGCCGGTATAGAGTCCATATTACTGTGAGTTTACTATAACCTAAATTCGAACTAATTTTGTTGAAAATCTCGTATTTCCTACTATTAACATTGACTAAAGTTAGTATGTGTAATTTATTAAGATAACATAATCAAATAAAGGTATTTTTATCAAGACACAAAAATGTTAAAGTCAGTACATTTCTCCATACTAAATGGGCATTCTCCTTTACATATTTTTATTTTTATCCCGTACATAACAATCCGTAGAATACAATCTTTAACTGTGTTCTTATATTGATGTAGTTGTTCCATAGATAGTTTCTGTGTCATGATATAGAGGACTTACGTCTCTCATCTCTGTCGAAATGTGACTCTATCCTCTGACCTCTCAGCATCAGCTCCATCGTTCTGAAACACAGATTAGTAAATGATAAATGAACGCATTTTTTATATTACTGAAAGCATGCTTGGCACGGGCGTAGCCAGGTTTTAGTATCGGGGGTGATTCAAGAAAATAAAACGACTAAAACTTCATTAAATAACCCTTAGATTCATAAGAAAATTGAGAATTGGGGGAGTCCTTTTTCGAGCAGTGTTTATTATGTTTCAAGAGATCTAAAGATGTAAGGTACATGTAAATATCTTAACTTTTCGGGGAGGGGGGAGGGGGGTTGAACCCCCAAAACCTTCCCCTGGTTACGCCCAAGATGCTTGATACATTTATTCATATTATTATAATATATTATATTATCAATAATTATTTGATTGAACGTGACGTTTTTATTTACACTGCAATAATAGATTCTGAGTTACGAATTACAAACATAACGCATAACGCAGCGCAGAAAGTTTGATTTTACTCGTCATAAATTTTTGTTTCGGGCTTATAAATGAAAATCGATTCTAAAGGAGTTAAACTCCAAATATCTATCATTCATCCATCCATAAGGTGGTATGCCACAGGGGTGAAATAGGGGATAAAAGTTTATATGTTGCAGAACAACGTCTGCCGACCCGGCAGGCTAGTGAAATACATATATGTATAACCAACTCACAGAGCTATGAGGAACACGGCAGCCTGTGTAGCAACAGTGAAGTATAGGAATGTATTCGGTCGATTGTCCAACGTCGTCTTGTAGATGTTGGCGTACACCACCGACGCTACTAAGCCCACTGCTCTCTCCATCACCGTTAGGAAGGCAAACGCCACGCCTGTACACACAAACATTATCTATCTATCTATGTATATAAAACACATATTGCATAATAAAATTTTAACAAAAAAAACCGACTTCAAATGATGTACATCCTTTTCAATAACAATAATCTAACATTTTAACAAAAAATTAACCGACTTCAAATGAAGTACATTGTACTTTTGACATGGATGCCATTGTCAGATCTCGCTCAAATTTATGTGAGACTACACGACAAGCACCAGCTTTCAATTAAAAAAAGAATCATCCAAATCTGTTGGCGCAATATTGAGTTATTCGTCCATTTTTCGCGCACATACTAAATGCAAATTTAAGACTTATATGATTTTGACATGGATGCCATTGTCAGATCTCGTTCAAATTTATGTGGGACCACACGACAAGCACCAGCTTTCGATTAAAAAAAGAATCATCCAAATCGGTTCACCCAGTCCAAAGTTCTGAGGTAACAAACATAAAAAAAATACAGTCGAATTGAGAACCTCCTCCTTTTTTTGAAGTCGGTTATTAAAAAAAGAATCATCGAAATCGGTTGGCGAGATATTGAATTATCGTCCATTTGTCATGCACATATTTAATGTAAATTTAAGACTTAAATAGTTTTCTCATAGATGCCATTGTCAGATCTCGCTCAAATTTAAGTGAGACTACATGACAAGCACCAGCTTTCGATTAAAAAAAGAATCATCAGAATCGGTTCACCCAGTCGAAAGTTCTGATGTAACAAACATAAAAAAATACAGTCGAATTGAATACCTTCTCCTTTTTTTGAAGTCGGTTAAAAAATGTTTCTGGCTATGACCGTTATAGACTTTGAAGCCATCCAACCGATGTGACCCAAACCGGTTTTATTTAAAAGGCAATATTGCGAAGATGGTTTTAGACCGCAAAACAATGCATTAAGCACACTCAGTCCATTCATAAAGTCGATCTTCCTACATATAAAAACGTTAGGTATTTGAGGCGAGAGCGTAGGGTGTCTTTCGGAATGCTGTAAAAACAAATCTATATACCTACAGAGTGAATTTTCAAAGTATGCGTGGAGGGCCAAATCCGAAACTACGAGGAATAGCGAAAAATGCTCAAAGGGTCAGGGGGCCGATTTTGATGAAAACTAAAAGTACATCATTACATTTTTGAAAAATCAATATTTCATCGAACCCGTTGATTTTGAAAAAAAAACATCCTAAATGTCGCTAACAAGGATCGAATTCTGGGAAGTAATGACATACGAAAAATCAATATTTCAGGTAAGGAATGGTACTCGTAGAATTTGAAAAAAAAGTAAAAAACTCATCCTGTATTATTACACCATTCGATAGTGTTGCTAACAACGATCAAATTCTGGGAAGTATTGACACACGGCTTTAAGGAAAGAGCAATGAGACAAAATAAAAAACGTTTAAAATGCAGCAGTTTCTTAAAATTCAACATTTTTCTTAAGTTTGCCGTATGTTATTTATTAGTTTCCAGAATTTGATCTTTGTTAGCAACACTATCGAATGGTGTAATAATATACGGTAAGTTTTTTTCAAAATCAATGTGTTTGATTCTTGGCCAGGAATATTAATTTTTCCAAAATCTAATGATGCAGTTTTAGTTTTCATCAAAATCGGCTCCGAGACTCCTTTGACCATTTTTCGATATTCCTCATAGTTTAGAATTTAGCACCTGTATATAAACACAAAAAATGTTTGTACGGATATCCTTTTGTATATTTTGTATACTTTTGTATACTATCCAACCGGTATGTCCAAAATGATTTCATTTGAAAGACAATAATGCGGAGACAGTTTGAGACCACTAAAACAATGCATTAGGCACATTTATTTATTTTATTCACATTTATTTTTATTTATTTATATCGCAGCATTCGCAGCACACGCCGGGATTCTACAAGTCACAAATAAAATTGAATTTCCATGCAATTTGCAAAGCGACGCCCCTCAGTGTCCCTATGACAGTATATTAAGTCGATTAGGAAATAGGTCGTTCTGAGTTCCATTGGACTCTATCTGGTCTGTTTATTGTGTTATAAAGTAATTGGAGTACGAGGTGACTATTTGTCATTCCATTCTTATTCTGATATTTTTGTAATGTATTAATTTCTGGTGTTTTTTTTTATATAAAAGTTAGATTACTTATTCGTTATAGAAATATCCGACAAAAGAAACGATCCTGATGGTAAGTGGATATCACCCATGTACATCAGAACGAAGGAATGTCTGAAGCGTTGGCGGCCTAGAAGTAATGAAGAAAGAAAGTAACGATAACTATAAATACATAATAAGATAGTACCTCTCGGTATAGAATAGTCACTCCGCAAAATTATTTGAATAAATAGCGACTCTTGCTCTGACACAATGAAGTGTAATTCAGCTCGCACAGCGCTAATCGTCAACAGTTATTATAATATTCATCTAGACCAGTGATTCCCAAAGCGGTCTATATCGACCCCTAGGGGTCTATGACAACCTGCAAGGGGTCTACGTCAGCGAAAAAAAATTTGGGGGTCCATGAAATGAAAATAGGGGTCCACGATAGTGGATCTCAACACATACACTGATAGTACCTATTTACTTACATCATACTATCTACTATCGCCTATTTAACAGATTTGTTTACAAAATTTAATATGTTTAATTTGCAATTACAAGGCGACAGTTTAAATTTGATTAAAACAAAGTCCATCTTATCAGCGTTTCTTGCCAGAGTTAAACTAATGAAGCAAAATATTGGACGGGGCGAATTTTCTCAGTTCCCCAATTTGTCACAGACAAGCTACCAGGAAGACGACGTTTCAACTTACGTTCAACATTTAAATGCCCTCTATTCAGATTTTGAATCTAGGTTTGAGGATATTTTGACTATGGTAATACCACCGTGGATAATTAATCCATATGGTGACATAGAAGAAACGAATGTCATAATACAAGAGGAACTGACTGAACTAAGTACAAACGAAGAACTTAAGGTTCAGTTTAAAAACGGATATCAGCAATTCTGGCTGCAAAACAACATACCCGTTACTTATCCCGTATTATGGAATATAGCGAGGAAATTTTTAATTTCCTTTCCATCGTCATACCTAGTGGAAAGGGGGTTCAGCGCTGTTACCAATCTCCTAACGAAAAAAAGAAACAGACTGGACATCATTTAGCCGAGGAGATTTAAGATTAACCCTTACTTTACGCCAAATGTTGATAATTTATTATTAAAGCATCAGGTTCATCCTTCTCACTAAAAATATTGACTTATTGCTTATGTTATTTTATTTATAGTTTATTTTATGTTTATTTAATGCTACGTATATTTTCATAACAGATACAAAATTTTATTTTGAGTAGTTTTAATTTAAATTCAATTAATAAATGTATAAATTAACATGTGTTTTTACTAAGTTTTTAACACTAAACTTCACTACAGTTAGAAATTTACAGGAAATCAATATCAGGTAAGTAGGGGGTCTACCCAACACGGAACAACATGGCAAGGGGTCTACGACACAAAAAAGTTTGGGGAACTCTGATCTAGACGTTGCCTCTCTTTCTAATAATAACTCTTATCCTCTCTGACAACGTCGGATTGTCTTTTCTTGTGATGCCATGTGTGATAGATTACGAATGTTTCCTTCTGAAATTGGCCCGACCCGTCGAACGCGGCACGTACTTGTAACATCATACCAAAAGGGCGGAGTGCGCCTGGCAAAAGTAACGGTAACTTTTTAACCGATTTCAAAAAAAGGAGGAGGTTCTCAATTCGACTGTATTTCTTTTTTGTTTGTTACCTCAGAACTTTCGACTGGGTGAACCGATTTTGATGATTCTTTTTTTAACGAAAGCTGGTGCTTGTGATGTGATCCCACAGCGAAATCTGACAATGGCATCCATCTTAAATTTGCTTTAAGTATGTGCGCGACAAATGGACAACAATTCAATTGAACAATTCAATTTAACATCACGCCAACCGATTTCGATGATTCTTTTTTTATTGTTATTGGAAAGGATGTACTTCATTAGAAGTCGGATTTTTTGTAAAAATTTCAGTTATTTTATTTATTTATTTACCAATGAAGATTTACATAAAACTCGTTGACGGTAGTACCTTTCTCAGCTGGTGGTAGGACTTTGGAGGCCATAGCTCGAACCAGGGGTACCACGCAAGGCCCCAGCGCCGCCACCGAAGCCCCCACATACATACCGACGCTGCTAGTAGCGTTCGCGTACATCACGTGACCGGCCATGTGCGAAGTCGCACCCACCATTATTATTATCTATTAAAATTGTTTCATTTTCATTTATTATAAAAGATATATATTATGTCATCCTAATTAATTATTACTTGATTTAAATATTATTATTCAATGATATTAAACTATACATAGATACGTTATGCCCTTACAAATCAACCAAAAAATCTTTTCTGACCGAGCTACAACAAACACACGGTTTATCTTTTGTTTCACTACACCAATCACTACATTGGTAAATTATGTAAAAGAGATGGCACTACTAAAACCATAATAGTGAAAAAGACAGCTAGACGGCCTCACTCAGAGGCAGCTATCAACTGTCTGAATTAAAATCACTATACTTGACTAAATTCGACTGATGTAATTTCAGCGCCGTCTTGGCACATCTACCTCTTTTTATACATGTAATATCATTGTTATTATTATTGAAAAAATAAGCTTCGGAAAAATAATCCTTGCCTTCAACTGATCCGTGCCCATTTCGCTGGGCGACAAACATTTTTACTTCTAGTGAAGTAAAAATATTATTATATTGGTAATTAGTATAGACTATGTTATTCAGGATTAATGTAGTTATCTATCGTTGAAAGAATTTTTGAAATCTGTCCAGTATTATACATGAATATGATATGATGTATCAACATAGGTCAACTTACCGTATCCCTCCACTTGAACAGTTTGGTCATGATGGGGATGCCTGCCATCATGAGCAACACATACCCTGTGTTCAGGTACGTCTTGAATAGGCTGAAGTCATTCGTGTCCCATGCGAACACGCGGGATGTGTACAGGTATATCACTGACTTCTCATCTGTTGCAACAGATCATTCGTTGTACAAGAACTTTATAGTATAACTGGACCCCAAGCTTCGAAGAGGTACGTACAGATTACGTAACGAAGGATGAATATTTTCGACCAATCACAGGCCTGATTGAAGTTGAAATTCATAATCGTAGGGTGTCCATATATTACTTAGACATTATAATCTTCGAATTGGGGTCCAGTTTATGTTAATAAAGTTCTTGGTGGTAAAGTATGGTGAATATTACATCGAACCGAGCATTTTATAAGGGTGCGTTTGTTTATTTACTGGCATGATTTTATTATGTCAGGTCGTCGTTTTTTCATGTGAACCAGCTATCCAATAAAAGTACTTGTCGAAGTATTTATTTGGGCAGTGCCTATTTGAATAATAGATAGATACTCGTATGCTATTTATCTAACAATAAATTTCATAATATTTTTAAACTTAATACATTTGTATAAAGAGCAGGGTAAACAGTGATTTTAATAAGACATTCGCAGTAACATAACACTATAGTAGATATAAATCTTATCTATATCTTAGTAGGTAGTTAACTTTTATCGTGTGAAACATTATAATCCTGTAAGAAATATTATCGTAAATCTTCTACCACTATTTAAATACTAACGCAATCGTAAAAATAGCGTTTATATCAAAACTAACCTCTCTGAAAAGTGTAGAAGATCATGGAAATGAATAGGAACCACAAATACAGTCTTCGATTCGACGGTCTTTCCTTAGTAAGCGTTGCTATAGTTCGCTTTATATTGTTAGAGTTGAAGAAATCCGCTATGGGATTGGTCACACCGGCTTCCGGCAAGCTCTTCTGTTCTGGTCTGGTCTGTCCATCCAACCACAGTATGCTGTAGAGTGTTGCTATCACCATCAGGCCAGTGTTGACCGCAAACATGGATGTGAAGGACTTATCGAATGCCTTGTAGTATAGCAGGTTTCCTGGAATATCGATAAAATTATGTTTAAGTATAATGTCTATGAGGTGCCGTAATTGAGATTTTTGGAAAGTATTCTCAAGTTCGAAAGTAAGACTTCGAAAATAAGACAATACTATAGTAGGTACTTATAATCCATTTATAGGGTTCCGTAGCCAAATGGCAAAAAACGGAACCCTTATAGATTCGTCATGTCTGTCTGTCTGTCCGTCCGTATGTCACAGCCACTTTTTTCCGAAACTATAAGAACTATACTGTTGAATCTTGGTAAGTAGATGTATTCTGTGAACCGCATTAAGATTCTCACACAAAAATAGAAAAAATTGGGGGTTCCCCATACTTAAAACTGAATCTGGGGTATCTAAGGATAGGTCTTCAAAAATGATATTGAGGTTTCTAATATAATTTTTTTCTAAACTGAATAGTTTATGCGAGAGACACTTCCAAAGTGGTAAAATGTGTCCCCCCCCCCTGTAACTTCTAAAATAAGAGAATGATAAAACTAAAAAAAATATATAATGTAGATTACCATGCAAACTTCCACCGAAAATTGGTTTGAACGAGATCTAGTAAGTAGTTTTTTTAATAAAAAAATACACTATTATTAAAACATCGATCAAAGTTACAACGAACTACAAGAACTTTTATATTATGTTACTTGCTGCTACGGAACCCTTCATGGGCGAGTCCGACTCGCACTTGGCCGCTTTTTTAAGTAAACAATTTTGTAGGTAAGTGTCTTTTTATCGTAATTCGTAATTTAAAAATAAGACAGACACAAAATGAAAATAATTGGAACACAGATAATCATTTAATGACAAAACGAATTTCTGTTTGCTATTACCTAATAGTTTTTAAAGGAATTTAAATTGAGTAATGTGGCACGATTGATTACCGTCTAAATTGAACCATTAAATACTTTAAGTATTGATATATTGTGACTAAGTCGGAGAGTCCCCTCCACCAATCCGCACTGGAGCAGCGTGGTGGAGTATGCTCTAGGCCTCCTAAAGAGAAGAGACCCGTGCCCAGTAGTAGTCATCATCAGAGACGTGCAAAATAGTTTTTTTTATGAAATAAAACAAACAAACAAAACAAACTATACATTATATATCTTGCGTTACTTATCTGGCCTACTTAAACACCTTAGTTTTATTATTATTAACCTTAGTTTTATCTAGTAAGTGTGCATGAACATGTTAATGTTAAGTACGGCATTGTAAATCACCGCATGTTGATGCCAATTGACCGAACTACGCGATAGGAACACGGCACACTGAAAACCAGCGGTTGGGGCACTCCGTCACAACTAAAGCTGAGTGTGTTCCTTTTTCGTCGTGTATCGCAACATAATTTAACTCCTCATGTTTTGTTTTATTTTTTAAATAGCATACATTTTGGTATTTTAGTCTAATTTGTTGTGAAAGCTGGCGAAATAAAAAATTTCTATTCTATTCTAAATATATTTCAATTTACTAACTCATCGTTTGACCACGCGCTCGAAGACGCAAGTACCAGCTAGTTAACTATAACTCACCAAGAGCGATTCCCGTAGGCATGGTGCTCATGTAGACCGCGTCTAAGATCCCCACTCTCAAGGTCCTGTTCTTGAGTGAGCTGACGTCAGCCACGTACGCGAAGCAGCCCGTGAATATCGCCAGGTCAGCGCCGGTCAGCGAGCTTGGTAGTGTCGCCGTCAGTATTATAAACTCCACTGGCCATTCTACGTGCATGGAAACAAAGACCAGAGAAAGTGATCAGAATCAAAATTTTGTTACATTCTCCGTAAATAAGTAACGCTACACACATTGTACATTATATACAGTATACCCTGATGTACAATTACGATAACAACCGGGACCGACAGCTTTACTCAATAAATTTTTGCTACTAGCGGTCACCCATCCAACTACCGAGCGCGCCCGCTGTCGCTTAACCTTGTCGATCGCTTAGGATCGACGCAAGCCGCAGGGCTATGAGCGCTTCGAGCCGCCCCAATATGGCTAGTCATCCTACGGTTTGTACGAGCAGTGGGACTTGGCGACCAGATAAACTCCGAAACGGATATGGCTACAATATATAAAACCTGGTCGCAATGACCCTTGGGATAGCTGTCCCAACCCCTATACTCCAAATAATAATAATAATAATAATTGAACCTATAATATTAGAATCAACGGTATTACTTTTAAAATTATTTCAGGTATTATCATCGTTCAAGTACCGGTTTTCAGATAAATTTTTACCGCAACTCATCTCTAGATAAGGTTCTACAGTTGAGTACCTATTATCCTATCGTCGACTACAGTTAGGGTCGCCACATTGCCTGGTAATCTAGGAACGTCAAGAAGAACAATGCCCAAAAATTATTTTTCATTTTTGTTAGCGTCTTAAAACGTCAGTTATACCGAAGCAATTCAATTATTTTTTTACGTATTTTAAAATTAATACCTATACCCGTATTACCCAGCGTAAAATAATTTTATTAATAAGTGATGATTTGACTATATTAAAAATGATGTCAACAATGTCCATTTTCATTCGGGCACTCACTTCGATACATAGCTTGTACCAAGCAAGATATAGGGAGACTTCGGGCCAATATTACAGACAGAATTTCGTTATAAATGTTGGTATGACAAATGTAATGACGTAAAATTTCCATTTCCGGTTGTCAATCAAAAAAAAGTCAGAATAAAATAATGGTAAAAATTACAGGCAGCCGTAAATCTCCCCTACTCTATGACTCAATGGTAATAAGAATTCAATCTCAAAATACTTTGGTTCTGGGGTGTGTCTGCTGAAAATTCTTATATATCAAAGCTCAGAAATTAAAGCGGCGATTTTTAGATTTTTTTTTATTTTAAGACGCTAAAGTTCAAAATGAAATAAAACGATGTATGACAGTTGGGCATTGTTCTTTTGCATAATACATAATACATAAGTAACTTGTGAAAAATATTATAGGTCTTTAATAAAATTAGTATGTATTGACTTTTCTCATTCTCAATGACACGTTATTCTATTCTTTTTAGTCCGTTGTATTTAGTTACCTATAGAAACATACTTTAAAGACACCAGCTCACGGAGCTTCGTTTATCTCAACAAATTGTTTTCAGCTGAAATGAAAACAATACAGTATGACGTGACATGTATGTATTATTTTATTTTATTGAACCTACTATGACATGTTAAGAGAAACACATCTTTCTTCAGCCTCCACTTCCGATTCCGATATACCAGTTCTAAAACCTCCGATTCCGAATTCCGGTTCCGATATCATCACTTCCGTTACATCCCTTGGAACCAGACTAGTTCAATAAAAGCTTACGAAACACACAGAATTAAGGTAGGTAGATAACCTTTACATCATAACATGTAGGTATGTATTTGAAAATAACATATTTTTATAGAAATTTGAATGTTTCTATAAAATTATGGAGGCCTTTAATACTATTATAATTTATTTTCATATATTTAATACTACATCCAGACTACCTCAACGGAATTGTCCTGAATATCATAAATCAGTATCTGGTAATCCTAGCTCCACTTTATATCAGGCATGTTGTTTTTAGATAAGATTAAATTAATGGTATATTTTCTTTAATTTGCGTAAAAATCTCCTCCTCTCACAGCGTGAGGGGTTGGAGAAATTATTTGAGTATGTCGGCGAGCGACCTCTGGTTCTACTTACAACAATCGGCCGATGCAGATGTCATGCAAGTAGTCACGATGAAAAATTAAATATTTAGAATATGGAATATTACAATCTATTTGGAACATACGTAGGATTTAATTGAAGTTATAATTCTTTTGGCGCGATGGAGAAAAATGATGAGAGTGAATTTTTACGATGCGCGCGAACACCGACACCTAAATTCTACATCGTGAAGTTAGTTCTAGGTGGCATGGTATCGTAATAGTTCTCGTAATAGAACATAGATGGTGTTTTTACAATTGTATTATCGATACGTAGCAAAGTAATATTAGAATACACTACAAAATTAATCACAGATGGCGCTTAACACATATAGTTTGGCTATAGAGATTCGTAAATTAAATTATTTCAAAATATTAATTAATTTTTATTTTTAATATTGCTGTTTTTGAATATTGTTTTTTGAATTTTTTTTCATGCCAAAGAAGTATAACTTCTCACGCGCGTACATACATAAGTACACGTTTATGTTTTTATTGACCACGGAGTGGTAGAGATTGTTACTGATGTGAACGTTGGGAAAACTGGAAATACATCATGGAGCAAAGTAAAAGGAAAATTATTAATAACCAATACCGTAGAATATACATTCTTTATTCACATATATTCGACCCGTTATATTTTTATTACCTATTTGTATAGATGGCCTATTTCACCAAGTAGCTACCTATATGACCTGCAAAATATCGGTGTACACACATGTGTTCCGGTGTTTTAAAAACAGTTGTCGGATTGCTACGTACCGATGCAATGTATGAAACGACGCGATTGTACGTATCATTGTTACTCGGAAACAACCGTAGCCTCCAGCGTGTAAACATCAAAAAATAAAACGCGAATCAATTACATGTACGTCCGGACGAAGTCTCTCGAATCATTCACGATAAAAAATACCTTTACAGTTTTTATTACAATGAATTTAGGACTGAGAATAAAACGATATAATCGATATGAATTCGTTCTTTATTGATGAAATAGGATCTATTGGTCTGGTCTAGGCAGTTTAGATAAGTTAGAATCAACGTTGATTCCATCAGTTATTTTATTGACAAAACAACACGCACTAATTTCTTGTTTTTGCAACATCTTTATCTCAGTCCTAAAACAAAGATAACAATTTAATTATATTTTCTACTACAATCTACTACTTGAGATGATATTACCATATCTATACTTATAAGTGGAAAAAAATACCCACATGATTAAATGTTTATATGATGATACATACATGATAACGCTTTTACCAGATACGCTTTTACAAGATATCTTACTTACCAGTCATGGTATTGACGACTACCATGAAGGAGAAGAACAGTTTCCCCAGCAGGCCAGCGACGATGAGAGTCTTCCGGCCTCGCTTGTCGCTGTAGGCGCCGAGGAAGAACGCCAGCACCAATGGAACAGCGTTGTTGGCGACGCCGTTCCATTGGTGGAACAATGTCGTTGTTCTCTGGAAGACAACGTTAACATCAGGATGTTAAAGACCCTCCGCGGCATCGGAGCATGGCATCGAGGCGTAGAAAACGGTTGCAATCTCATGCCGCTAGACCAGGGTGTAAGGATTATACTATAGTCCAGTTAAAATAGACAAAAATAAGTCATAACCTAGCCAAAATTCGCATAGAGCTGAAAATTAGCAGAGACGTTAAATACATCATTATAAATGAAATGTCAAAAATCCCCTTCGATCCTACTTCTGCAAAAAAAATTATTCAAGGTCAAAAGTATAAAATTAAGGTTTTTTCCATTTTTCTCGAAAACAGTAAGTATTATCGTGAAAATAGGTCAGACAAAAGTTGTAGATCATACAATTCTCTATTCGAAATTTTGGCTAAGTCAAATGTCTATTTTGACTGGACTACTATCAATATTATTATGTCATTAATATTACTACTGGCTTACTACTGGTATGTTTCCGTGAAATCCCCTTGGCTAGCTAAAAACCCTATTGCTTGAATCGGCAGCCGACCCTATAAGATTTGCTGTGATAATCCTGTGAAATATTTTCAATTTTTACTGTAATTAAGTGTGTATGTCGCGGCTAACAGCTGGGTTCAGCCTTAAGAAATGGCCTTCATTGTTCGACGCCATTCTATCACGCGGATAGCTTTAAAGATAAAGATGTTTAATAGATAAATGGCATCTCGTGCGTCGTGCGTGCGTCATTCAATGAACGGGCTAGCTACTTAATTAAAATACTGTTTAACCTAATTCCCTACAACATAATTTCGACACCGGTTCAATTTGACATTTTGTTTAATTTTGACTTCCTAAACAACATTTCTGTCACTTTTTTACTAAATAATTTGATTAATTAAATTTAATTAATAATTTTTTTAAATCAAAATTTGATCAATTATAACCAAAATAATAGCCAATTATACGTGGGCCATTAAGGATTCGCATTTTTGTCAATAATTATAATAATTTTGGTTTATTTTGGTAATTGATATGGATATACTTAACACGAAAAAATAGTCTTTAAAAATAAGAGACAAAGACGGTTTTTTTTTCGTGTTTTTGCTCTCCTGAAAATCGTGTTTTTTCATTTACAACAATTGCCGATATCGATATCTATTGTAGATAAAACAAGTCATACCCCGTCTGTTAGATTGCGCAATATTGTCTCATTCACAGATATAGATAGACATATTTGTGATCTCATTGATATGAGTAGCCAATCTTTATTATGTGTAATTGTCGGGTTGTCTGCAGTCATTGTAAAACTTGTGAAATCAGCTTAGATCACAATAATACTTTAGGTACCACAGAAGACAATAGATTTAACGCAATATTTTGTCTTTGAAAATGCAAGTTGTTGACTACATCACGATAGCCAGTAGTCGACTGGTTATCAATATGAGTAGGTACTTCGCACAGTTATAATTATTTATTTAGCTAAACATTCAACATAAAAAGCTATTTTTTATTTGTTCGGAATAGCACGGGTTTTTATTCTATATTCTGAGCACGGAAAGCATTTTTGCATCGCAGCGTATTATCTCGCGATCAATTTTCATAATTACCTAAGTATGACCATCATCACTCATCAGCCACTCGGGTCGTCACTTCTTATTTGTTGTCACTTCGGAATATGTTATTTTTAGGGTTCCGTACGAAACACCGAAAAATGGAACCCTTATAGGATCACTCGTGCGTGTGGGCGACCGCCGCCCGCGCCGCGCCTTTCACAGCCAATTTACTCCGAAACTACTGGACCACATGAGTTAAAATTTGGTCACCCATGAACATCAGAAACACAAAAACCATCACTGATGCATT
This sequence comes from Thymelicus lineola, assembly GCA_963932265.1. NCBI lineage: Eukaryota > Metazoa > Arthropoda > Insecta > Lepidoptera > Hesperiidae > Thymelicus > Thymelicus lineola. Next base: position 13,197,431 of record OZ010680.1, read on the forward strand.
GCCGGCCAAGAAAGAGAAAAAATACTAAATATTTTAATTACATAATTTCCTTCAACAAACCTTTTGAGCTTATCCTATACAAAAGTTTAGTCGATTCGAACCAGGCATTGCAATCTTACAGCCACTAACCTGCACTTCGGTATTGATGTCAGCGTAATTACTGATGTTGTAGCAGATATCCTCGCTGTACCCATGGTTGATGGTGCAGGCGCGGAACACGTACAGCGTCTGCTCGGTCACCCCGGTCACCATGAATGCCATCATGTAGAAGAACATAGTCGGCTCCGTTGTCACATACTTGTACCACGGTTGGCGCATTTTCTGACGGAGATTTCCATTTTAAAGTTTTTAATGGTACACACTCATAGCCGTGTCATGGGTGCCATAGACGACATAACCAGACCGAGAACAGAAATTCGAACACATCATTTAAATTTCCGCCTCGCTATGAATCAAACCTAGGTCTCACGGCGCTAACCGTCAATCGAGCTTACGCTGCTACCTCTGAGGACAGATACCTAGTGGCCTCTTGTATAAATGTGCTCACCACCTTGGACCACATCTCCACTTACCATCAGGTGGGATTGTGGTCAAGCATTAACTTATTTGTGTAAAAAAAACAACGTACAATGGGTCTGCTCTTTTAACAAAATTGCCCGGAACAGGCACCTTATGGTGTGTGGTCTATGGATATTGGTAACGGCAAAGGTATTACAAGCATTACTGGCCAAGAAAGAAAAGGGAAGGAAGGTACACCTGTCTCAACTTACAGCTTGATAAATGACACAATGAGGTTAGTATTCTAGGTCGCCCAAAATAAGGCCAAACTGCTTTAGGTAGTGGTCAAACAATATCAAAATTAAGAATAAAATAATCACATTCTTAATTATAACTAAATCATACGCCTACATTATCTTTCAATGATCTGATATTGCAGGTCACTATGTGACAAATGTGTAACACATATGTGATGATAACAATGTCTTGAATTTCACACTAATTTTCTTCAGTTTCTTATATATTATGAAATAAAAATGGGCTTGGCAACAATACATTTATTGTACATGAAGTCTATTATATTATCATACTGCCGTAACAAATAACCTACATAAATAATATGCAAAAATAACCTAGTAATTAAGTATGACTGCTGACTAGCCACACTTATGCTGATGCACAATATTGATCCAGCTAAGTGAAAATAAAAAATGAGGCCAATAGTATTCATTTCTTTTACATTATTGAATAAACCTTACTAATATTATGAAACAAAAGAACTAGTAAAAATACAAGGCAGGTTTATAAGACATATTAATTTTATTCTAGATTTAAAACAGTATGTTGTATTTAAGAGTCCTAGGTTTGATTTCTTGTAGTGCTGAATCACGTTTAGATTTGTCTTTATAACATGGAAGGGTGTCGTTCCACAGACATTCATGGTCACGGTACAGTTGTATAAAGACAAACTTTAAATTAATCTCCTTACTTAGTTTAGGCATCTTCTTTAAAAACACGTCGCGCAAAAAGAAACGAAACGCGTGGTTCCTGCTTACTAGCCAACTGAAAACTAGCTTCACAGGCCACATGAAGCTAATACACAAGCCAGGATAGTAAAATCAGTGGTGGGGGGCGCTACTAGCCTAAAAAATAGAACTCATCCTATTAAAAACTGTCCTGGCTTGTAAACTAACTTACTAGTTTACTAGCTTAAAAATGAAGCTAGTTTTGTTTACATGAAGCCAGAAGTGTCCGCTATGCAAAAATCCTTTTTGGTCCTTCGAGCAACAGTCGGGGATCCTTTTTGGTCCTTCGAGCAACAGTCGGAGATCCTTTTTGATCCTTCGAGAATTTGATTGGCCGAGCTTTTCAAGTGGTATTTCCCAGTTACGTGAGCAAATCGGTGCTGCTGGCCTCCTAGAAGCAGGTCTCCCCAGTGGTATTGAGAAGGTGCACATCACGTAAAGGAGGGAAAGCTGCGCTAACTCGCCAATTAACAACGAACCGGCAGGGATAACGTCTACTGCATCACCAAACAACCGGCGCAGATAACTTCTACGGCCGACCTTCAACAAACAACAGTTGAAGATAACATCTTCAGACACTCAACAACAACACCAGGAAGCCACAGTAAGGATAACGTCCTCTGCGTCTTCAAACAATCAACGGAGAATTAACGTCTACGTCTACTAACAACAACAAAAACAAGCTGAGATAACGTCTTCAGCTTCTTTTCAAGAACTAACAGCGGGGATAACGTCTTCTGCTACATAACAATATAACTTATAACTAACAATAACTTCGTGATAAGTCTATAGGATGTCGCAATCTGGTACAGAAGACATAGATCAACGCTTGTCATCACTATTACGTAACCAGATGTGCAACTTAAACGCCTTTCAACGAGCGGTTTCCAAAATTAACTTGGAAGAAATTAAAGAGAAGTGGCAACTACAAGACCATCTTAATACTATACAATGTAAGTGGGAATCTATTGACAAAATTCACTGGGAAATAAATTGTTTACTGCAAGGCAACGATAAAGATTACGAAGCAAAATTTGATCACTGGGAACAAGTCTATGACACCCTCAAGGAAGATTTGAATAGAAAAATATTCGAAACTTCTCATTATGAAAAAACAACACCCCGGATCGAGTTACCAGAGTTCAACGGTACGTACAGCAACTGGATCTCGTTTAGAGACTTATTTTTTGAGATGATACACAATAATCCAACACTAAATAAAACTCAAAAAATGAAGTTCCTGAAATCCAAACTTCGTGGAGAAGCGGAGAAGCTAATCAAACACCTTCCTGTGAGTGCTGAAAACTATGAATCGTGCCTGGAGATCATCAAACATCGTTATGATAATAAGAGATTACTCTTCACCTCATACATAGATACACTTCTCAATCAACCTACAATAGACATACCGAGCTCAAACAATCTGAAGAAGCTGCATGATACAACGAGAGAGTGCTTAAGTGCCCTGGAAAACATAAACATCGATATTCCTTCATGTCGAAACATATACAAACTTATTTATGTCAAGGCTCGATTGACTGAACAATACCTGCTATTCGAACTACATATTCCTTTACTAAGTGATGACGAGTATACATTATATCACAACATACCTATACTAAAACAACGATCAACATTGATCAACCAATGTGAAGCAATAGCGATAACAACGAAGTACATTGGAGTTAACTTTGAGAAAAATACATATATAGAAATAGAAGAGGTTCATCTACAACAATGTAACGCAATGACGATGGACGACTACATCTGCCACGCCTACATGCCAATTAAAAACTTAAACGGAGCCACAGCCTCCTGCGAAGCAAAAATGCTGAGTAGAAATATAAACAATATAACCTGTGATTGGATACCGAGACAATGGACCAATGGATAAAGTTACATAGATCTAAGGTATGGTTATGTAACTGCATCAACGAGTGTGCGATTCCTATGGTATGCGAGAATTAAATAACAACAACAATGATAACGAAGACAGGACTCATTTCATTGGGTCAGGACTGTATATGCAACACGAGATGGACACTATATATATACTCATATAACGTCCTTAGCAGCAAAAGGAATATTGGAACGTCATTACAAACACCTACCGTGGGCTTACCTAACGGCTTTTGGAATACTCTCAACAATTCTAAAGCTATTATTCCAAAACTGAACTTGAATAAGGAACATGCATCCATTGACGAGCAGATAGCCATGCAGAAGGAACGAGAGAGCCTTTCTAACGACTTGAGCATTCACAACGTCAGCAACTACACGATAAGCTCTTTGCTGGTGGGAGGAATCGCTGTCTCTATTGTGATCTGGCGAGTAAGAAGAAGCATGCCTACGTGTAAGAGAAACAACACCTGCATTGCAAATGAACCTGCACCTAAAATAAAAGAAAACATAGAACTACAGGAGATAGCTACCTACACCGAAGTAGGTGAACGAACGGCGAGGAACAAGACTCCACCGCAAACAGCTGTTGGATCAAGTTTCAAACTCTAATAACAAATATTTCATGACATTGTATATTTATGCTTAACCTTTTGTTTGTATTGCTTTTATATACCTTTATTTAACTTTAACTTTTCTTTACTACTTTTGTAACCTTTTACATTTAAACTTTAACTTAACTTTACATATGTAGTGTACCTAACTTTGGTTGTCTGAGTTTGTTTCCTTGTCCCTCGGGAGCATGTACGAGCCAAAAATGCTCATACAGCGTTAACTTTATTTTATACATTAGTCGTCACCTAAATACCGGCACGCGCGGACCTACTGACTCAGGCGACCAAACGTAAACAGTGGTTCAATAAACATACGTAACTTAACTATGCGGCCGTGTATCTCTTCACCTCCCATAACCAACAACTTACAACCGGGTACCGTTAACACAACACGGCGGCCCCAACAACTAGCTTACTAGCTTACTAACACTACCTTGCTATCCTAGCTTGAAAAACTAGCCTTGTGTATCCCGGGTATTAGGGCTAGAAACTTAAAATTTTGCACACATATTCCTCTTATGACGTAGGCATCCTCTAAGGATTTTTCAAAATTCAACCACCAAGGGGGTGATAAGCACAATTTCCATTTGCGAAGCTGTGGCTAACAGTTGATTAGTAATATTGTTGCTTGACATAAGGTATCGACTGAGGAGATCAAAAGACATAAGGTTATAAATATCTGCCTACACTGTTTCTCTGGGCTTGGTCTCAGATAAAAACATGAAAATATGTACCAGCTTTGCCTATGAAAGATCTCTTCCCTAAAAACAAATAATTATTAGATTTCACTGACTTTGTTGTGTAGCTTGTCTACATGATAATTATATTAATGTGATGTTAACTAAAACATTTAAGTTTGAAGTTCTTCACTTTATCATTATCTTTCTGTGATAAGTCTCCCTATTGTATTAGGGTCACATAAGATAATATTAGTGGTAATATATTAGTGATAATATTAATGGTTTACATTTTCCATCTTATTGTTAGGTAAATAATTTTGTCTATTATGACACTAGCATCAAGAGGTTGGTTAACCTTCATGGGTTTTAGAAATTAAATATTACTTACAAAATTGTTTATATTAATAGTAAATATTATTAGTTTATAGTAAATATTACTTACAAAGGTTTGCTTTTAAAACTTGGGATATGCAAACAAAACCTATAGGAAAAAATATGATTGACAATTGAAAGGTATGGGTATTATTTCTTATTTTTAATCAGTATAAATAACTTTAAATTAATTGAATTATGAGTTAATTTAAATTGTAACCTATGAATTCTTACTAAATACTCACTATATTATCTTCTTTGCTAGCCATTATAAATGGTTTATGTACAGGTGTAAAAAATTATCTTCAGTTTGTTCACTCTCGCACAATTTGTTTGTTTCGAATAAATAATGATAATAATAATTAATGCTGTTGGCCCTATTGGCCTTTACAGCTTCACGCGGACAGTTAGTTGTTATAGTTTAATTTATTTTACATATTTTCTAGGGTCCTAACTTCGTAGTTCGTACTTTGCAATAGCGCGCCAAACCATAAATAAACAACTCGAAATTCGAATGAAGTTTCGACTTCGACATCGGTCAGCCGTCAGTCAGACGCATAGTCGAGCACGAGGTCGCTATCATATTAGTCTATGGTCGCTATGGTGATGATATGGTCCATGGATTTATTACACAAAAACATGGATAGGTAATAATAAGTTGAACTATCTTTCTTTCTCAGACTTATGTCAAGTTGGTGTATCCTACAAAAAAAACATCATCCACTCTGTTCCCAAAACGTCAAACGGCGTATGACACCGGACTCCGGGGGGCTTAGTGCGAGTTTTACATGACATAACGGGCTCGCTAACGTAAATGCGAGTCAGCTATGCTATTGGCTACTGATGCATTTCTTTTAAATTCTTTTCACTGCCGCCAAATCGGTAGCCAATAGCATAGCTGACTCGCATTTACGTAGCGAGCCCGTTATGTAACGTAAAACTCGCACTAAGCCCACGGAGCATTGATAAGCGATGGGAATTATAGCTACTTTTATTTCACGATCACGTCGTGAAATTATTCAATTTTGTAACTGTTAATTCACGCGTGAAAAATCACTTAACCGATATATTTAGTACTGAGAATTATTTCACACGTTGTTCCGTGAGTTACATGTCGAAGTACTTGTCACTTGATTAAGTTATTCAGAGTAGTGGCAGAAGAGACGAACAAAAAAAAGGTCGTCAGACACTGTACGCGTATGATACTGCAATTTTTTCCGATACCAATAGTGTTGCCAGTTGGGTATGATGTTTATCACTTCATACAGACGACGGCGAAAAAAAAAAGTTCGTCACACGCTCTACAAGTTTAGTATCATAATGGTGATTTCATCCATAGTGTTGCCAACTGGGTATCAGGTTTTTCATTTCATACAGTTGATGGCGAAAAAGACCAAAAAAAAAGGTCGTCACACGCTGTACAAGTATGTATGATAATGGTAATTTTTTGGATATCCATAGTGTTGCCAATCGGGTATGAGGTTTTTCACTCCATACAGGTGACGGCGAAAAAAAAGGTCGTCACACGCTCTACACCTATGTTAATGAAATTTTTTGCCGTATTTACAGTTTTGCCAACTTTTGTCCGACGACCTTTTTTTTGGCCCTCACCTCAGCCAACACTGTCAATTACTGAATCAAGTGACAAGTCACTATCAGTATGTTACTCACGGAACAACATGTGAAATAATTCTCAGTAATAAATATAACAGTTCTGTGATTTTTCACTAGTGATATAACCAGTGATGCGTGAAATGTGCCATGCTTACCTTTGATATAGAAATTAAAGAGGATCTGTTATAATGTCATATAGATACTTAGAAAGATGAAATGTTAAACATAATGGCGTCCTTGTCTAACGTATGAAATAAAAACAATCCAATTTTATATGCAACAATTTTGCTTTCTCTGTTAAATATTGTCATGAAGTTAGGCGCGTGCCGTGTTTGCCATTTTTGTGTGTCTCTTTACTATAGTGTAAACTGTGACTTATTATTTAAAACCCACTTTGACAAAGGAATGTCAAAGTCGCGTCAAAGTGGACATTAGTAGGAACAAAACCGCCATGTTTCGCTTGCGTAGGTATGCACGTTTTCTTCGTAGGTAGGGCCGCTCCATTATACTTTTCTTTCTCTTAGGTATAAATAAAGTATATGCAACCGAGCCGTAATAAAATACTCGTAAGTCAGGTAGCACCATGGATATATTACTCTATCTGGATCACTGACTTTGTAGAGGTATCTGACGTCCGATAACGACATATCGGAAGGACTATTCGACCAATCACAGGCTGGATTGAGGTTGTCCTTCACGATTATAGGGTGTCCACAATTACTTAGAAAAATTGTGTCCTATTTTGCTATGGTTCTTCAAAATGTTTTCTATTGGTAATTTTTCTGGTGGTAAAAATTATAATATTGAAATTTGTATATAGTTTATTAGAACTTCTTCAAAATTACCGAATTTAGTTTAATACATTAAGAGTAAATTGAAAATTAGGGTACACAATTACGGTACATCTATATTATAATTAGATATTATTCATCTTAGATATTTTTATATCACTATAAAATATCACAATAGAATTATATATCCTGGGATTATAGATAAAATGGACACAATACAAAAATGATCCATGATCCTGTTGGCTACTGTGGCGCCATCTTTATTTAACGCAGTTTGACAGACACTTTTCCACAAAACAGATAGTCCTCCTTTACCATTGAGGTATAGGAGCGGAGCGGCCCTACCTACGAAATAAACGTGCATACCTACGTTACAAAACGAGCCGGTTTTGTTCCTAATAATGTCCACTTTGACGTGACTTTGACATTCCTTTGTCAAAGTGGGTTTTAGTAGTTAGTACCTTAGTAGGTAATAAGTCACAGTTTACACTGCTGTTAGTTACCTGAAGGAGATAATGAGTAGTTAGAAGTTTTCACAAAAAGTTAAATAAAGAAAAAAATAGTAAAACAGGCACATGCACAGATAGCGACGCAGACTTAAAAAGAATAAAAGTTAAGCTTACTGTTTACTTATTGATAGTTCTCGAAGAACTAAGTTTTGAAAGAATTTAACCGCTCATTTACACGCGCGGCTCGCGGACCTTTTCGTGGCTCGTCCGTAAGCCACGCCCCCTACGCGCGTGAGCGCTATCTTGTGTTTAGACCTCCGCTAGGAGTAATATTGTTCTGTGGTTTAGACTTCCGCTAGGAGTAATATTGTTCTGTGGTTTAGACGCGACGCGCGCTGCGTTCAGATGCGTTCGATTTCGAACGTTCAAGGATGGAACACGTTGACGTAATACATCGTCATCCAGTCAATGAAACCTTTCTACCATGATTTATAGGCAAAATGTTCAATGTAGATTGTACTACTCGTATGGGTAGATTTCTGTACATTAAGCTTTTTTTAGTGCAATAAGCAACTGAATATTTTTTTTTTAACTAAAATGGGGCAGAAATTAGAATGATGAGTTTTAATTTCTGTTCTTTTTTCAGTGTCTGTTCGGTTTGCGTACAGATTATTATTTTTAAAATAAAAGAGCATCCTAGTTTTAAAATCTTTTCAGTAGTTTTTTAGTTTATTCATTACAAACAAAGGAACAAAATATAAAAATTTTCTTCTTTATTATATTATTATACTAGCTGTTGCCCGCAGCTTTGCACGCGGAAATTATGCTTTTTGGTGCTCTAACACGTTATTAAAGTGTTATTTATTGATTATAAAATTCAATATTAATCCCTCTCAATCTTTCTCTCTCTCTTCCTCTTTCACTTCCAGTCCTTCTCCAGCTTCTTGTCCCTCTCCCTCTCCCACACCCGGTCCCTCGCCCACTTCCTGTCCCGTTTCCTCTCTCTCTCGCTCCCTGTCCCTCTCCCTCCCTCTTCCGCTCCCTCTACCGCTGCCTATCCCGTTCCTGGTCCATCTCCCGCTCCCTGTCCCTCTCCCTCCCCCGCTTCCTGTAACTATTCCTCTCCCTTTCCCGCTTCCTATTCCTCTCCCTCTCGCGCTCCCCGTCCTTCTCCCTCTCCCGCTCCCTGTGCCTCTCTCTCTAGCGTTCCCGGTCCCCGTTCCGCTTCCTATCCCTCTCCCGCTCCCTGTCCCTCTACCGCTCCCTGTCCCCTTAACCCTTTAAGGGACCTTTAAGTTAACCATTTAAGGGAGGATTTTCCAAAAAAACCGTGTTAAAATTTACTTTTGTTTCTAACTATAAACTTACATAAAATTTCATATTTTTAACTCTAGAACTGGCGAAGTTGATTTGTATGTAGATGACTACCAACCCCTATTTTTAGGGGATGAATTTCGAGAAAACCGTGATACAGTTATTTTTTGTGTCTAATTATAAGCTTACATACAAATTTTCACCCTTCTTACTTCAAAACTGACGAAGTTCCCATACTAACTTGTGCCACCTTAATTAACCCTTTAGGGGATGATTTTCCAAAAAAACGTAATACTTCAAAATTTAGTTTCTAATTTTGAGCTAATGTGTAAATTTTCATGTTTTTAACATCAAAAATGACGAAGTTGCCTACTGAGTTCAAGCCGCTAAATTAACCCTATAAGGGATGATTTTCCAAAAAAATGTGTTAAAGTTAACTTTTATTTATTACTATAAACTGACATGAAAAATTTCATATTTATAACTCTAAAACTGACGAAGTCGGCTTGTATGAAAATGACTTCGGACCCCTATTTTTGCTACTTAGGGGATGAATTTCCAAAAATCCGTTCTTAGCTGACGTCTCCTTAGCATAAACTATCTCCCTGCCAAATTTCATCATAATCGGTTCAGTAGTTTCTGAGATTTTTTGTTTAATCAGCGGTGTGTCTCTTTTCAATTTTATATATACAGGGTGTCCCAGCGCGAAGTGACCGCCCGGCGTCTATTGATTATGTGGACAAAACTATCGACAAAAACCATTAAAGGTCTTATCGGTTTGGTTTATTTTTTATTAGCTTTTTAATTTTTTTGTAGAAAAACCTGACTTGTTGCACTATTTTCAAAATATTTTTTTTTGTTTTTACATTTATTTTCATTCTGTTTTTTGTACTTAGTAGCTGTTTTCATAGTTTATCTACTCGAGGTATAAAATCTACCTTAAATTGAATACGACATTTTTTAAAAACAAATTAAGTAAAATTTTTTTGAAAAAAATTACCTTTTTTCATTGAATTTCGCTAAAAAGTTAGAAAAATGCCCTATGAATATTATTTTTTTATTATTTATTATTAAATAACATGATATTACCTACAAAATCTCATTAAAATGTTTGTAGTTATCTCAGTCATTTACCGAACTACAAACTCTTGAAGTATGCACCCTATTTTCGATAATAAGAAGAGTAGACTTTTAAAACCAGGCTAGTGGATCATTTAAGTGTCTTACTATCAAAAATACCTTTTGCCCTTTGATATAATAATTTTAAAGGTAAGGAAACAATAAAAACAAATGAAAATTTAAATCATTTATTTAAAAAAAAAACAGTAATTCATTCATAAGGTTTTCTAAACGACCGCTATTGTTATTAATACAGGCTAAAGCTCAAAATGACATCCTTTGAGTGGTTCTTTGCACTTTCAAAATGTTCGCTCCTATTTTTATGGTAGCAGCATCAATCCTCTGTTTCAATTGTTCTCTCGTAGCTATTGGCACAGCATACACTTTTTGTTTAATGTGACCCCAAAATAATAATTAAGAGGCGTTAAATCAGGAGACCAAGAGAGACAGGTGGTCCAGTAGCATGGTCCTCCAAGGTCTCAATTGAAACAAAGCATTGATGCTGATGCTACAAAAATAGGAGCGAACCTCTTGGAAGTGCAAAGAACCACTCAAAGGATGTCATTTTGAGTCTTAGCTTGTATTAATGCCAATGGCGGTCGTTTCGAAAACGTTATGAATGAATTACTGATTTTTTTTAAATAAATGACTTAAATTTCCATTTGTTTTTATTGTTTCCTTACCTTTAAAATTATTATATCAAAGGGCAAAAGGTATTTTTGATAGTAAGACACTTAAATGATCCACTAGCCTGGTTTTAAAAGTCTACTCTTCTTATTATCGAAAATAGGGTGCATACTTCAAGAGTTTGTAGTTCGGTAAATGACTGAGATAACTACAAACATTTTAATGAGATTTTGTAGGTAATATCATGTTATTTAATAATAAATAATAAAAAAATAATATTCATAGGGCATTTTTCTAACTTTTTAGCGAAATTCAATGAAAAAGGGGATTTTTTTAAACGCTTTTATTTACTTTCACTTCGGTGGATCAAATCTTGTAACGTTAATTTGAATGACTTCCCTTTAATGAAAATTGATGAAATTTGGCAGACATGTGTATTTCCCATGACAATACACGAAAATCATATTTTAAACTAATTTTCATTGTTTATTTGTTGTTAAAAAAAAAAAAACGATTTTCAGACTTTAGACGCATAATTCTCTATGTTCTATTTTACGTAGAGACTTGAAATTTTCACAACTTGTAGCTAATTTTATAAACTAAACATTATTGAAATAAAAGCGTTTAAAAAAAAAATTTTTTTTCATTTCACTTATTTCAAAAAAAATTTACTTAATTTGTTTTTAAAAAATGTCGTATTCAATTTAAGGTAGATTTTATACCTCGAATAGATAAACTATGAAAACAGCTACTAAATACAAAAAACAGAATGAAAATAAATGTAAAAACAAAAAAATTATTTTGAAAATAGTGCAACAAGTCAGGTTTTTCTAAAAAAAAATTAAAAAGCTAATAAAAAATAAACCGAACCGATAAGACCTTTACTTTAATGGTTTTTGTCGATAGTTTTGTCCACATAATCAATAGACGCCGGGCGGTCACTTCGCGCTGGGACACCCTGTATAGATATGGCGCTAGTTGCCGTTGTTGAATGAAGCGCACCAGTGTTGCAAAAATGAAATATCAAAAATCGGTAGCATTGCCAGCTAAAAATCGGGAGAAATCGGGAGATTCTTAATCTGAATAAAGCAAGAGTTATTTTAAGTTATATGTCACAATAATTTTTATTTATAAAAATAATTTATTATTAATTTACATCTTCGCACCATGTTACTAGCCATTTTTGCAAACATGTTTTTATTTATATTAAAATTGTAACAAGTTTGATCATCTTTTTACTCGACTGCGCGACCCAGGGGAGGGTAATATGCTTATCAATCTATGTATGTTTGTTCCTATGTGGCATTGTAGAGACCAAACATGTTGACCGATTTTGATGATTTTAACGTCAATCGATTCGTCTTAATCTACGCCAAATTTTCAAAATGTAAGAAAATTTATATTGACGAACTAAGTGGGATATCGTTAAATAGGTATTCAAAAATGATATTTAGGTGACCTTCAAAATTTTTCATTTTAAGTAATGGTTTAGGATATATTATAATGATTCAACAAGCATTCTTGCTGATTTATTAACTCCCTCAATGAAATGACATTATTGAGAATTTTACCGTCTTTTAATCCTAATAAAGAAGTCAATGAATCCTAACTAAAAAGTGTAAAATTAAAAAAAAATAATAACACAAAAAAAACGACAGCGTTTAAAATACTAAAAATTAAAAAACAAGCATAGTATTTTATTATGTATGCAGTCGGGTTTTTTGTGCTTTTTAATTATTATTATTTTGTAATAGACCTAATATGGCAAACTCAAAACTTTGAATACATATGAACAAATATTTTAGAACATGACTGTGTGAGCCATCACCACGTTTTATGCTATATATCTGCCTACGTTTGCCCAAAATTCTTCTGTATTTTCACTGAGTGGCTTAATTTCTTTTGTATTTTGTATTTAGAACATTATTTTCTATTTTTAACTTTAAATATTACGTTATTGGTAGAAAATGCAAAAAATCGGGAGAAACGGTCGCTAAATCGGGATATCGGGAGACGATAGCCAAAATCAGTAGATCTCCCGATAAATCGGGAACTTTTGCACCACTGAAGCGCACGCGTATGTGAACACCACACGAGCGCTCGCGCAAACCCCTTTGGCACGCGCCCAAAAAACCGCTCCCGACGCGAGCCCTGCGAGCCACGAGACGCACGCGCGAGCGCCCTGTTTACATACGCGGGCTCGCGCAGGTCTCGCGGAAAGTCTCGTGGCTCGCGCGCGCATCTAAACGGGGCATGAATTTAGTTTTTAAATTAAATTGTGGTACCTATGGTTGCTTAGTTTTAAGTAATTAGAGTCGAAAATTTTTATTATGGATTTTATTCAATACGAAGGTATTAAAAATAATTTTAATAATAATTTACGACTCCCAATTGTTTTAAAAATGTGTTTTAATTGATTTAAGCAACAATAAATAAATATTTCATTAAAATGTTTATTTTATTACGTTTTTTCGTTACATCTCTAGTTATTATAGTTAAATTGGCACGTAGACCCTTTAGACTTACAACCCTTCAATTGGACTTACTGTATTTTTGCTTGATGATATTTCCAGGTTCTCGAAAGGAATGTCTGTAAGCTTAAGTGGTAGATTTTAGAGCTGACTGCGCTGATTCTGAATCAATATTTAAGTCACAAAAATCAACTTACTGTGAATATCGACAGCATAGAATAGAAATATCCTTTAATGGGAAATATTTACGAATATTGTATAAGTAAATTATTATGTCATAAGAACATTGACGTGAAACTAAACATTATTCGTATAATTAAATAAAAGACTGCATAAAAATAAATTTAATATACTTTTTCCTAAGTACAATGTATAATTATTATATACATATATATTATAATATTAATATTTTTTTATAAGTAGATTAACTTTAAATAGTTACTGGACCGATTTCAAAAATCTTTAAAAAATACGATGCTGTATTATTTCTAAATACCATGGTCTTTATTTTATTAAAAAACAAATAATGATCCTCTAAAGTTACCTAAGCTGAAAAATATAAAAAGGTTAATTTGCGCATATAATTGTCAGGTGTGGGATTCGAACCCACGCTCTCAACCTCTGCAGGAAGAGAACCGGAGGCAAGCCCCGGCGCTTTAACCACTCAGCCAACCTGACGTGTACTAACAGAGATAAATATTTCCAACAGTATCTAGTTTTGCACATGCGCAGTAGCGTTTAAGGAGGACTTCGTACACAATCGAGAGCTTTGAAATACCAGCCTTCATAGGTCTACTGCTGGACATGGGCTTTTACCGAGGTGAGGTCTCCATAAGGAGACATGTGACTGGCAACACAAACCTACCAAATACGACTTCAGGCATCGAGTTATTTTAAGTAACAACTAGCTGTTGCCCGCAGCTTTGTATACGGAAATTATGTTTTAACTTAATCAAACTTTTATCCTGTTTTCCCGGGAAACATTTTAATTTCCCGGGATGAAAAGTTCCAGTAACAACTTTACCAGTTTTCATCGAAATCCGTTCAAGGGTTTTATGTGATGCCCGGACAGACAAACAGACAGACATTTTGAGTTTTAATATAGTATAGATGTGAAAGTTTCTTTGTTGTACACAGGTAGAACACAATGTGGAATGACATAATGTTAACATATTATCCCAGAAGACCCGTGCAAACCGCGGGCAGAGAGCTAGTAACCAATAGAAAGCCACAACATCCATCATGGGGCCTCTATTCGTAAGAGGTCGAAAATCGACTCCGCGTAGACCGTAGCACCGCGTCCTACGTAGCTCGTAGCACATCGTCAGCTACAAGCTACGCGTTACAGAACCGACTCTTGTTCTTTCATTGTAACGTAATACATACTATTAGGTCTTTACTTATGAAATTGGTGATTTGTATGAAAATTTTTAAATATAAAAGTTTTGGTTATTTTTTTTATTTTAGCCAAAAAGTACTGGCCGAAATTATTTATACAATTTTGCCATTTTGATGGCAGTTTATCCCTTTACTGTAGAAGTATGTCGGACGGGAGGCGATGAAGTCAGCAAAAGCGTTTTGAACTGCCTCTCGGGTGTTGAACTTCTTTCCACTTAAAACATTTTCCAAATTTTTGAAAGAAGTAGCTTCTAGCTGTAACTTTTATAGCTTTGCGATGGTCTGTCGTGAAATGTGAGCTCGTGCGTTGTCGTGGAGAAGCAATGGGGAAGAGCGATTGACCAGTCTTGGTTGTTGAATTGCGAGCTTCTCCAACATTCTTTGCGATTCTTGGCAATAGAGATCTGACGTCACTGATGTGCCATTCGGTAAGAAGCTGTGATGTACAAGTCCGGCACTGGTCCACTCGACAGTCACCACTATCTTCCTACGAGTAATATTTTTTTAAAGCGCATCTAATCAGTGCGCTGTACCCGGGCCCACCCATGGAGACTAACGCTTACGGTTGTCGTACAAGATCCACTTTTCATCGCATTCGATTTAGAATTCCCTCGTTTCTATGCTGATTCAGTAGTGTACTTATGTACACTTATGTAACTTTTTTATCTTTTCGATTTGACGAAAGTGGCTTCAATGTTGTTTTGACACCTAACTCCAAAGCCCGTAGTAAGCTCAGCCGTTTAATGAGTTGGATCCGCTTCAGCTGTCACCTTCAATTCGTCGTTGTTGACAATGGTTACCGGCCGACCACAAGGCTCGTTCTTCAACTCAAAATTTCCAGATTTAAAATTGTTTTAAATTGAACCAATGACCGTGTGTATGCAAGCAGTACAAGTGGCAGTACACGTCGTTAATACTTCGTGTTGTTTGCGCAGTGGTATTTCCACATAGGAACTCATATTTGAAGATTGTACGAATTTTCAATTTACCTATTATACGAGTATAATACCATAATAAATAATATTGGTTCATTTAATTATCACCTTATACAAAAATAATTCTATAAAAACATGAGTTTTCATTACTTGAAGAACCTAAAATAGAATATGTTAATTCAATATTATACTTCTTTATCACCAGAAAAATATATTATTTATCAATAGAAAATATTTTGAAGAACCTTAGCAAAGTAGGACATAATTGGTTTAAGTAAGTATGGACATCCTACAATCATGGAGAACAACCTCAATCCGGCCTGTAATTAGTCGAAAATGGTCATCCAATATTACTTCATCCGTCTTCAGTAGCTGCGCCACCCTTTTAAAGATTGGTATCCAGGTATTATTTGTGTATGTCCGTGCCGCAAAAAAATGGTTGGTGAGCATCCCGCGGAAATAACTTTTATTTGTTCAATACAGAAATCACGGAACAAATTCAGTTTTGAATTTGATTTTCACTAATCTAATGTTTAATGTTTGTTTTGTATCCCAAAGCAATGTAAATGGGTGAATTTCCCAAGTGCATTTTTGAGACGGCGAGGTTGAAAATTAATGTGTGGAGGTAAACTACAATTATGCATAATTTTATATAGGTAGTTAAAGTAGTGATCTACATGATAGTGAAGTATTCAGAGGTATTTAATATATAGATTCTTAATAAAAAAATATCTAAGACCTAAAATCTAATTCCGGTGTACTGTCCAAACTGCGTTTATTTACATATTTTATTAATTTTTTTTTTGGTAAATAAATTTCATTGAAAGGGAATGTTTTTTTAGAAATACATTAAATAACACAACTAATATATATTTAAGGAGTTATTTAAGATAAAACAACTGCTCTTAAAACATCTTTTAAAAATGTCCTACAAAAAAAAGCAATACCGGTGGCGCATTTTGTATACTTCATTACTTGTTACTTCACGATTTGGAAGACACCTTACTGGCTCTCCCCGCACCGTTCAGTTGTGCTCTTGCAAACTGCGTGTTAGGATGACCGACTGGCTGCGTAATTTTCCTGCCAAACACGTAAGTACTAACTGCGGTGGCGCAGGAATACAAAATCATCCAATTCCGATGTCATGTATATTAGTAAAAGTACAAAGCAGATTATCTAGAAATTTTATGGAGGGTTCCATTAACGGTTTTTAGCTATAATTGTGAAATAAAAGTTAACCTGTAACTAAAAGTTTTCTTTAAAATTCAAGTTTTGTCTCTGATTCTAAGTCCGGTGGCGCAAACTCGGTTGCTCCGGTGGTAAATCAAAGCGTATAGGGAAGTATAGGCCACAGAAACACAAGCGTGTCTCCATTTATCCATCAGCCCTTGGAGGTCCACTGCTGGACATAGGCTTCCCCTAACTTGCACCACTCTGACCGGTCCTGAGCCTTCTAAATCCAGCGGATGCCCGCTGTCTTCTTCAGGTCGTCAGTCCACCTGGTCGGGGGGCGTCCTATGCTCCTTTTGCCGAGACGTGGGCGCCATTCGAGGACCTTTCTTACCCTACGGTTAACGGTCCTTCGCACTATGTGGCCCGCCCATTGCCACTTCAGCCGGCTAATTCTTCGAGCTATGTCGGTTACCCTTGTTCGTCTACGGATCTCCTTATTTCTGATGCGATCACGTAGAAAAATACCAAGCATAGCCTTCTCCATAGCCCGCTGCGCTTCTCTGAGGTTGTGGATTAGGCCAATAGTAAAGCACCACGTCTTGGATTCCTATGTCATCACTGGCACACACAAACTGCTCGAACACCTTAAACTTCAGGCACTGAGGTAGTGTTTTGGACGACAATATATGACGGAGTTTCCCGAACGCAGCTCATCCAAGTTGGATTCTACAAGTGACTTCTTTCTCGAAGTTGGACTTACCCATCTGGATCACTTGTCCCAGGTAATTGTATTCGTCTAGAACTTCGAGAGCAGCGCCGTCAACAACAACCGATACGGGTGTGACATGGACATTCGACATGATTTTCGTCTTGTCCATGTTCATCTTAAGACCCACCCGTTGTGAGGCGCTGTTCAAGTCCCCGAGCATTGTACCAAGTTCTTCCAGGGAACCCGCCAGGATGACTATATCATCGGCATATCGCAGGTGTGTGATGTATTCGCCACTGATGTTAATGCCATGTTATTTCCACTCCATCAGCTTGAACACGTCTTCCAACATAGCGGTGAACAGTTTTGGGGATATGACATCCTTGTCTGACACTTCTCTGCAGTTGGATGGGGTTCGTTGCTGTGTCGTGTACTCTGATGGACATGATGGCGGATGAGTACAAACACTTCAACACCTCGATATACCGGTAGTCGATCCGCCACCGCTGGAGAGAATCTAGTACCACCCAGATCTCGATAGAATCAAAGGCCTTCTCATAGTCCACATAGGCTATACATAACAGCAAATTATACTCCTCGGTCTTTTGTATAATCTGCCGCAATGTGTGTATATGGTCTATGGTGCTGTAGCCTTTTCGGAATCCTGTTTGTTCGGGAGGCTGGAAGTCGTCAAGCCTGCGTGCAATGCGATTTATGAGGACCCTCAAAAACAGCTTATAAACGTGACTCAGAAGTGCAATGGGCCTGTCTAATCACCGCTAAAAGGAGTCCGTTCATCTAGACTCCTATTCTTCAAAATGTACATATCTTTAAAGTATTAAATGATCCTGCCTTTATGATTTCTCATTGGCATAAATCAATTTCGGTGGATCAAATTCTAATTCCAGTGGTCCTAATTTCGGTAGCATTTTATAGTGTAATTTGATAATATCTCCGGAACAAATTTTTTTTTCAGTCTCTACTATATGACTAATTATTACTACTATTTACAAATTATTTATGCCAAATAAAGTGTATTAGAAACAGCAAATTTAAATTTAATCAATTTCGGTGGCTTGGATTTTAATTCCGGTGGTCCTTTAATAATTTCGGTGGCATTTGATAATTTCTAATGGAAATATCTCATGAACTAATAATTTTTTTTCGATCTCTAGTATATGATTAATTAGTACTACTCTTTATCTATTATTTAGGCCAAAAAAAATTATCAGAAACAGCTAATTTAAATTTGCCACTGTAATTAGGCAAAATTCGTTTTTGTTGAAATTCACCCAAATAGTACCTGCTAGTCGACGGTAAACAGTTAAAATAAGCTTTATCACATCTGGCGTGGCGGTGTGATATACCGCTGCATTTTGCAAGGACCCTTCTTCTAGCAGAATTATTAGCCTTGAATTCAATGATACGCTCGAAGTTTTGAGGATACCTCAACTCCCAGCAACTGAAGGCGGTTGTTATATTTTAAGAACATAATATCGACAGCATAATATTGTAATATGTAATACATTACATGCTCCTCCATATCATCCTGGTTGTTGTTTCAGGAAGACGATTTTTTTCTACAGTTAGGGCGGTATGGTACAAGAGGTACCCGCAAATATCGTAGAGGCTACAACTAGCAAACAAAACAAAGCATACAAAACCAGACTAATACAAAACCAGAATAAAAGCGTCTATCTGTCACCAGAGTTCTTTCGAAGAGTTTATTGTAACAATACAGTATCATGTATCAGTTCATTGTACTTTTATCTCAAAAAATTATATGGTAGCAAGTAGTTGAATTTTACAAATTTAAAGAGGTACTGTAATAATCAGATTTTAGGCATTATGTTAACATAAAATTATGTTTGTTTACGTTATCA
This sequence comes from Thymelicus lineola, assembly GCA_963932265.1. Classification (NCBI taxonomy): domain Eukaryota; kingdom Metazoa; phylum Arthropoda; class Insecta; order Lepidoptera; family Hesperiidae; genus Thymelicus; species Thymelicus lineola. The sequence continues at coordinate 13,217,002 of OZ010680.1, forward strand.
TGAAGTTATAAAGTTCTCTTAACCCAGCCGTTTATGTCCCTTCTATAATAAGTTAATAAGCAATAGTGAGTTAAAAAGGTCACCCATACGACCGCAAGTGGCAAATAATTCTTAGGCTTTTCCGTGCTTTAGCGGGCACATAATGCATCGATCCTAGCAATTATCCTAAGATATCAGTCGTTGAACCATATTGGAGGCTTTCGGGTGGCATGAAAACTTCCGACACTTGGCCCCTAAGCCCTCCACCAAACCACACTGGAGCCGCGTGGTGAATTATGTTGTAAGCCTCTTCAAAAGGTGTCCGAGCTCAGTAGGGGTCAGTGGGTTGAAGTCATATCAGCAACTTACCTCAGCACTAGGAGGGTTGTGACACGGGAAATAGTTTTAGATTTTATCGATTTACTCATATTCCCTTACAATTTATAGTATATTTTTTATTAATTTCTATTAATCAAATACCTAAATTAGCTATTTACACGTACCTACATAGTTACACGTATAGGGCTATTTTTAACTGAACCTCAACCAAAGGTAATAAAATAAGGCAGACTAAATACTTTTTGCAACTATTCCAACTACATCTAGTAGACAAAACTGAAAGAAAAGTCACATTAATATGTATGCCAATGTCAAAAAATTGAGCGCCGGATTTCATGTTTTGATCTGAGGTTTTGATTTAAAGTTTTACCCAATGTTATTTGAAGTTAGCTTATAATCAAAATTTAAAGCAGAAAATAGTTATTTATTTTATTCAAAGATGTGTGAAGAAGTTAAATTAAATTATGAAAAAGAATTCATTATTGGGTACCTATGTCTCTCTAGTTTATAAAAGTAGAATGATAAAATGAAAAGTTATAACGGGACCTTTTGTTCTCCATTTTTAAAACGGTCTCTACTTACTCATGTGGATCGTCAGTTCGTTTGTCGTTATTCAAGTTTCATCTTAATCCGTGCAACGCGACGGTAAGCGCGTCATGATAATAAAAAACAAAACATCTTCACAAACTCTCACATTTATTAAAGGATAAGATTATAAATGACACAAGATTATAAACAATACAATAAGCATTCCAGTCCAGAACGTATTACTCTAACAATATATTGCAGATAGTATTAACCTTATTGAACATAAATACCTTTTCCAGGGCATCGGCATGGTGAAAAGCATATTAGACCACCACCTTGGAACCGCTAGAGACTGTTGTCATTGCCTCAGTCTAAAAGACGGCACGATTTTTATAGCCGTGCTAGGAATGGTGACGGGGATCTACTATATACTGTTCTTTGGTCTCGCTGGCGAACTTTTGAGGGAGTTGCGTCTGCATGAATGGGTTGTAGACGCGTTGCTACACATCCAAGGAGTCGTTGGTGTAATACTATGTGCATCACAGGCGATGTTGTTGGTAGCTGCAATAACTTACCAGGAAGTTGTCATTTTACTATACCTATGGATTGTTATTGCTCATGTGATCGTCGAGGTGCCCATTGTATTGTTCTTGACTATCATAGTTGTATCGAGCAAAGCCGTCCAGGGAGCTCTGTGGCTTGTATTACCGTCTCTAGTGTCCATTATCGTATTCATTTTTATTTACATGCCAGTGGTGAACGGTTTCAGACGTAATATTCACACTGTGGTGGTGATAGTGTAAATTGGATTGGTTAGATTAGAACTGAAGAAGTTTATTAGACGCCCCGACCAAAATGGAAGGCAGATTTTATATTGACGGAGAATTTAACAACGGGGCAGTTGTAAGGCCTTATAAAAATTTCACAAGTTTTCAAAGTGTAACTGCCACAATTAATCATACTCCAGAGAATTTAGAAATGAAATAATTCCATATACCTATTATTAACTTAGGAGCAGGTACCTATAACTATTATAATTTTCTATACAGTTATAAAATCGAAATACAACGATACATTATAGAAAATCACTTCACGAGTTAGTTGAAGGTATCCTGGATACACCTTGCTACCTTGGATGGGTGCTGAATGATTGAAAATCTAATGTCAATCCAAGTATTGACCATTGCCGAATGAACGCTGATGAAAACGACTAAGAAAATTATAATTTCATCTCATACATGAGGATTAATTAGAAACGTAATCAATACGTTGTGATAGTTTGTAATAATAATAATATAATATTTTATGTAATTTATGAGAATATTATAATATTAGTATTAAGTAAATTCTTGTGACAAAATAAATGTTTATTTTCAACGCTCACTGAATTAGTTGGGGGGCATACCCGCCCTATGCTCCTCCCATCCTTGGATCTAAGCCAATCCCTCCCAGTAATAAATTATGTAGCATAATGTATTTTTATACACATATTACGTACCCTCCCGCGTTATGATAAAACATTGCGCAGGTGTGGAATAAACTAATTTGTATAGAAAATAAAATCCAATTCAAATCAATTACATTCAAATTCTTTATTTGCGTTCATCAGGTTTACAATAGCTGGGTCAATAGATATACAATGCAGAGTGTAATTATAAATTATGTAACTTATCTAACATACAATGTTAGATACCTACTTCAATTAAGGCCAGGTATTCCCACAATATTTCCCGTTCGTAAGCATCAGTGCGCGACTAATATAATAAATCCTGTTATACCACTGCGCTCACTAATTTAGTAGGTATTTAAACATAGTAGTTAAGACAATCATTGTATCAAGTCAGATTCAGCAAATTTACCTAGAAATACGTATATTTAGTGTCTTTAACTGAGTACAAAAATAAAATGGAAAATGTCAGTAGTTTAGTCACAATATTGAAAAATCCTTGATGCAATTATTCAGCGGTGGGTGAAGCCAGTGGGTGCACGGGTAACGGCCTAAAAACATTTAAAAAGGGATAACTGTGAGATTTTTTTTTATCGAGTGAAGTATATTAGATTTTGTAACTGAAAGCGATTTTACCTAGATTAGATCCTTAACTAACTAACTTTTCCTTATCTCAGATGTTTTCAGAAAACTCAAAATATCAAAATACGGCCTCTGTGGAAATACATAACCTTAAAGCCAATATGTCACAAAATGTTCAAAATTAATGTATAATTAAAGACTTCTAGCCACAAGAAGAAACAGAGTTGTCTATCTCAAAAATACAATGACTTTAAGCACACATACTCGTAGTATAGCAATCTTTCCACAAAGGTATGTACTTGTCATTTAAAGTTGAGCTATTCTTAACTAAAGTTACGGTTTGTTAACACAGGTATTACCAATAAATCTTATTTTTATTATAGAAGAAAAATAATGATTTTTTAATAAGTCTCGATAATTATGAGGAACTCTAATTAGTTGTACCAGTGATAAGATGAATTGAAAAACAATATTTTAGTTAGGAAATTATATTTTTTAAATGGTGCCATTTTAGAAGACTAGGTTTGAATTTATTAAATTAAAACAACCACTAAAATTTCTCGGTCAATCAACGTTAATTTGAGAAAAAAACCCAAAACTTTTCTTATTGTTATCAATGAAATGAAAGTTATAACTATAAAACATTATTGTAGCTTTAGCTACTTTTTAATATTCAGAATGCTTTTTCGACCTTTGTTTTAAAATATTCGAGAAGGTTGTAGTAACACTATTGGGGCAATTAAACCACGGGGACAGTTGTACCGCTACAACTATCCATAAAAGTTGCTACAATTGTCCCCGTTAAGTCATTTCGTCGTAAAGTAAAATTTCTCTCCACCTTGAATTGGATACTGTACAAATACAATACATTTACAGCGTAAATCGAAAATCCAACAACTGTAAAAACAATTTAAAATTATAACGAGTTTAATAACTTTTTCAGTTAAAAATTATATTGTTAGATCGAAAAAGTTACGTTGACTGCAGTGCATTTTGTTTTCTTTCTTTTATGCAATCGCATCGAGTGTCGAACGTGAAAAATTAAAAGTTTGTAGGTAGCTAACATAGCTAACTGTTCTTGACGCCTACAGAACTGTCGAAACGTGAGAAGAAAGGGGTTCAGAGGGTTGTAGTTTTAGAAATATTTCCAACGGTACTACCGGAAGCTGTTACAATTGTCCCCGGTCTAACTACTATTCTGAATAAATGTCATTTTAAATTCTGTTAATGATTCCTGAATCATAACTTTTCTAGTTTTACTATAATTTTTATACTGGTTAAATTATATTAAAATATTTTCCCGCTTATATTTATGTAACTTTAAATACAATTGCTTTATATTTTTGCTAGTTTTAAATGGAAATATTATGGTATAAATTAAGTACTTACGTATTCAAAATATTTAATAGCTTTATGATTGTATTCTTATGGTAATAAATAAATAGATTAAATTTATCTTTTTCAAACAAATATTATTTTTAACCAACTTCTAAAAAAGTTTATCAATTCTTGTCATGTATCCGCAGATTTCTCGGAAACTAGTGAATATTCTTTTATTTTGTTACAATTAATTTGAACTTGAATTTAGTAGGCATTTAGTAGTTTTTATAATGTCACTGAATTAAATATTATCCTCATACTAATATTATCCACGTCTAGGTTAAGTAAAATTAGAAATTCATTTATTGGTCACTCTATACAATTTTATAACAAACTTCCGGTAGAAATAATGGATCCATCAATAAGTTCAAAGTTTTTATAAAGCGCAAACTGTTACAACAATCCTACTATAGTATAAAGGATTACTTAAACGACAAGAAAGCATGGGAATGAGTTGCATTTATATTCCAAAGTGTGTTTAAATCTAGGTAATTGTGCCTATATAATTTATAATTGTATATTAATATTTTATTGTAATTATTTTATTGTTTAAATTGTATTTATGACGTGTCAAAAGTACCACAAAGTGGCCTAATTGAAATAAATTATTTTTGAATTTGAATTTAAATCTACGCGTGTTGTGTCAAAGGGGCAATGTAAAAAAATTAAAAGGCTATGAAATAAAAATAGAACAAAAGAACAGACTCTCAACTCAAGCCTTCCAGCCGGCACATGTAGGAGTCGTTAGGCGGTTGACTAAAGGCTTTAGGCAAAATATTAGCAGTAGTAGGTAAAATTAATTACTCAATAATAATATTTATCGTTTTAATCATTAATTAAAAGTTGCCTCCTGATACCATAATGTCTATTCGTTGGTCAAAAAAGATAAAAAACAATGATTTTTTTTATGGAAATAGCCGGCAAACGAGCTGACGATACACCTTGTTAAATGGCCATCGTTACCCATGGACTTCAGCAACACCAAAGATATCATTGATGCGTTGCCGGCCAATAAAGAGAGAAGAAAAAGAAAGAAATGAGAATCAATTATGAATCGGACAATATACAGTAACAAAATGAGATTCCTAATCAAGGGTATTTTTGGGGGTTATGGTTTGTTAGTTTATATGAAAAAATTAACATTGTCAGCTGATTCGGTTTTAAGTCTTTTCTGCATACTTAGTTTTTACTTATTTTGCATGGAAAGGCAAATCTCTATAATTATCTAATCTATTCGATTATTTAGTTTCAGCACAGAAGACAATAATGTTTTAGAGAATAAAGACTTAGGTACACCGGGAAGAGAATTTCAATAAATAACACAAATAGTCTACAATTATGAATCCGATATAATAGTCCGATATAATAATAAAATCTTTACTGTTCCCTAATTTAAAATAAATTGTAACAAAATAAGAGAATATTCACTAGTTTAACGACTTGTCGTGTTCCGGCTGGGGGCTTGAGAGCCAGTTCTTTTTTTCTTTTTTTTCTCTCTTTCTTGGCCGGCAATGCATCAGTGATGCCTTTGGTATTGCTGATGTCTATGGGCAACGATAGCCACATACCATCAGGTGGATCGTCGTTTGCCCGGCTATTTCCATAAAAAAATAGTACCTACAAAGCTTACGTAGTAACAAAATGTGTTCCTAATCAAGGGGCAGCAGAATAAAAATCCACAAAGCAAAATCTACTTCATCAAATGAACGGACAGAGGAACGAATCCAGTTACAAAATAAAACCCTCTTCACAATGCACCGTTCCGTAGAACAATTTAATTGAGTACGAATAGTTCGACGAATCAGTTAGGTACTCGATGTTTCGCCTGCGAATAGAGAGGGTTGTTATAATACTATTCTAGTTTTTGAAGCAATCTGTTTCCTAACTGTATACATCTATGCAAGTAAATAGAATTTAAGTCTTTTATTTCGAATAAATGCTTTTTAACCGACTTCAAAAAAAGGAGGAGGTTTTGAGGTAGCAAACATATTTTTTTTATGTTTGTTACCTCAGAACTTTTGACTGGGTAAACCGATTTTGATGATTCTTTTTTTAATTGAAAGCTGGTGCTTGTCGTCTAGTCCCACATAAATTTGAGCGAAATCTGACAATGGCATCAATCTCAAAAGCATAAAATCTTAAATTTGCATTAATGTATGTATATGCACGATATATGGACGAACAACTCAATAACACGCCAACCTATTCTTCACGCCAATTCTATTTGTTTGTCTCCGCTAATGTCTAGAAACACGGAATGGATTTTTACAGGAATTTCACTGGGTCGGTGAGAAGTCTACAGGTAAAATTTTTCGGTTGCGTACCAAAGGATTTTTCAGGCAAATGGTTAGTTGTATTTTAAGTTTAGTTTGTATGAAAAAAATAAACAATGTGAGCTGATTTGTTTAAACATACAAAAAGCTTTTCTGCTTACTTCGTCTTTACTTATTTTGCATGGAATGGCAAATACCTAAAACTGATATAATCTATTATATTATTATGTTTTCTCACTATAATAAAACTCAAAGTGCATTGAATATTTTTTTTTAAATTTCATAAGGGGGCAATAATAAAGTGTGAATACAAAAATATACATTTTTTTAGATTTTTTTTAGATGAAATAAGTTAGTGCTTGACAATAATCACAAAAATAAATATTTTAATTAATATAATAATTATTAATAATCAATATTGTCAGTCTGTCTGTTTGTCTGACCGGGCATCGCATCAAAACCCTTGAACGGAAGAAGAGATACAAATAAGGCAAAACATAATTTTCGCATTTAAGATTTGCGTATTAAGTATTTAGGACTGGAAACAAACTTACAATTAACAACATAGATAGATACTTTAGAATCTTAAATTATATTTATTTCATACATATTGATTAGCATCTGGACTAGCAAGGTATTTAATGTAGGTACCTAAATGTATAATGATTTTGAGCTTTTTTCTTTCAGCATTCAAATTATACTTAACTTAAATCATTAATTAAATTATTACAATATTTATAAAAAGTTGTAAGCAAAAACGGTACATGTAAGTTGATAACAAAGTTAAAAAATAAGTTACTTAATTACTATGACTAGCACATATTTAAAATATACCTATTATTTTACGTTTTAGAAGCAGTGAGACCTTAATGACGAATAAACATGAATATTATAATTCTAACAATAAACTAGTCTGAAGTGTCTCTACAATCGACTGTAGCTATAAGGGTAAGGCTAAACGAGCGTATATTTTGAGTCGATTTCATACTAAAGTCCAAACTCATTTTGCGTTGCCCTGTGGTCATACAGGACTTTTGATAAAACCGAATGCATACGACTCATTTTTCCATAGCGCCCAGCCTCTCCAAGCGGAGTCGCGTTCGACGTAGGCTTAAAGGTCGTAAGATCAAAGCCACTTTGCTTCAAGCATGTGTTTAGTGGGTGCGAGTTCCACATAACCAGCACCGATGTGCTGGTATGCATAATGCATTTATAGCCTTCCTCCAGTGAGGGGAAACAAAAACCTCATTTTTCGCGACTCAAAAGCTTAGAAAAATACGCTCATCTGTCCATACCCTAATTATGTAATTATGTAACACCACAGATAGTCATAGTCGACTGATATTATTCTAATGTCACACAGTTCACAATGTCGTGTTACAATCAGTAAACGAAAATAGTTCACTGGTTACAATGTTAATTTAACATTAATTTAAGAAAATGTTATTATTATTCATATCCTATTTACACTATGTACATACACATAACATAAATTACTTTATCTTAGCGCTCTTACACACGAGCAGCACGTCGTCGGCGGCAGAGGTAACTACAACCGTCGACAGCAGCCGACTGCAGCCGACAGCACGTGTCGAAGGCCGCAGTCGGCTGCTTTCGACAATAGGCTAGTTGACAAAATTTGGAAATTAGTTTAAAACTATAGCTTAGCATCTATTTCACCCCAAAAATATATTATTCTAAGAAAAATAAGTCTTTTACATTAGTATTTTGAGTTTTTAGAAATGAACTTGAAATTGACCGCGAAAAAGGCCAAGACTGTCATGGCGTTTTGAATGACGTCACACCTCGCGAAACAGCCGTGTTTGTGTATGACAGTCAATTGTGTTTTTTAATAAATAATGAATTCCTCGTATTATAAATACTGTATAGTGCCCCAATGTAAAAGTACAACGATAAAAACGCCAAACAAATTATTCATATACGTTCCAAACAATAAACAAATACGTAGAAAGTGGTTAAATATGGCAAGGAGGCAAGATGCTCTTACTTTATCAACTGATTCCACAATTTATTTCTGTGAAGATCATTTTGATGTAAGTAATAAACACAACTTGATGTATCTATTTATAAATGTATAGTAAAAGAAATGAATTTTGCAAAATCTACCATAATATACCACACATAACCTATAAAATGTTATGACTTGAGTAGGGTTTTATGATTTATTTGAGTTAAAATATTATTTTCGTTTTATAAAATGTAATAATTCATACTCTTCTTATTTTTTTAGTTGCCAAACGATATGATTAATTATACAGAGTATCATATTATGGGTAAAGTTTCTTATTGCAAAAAATTTGCCAAGCATAACGGCGTCAATTTTGGGCAAATTACTGCTGTTTGCTTTGTTAAATCCTGATTCCATAGCAAATTATATCTGTCTTTCAAGATTAAACTAAAAACGAACTGTATTAATTTAACGAGAATTGCTGAAAACTCCAAATAACCTGTTCATTTTATACGAAAATGACAGCTACAACGTAGTGTTTCGCGAGGTGTGACGTCACGCTTCCATGCGCTTCACTGATTGATGTTTAATGTCACGTGATTAAACGCCTCAATTTGTCGATTTTATTTTCCAAAAATATTATTAATCTTTTATTATTTTAATAGAAAAGCTGCATTTTTGTTTACTAATTATCATGGTTAATCATTAGAAACTCTAAGCCATTCGATTTATTCTTAGTGGAAACAAGCCTATTCAACTGCAAAGATCAGCGGCAAAGAAACACTGTTATTACTCTTGTTTTTTATCATTTTATTATTGTATTCGTGCAATTTATAATTACAAATACAATCATATTTCTTTAATGGCTCAATTAACAATTCAACATCAATATCGTCACTACGAGATTTTGTGAACCCGCCACACTAGTGCTCTCTTGTACTATTTGCAGTCGACTTACAAAGTCGACTGCGGCACGTCGGCGGCCGCAGTCGGCTGCTGTCGACGGTTGCAATTACCTCTGCCGCCGACGACGTGCTGCTCGTGTGTAAGAGCGCTTAGAGGGTACATAGATTCCTACTTAATTTAGGTATTAACTACTACTTCATAAAATATTGATAAACATTTCGTTAATGAAAATAAAAAAGTAATACAAAAAATAATCCAAATAATAATCTACCTATCTAACTATTGGTTAACGTTTGACTAGTACGAATTAATTTTCCGTTAGACTACTAGTGGAATCAAGAAGTAGGACCACGGACAATTAATATCAATAAAGGTGTAAAATTTGGAACGTATATGTATAGTGGCCTTTACAGCTTCACGTGTACAGGGGTATATTAGTTACATGTTACATTGACTTACGTATTTATTACTATGTAAGGGCTGGGCCTTAGGGCCAATGCGACTCAGGCGACGAAGGAACGCTAAACTCACTTATAGGTACTCAGTTTTGTAGACGAATGATATTTTGTCAACAATCTTTGTAATACATTTTACTGAATTTAATGGCTGCCTTAAAACATTGTATGCCTTCGACAGCGTATGTCTGGTAACTGCATCTGACATGCGTTAATTCCCTCGCTGTTGCTGTTTTGTTAACGTGAGACGTCCAGCTTTCAACGTCACGTCACAATGAAGCGAAAATGTGAATTTTGGATAATTTTACTACATAATATACCTGTCTTTCAATCCTTTAATGTTCATAATTTATTTAACGTATTTAACATTCTTGTATTTTAAACAATACCGTAGTACAATAAAAATAGTGGATAAACTTCCTTTTAGCCCATAATCACAATTGATTTGAATTTTCGTTATCAGCGCGTCGAAATACATAGGCATACCAAAATTCAGATCAATCGAAGGCATGGGCTAAAAGGTGCACCCAAAATAGTTTCTTAACCACTAATGAACATTTTCATTCCAAACCCACTTTACATATTATTGTTAGGGTTCATCTCCATAGACGTGTATAATAGAAGCCGAATCAGTGCACCTTTAATTTCTTCCTCAGACGAGGAAGAAAAGAGGAGACGCTCCAGAACTCCCCTGTGGAGAAAACAGCACATGCTAAGCAAAGCTGCCATTATTCTTCCGAGCCGAAATGACTCTCTTGCTGAGCACAAGTTGTGCAATTGTATTAGTGAGCTGTCTTGTATGTTAACCAAATCCACAACCGGTGAATTGCTGAGCGCTTCTGCAAATGAAACAAAACTGGTAAGCACCCCTTTTTAAAATGGAATTAAGGATAATTATGATGACGTAATAGAACTAGTAGAACATTGAAGTTACCGAATAACATGTAGTAATATTAAGGTCATGTCACGAAAGCTTCTTAGTATTGATATTATTTGGCTTCAACCCATTAATGGCCCACTACTGGGAACGGGTCTTCGGGAACGGGTAGAGCATACTCCACCACGCTGCTCCAGCGCGGATTGGTGGAGTTGATATTATTTACTAGTAGCCAATTGTTTTAGGATCTTCTTTGAAGATTGGTAGAAGTAGAATTACTGTTACTTAAATAATATGATTCAATCACTGACATTCCAGTGGCATTAGTATTTATATAGTAATTGTTTCCTTTATTAATCGAACCATCAGTGCAGTCAGCTTATCAATTACCAGAATGAGAAATACGGAGACCTATTATATATATGGCTGTGATCATGCCGTTATGTTGGTAGCTGTTATGTAGGTTACTAGTTGCGTGTGTAAAATATAGGTACTTTACCTTATCTTTATTTCGTCAGCGTTAAAACAAATTTTTAGGTATTGTAAAATTATAATATCTATTTAATACCTTTAAACGAGCAATTCTTGTATATATATTATATATAATTGGAATCTCGGAATCGGCTCCAACGATTTTCATGAAATTTAGTATAAAGGGGGTTTCGGGGGCGATAAATCGATCTAGCTAGGATTCATTTTTAGAAAATGTCGTTTTATCGGTGTTTTCAGGCAATGATAAACTTCTACAATATACTCTTCCTGACATCTATTGGCAAGTAGCAATACTAAAGCTACTTCAGTAAATGGCGTTGTTAAGCAACACTAAACCGAGCAAAGCTCGGTCATCCGGATATTTATGTATAATATTAGGAATTAGACCAGTGTTTCCCAACGTGGGGCCCACGCCCCACAGGAGGCAATTTGATAGTTAAGGGGAGCAATTTAAAAATGGACTCGACACGACTTGAACCTTTTTGCTTTGGGTTATTTAAATGCAATGCTAGATATCGGTGACAAATTTAACAAAAATAAATAAATGCTGTAAATAATTTTATTATTAGGTTATTAGGTATAATTTCTTTTGACGTTACCAAAATATCAACTGGGTAATTATACTCGAATTACATTCGGTTTGGACTTGATGTAAATAAACTATTAAAGCATTAATTTTATTTATGTTCATGTATTTTTTTCCAGACTATATCGATTTCATACATAATTAAACATAATAATAAACATTATACATAATTAATTTAAAATAAGAAGGAATAATATACATAATTATTCCTTCTTATTTTAAATTATTAATGTACTATAAAATAAATAAAACTAAATTTTATAGTGATTTATAGGGATTTCTTCCTAAAACTTATTTATATTTCAACAAAACAATTTTTAAAGGTTAAAAATTATGTATGGGGGGCATAAATTTTTGAAATGTTAAGGGTGGGACATCACCTAAAAAAGAGTAGGTATAAAATTGAATTTATCTATTGTCATGTCAACCCTGTTATTCAACTAAAGCAAAAGTCTTACCGGGACGGAAGAGTATCGTCATTTTGAGCATATCATATTCCAATGTTTCCAATTGTTGACTGATTATCCTTTTTGTAAAGGATATCAATTGCTTAAGTTCTTCATACACGCTTGGTCGTTTCAAAGCTTCATCAATGCTTTCTGTAAAAAAACAGAGTAATTTGTTTTTGTTGAAATAAGTAAAATTTTAAATTTAAACTTAATTAAATTGTAGCTCATTATTTTGTCACATTTGTATTGAATGCCTTGTAGGTATCTCAGATACATCAAATCGCTAACGGCTATTATTTGTCCAGAAAATACCTTGTTTCGGTTTTTAATACCATTGAAGCCTGAATCTGTTTTGTTCATACAATCATGCCTTGGGCCACATGGAATCCTGGCGTCACTCATATTCAGGAGAGAGTTAATTAATTACAGTTGCATTGCAATATTGGAAATGGCAATACAGCAAAGTTTTCCCAACAAAAGTTTGGTTTCATAGAGCAGTGTCGTAATTAAAATATACGGATAAAAGAGGAACGCAAAAAAGGTTAATATATTAGGTGTAACTATCATACAGTGTATGTCTACCTCAAATAAAGAACGTTCGCTCAGAGTAAAAAAACTTAGAATTTTAGTTATTAATATGATTGGAGGGAGGGATAAAAGCTACGTAATTATGGTTAATTTTTTTCTAACTTTTATCTTAAATCTTGAGGGTTTTGTGCTAGAAATCATAATTTACGCAATTATATTAATTTGCTCAAACATTATAACACTTAAGATATTAATATGTAGCATAAATTATAAAGAAAACTTCAATAAATATGATAATGGTCTTTATCCACTTTCTTTTTCGTCCGACGACTACAACGACAGCACATTTTACATTATGTATATCTTGGAAGAGAACCGAACCTTATTCCCTGCTTTCACCGAATATAGTATTTTTTTCATGGTCGAAAGATCGTAATACACACTTTTATGGATTTTAGTAACTCAAAATCACGTGAACGAAATTTCCGTTGATTAGATAGCTAATGCCCGGTTAAACTGACTCTTACCTGCATCAAACAAAAACGCGAGCTGAGCGGCTGTCAGCACGAATAGTTCCCTCCAGCTAGCGTGGAGCAATGCCACCTGGTCGGCAGCCGGTAGCTTCGTAAACGACTGTATGCTGTGCAACCATCTGACACTCACTATCAGAACCCTAGTCGCAGGGTTGTTTACCATAGAGCTAAGCAACGGTCTATTCGCTTTGGATACTGCGTACAAGTGTTCAGAGAACAAGCGATCCATGACCCCTGGCGCTCCGCTCTGTCCGGCGACATTCTCTGTAATACGGTTCGTTTGGATACTTTCTCCAGTCGTATATTCTGGCAAGTTAAAATTGCTCGGTGAGCTCACTTGTCCGCTGTTAGATCCTGGTCGATTAAGAAAAAGAAAGGTATTATTAATTGGGCTAAAATCTGTTATACTCGTACGCTACACAATATCATCGTTAACTCGCAAACATTCTTATGATTTAAAGTAAAACAGTCATATAAAATACCGGCACAGCATTCATTCCACGAAGTCAAATTATAAATATAACATCGCGTATGTTTACGCACTACATATGACAAATCGCACACATTAGAAGCGGAGGCCACGCGCAGCCATAAAATAGAAAGCAAACATAAAACGTATTCACTACTTAAATCTTAAGAACAATACTTTTCTATATGCGCAGAATCTCGCTGCACCCGTTGACATGGCAAAGCTCACTTAGGCGCAATTTGCTTCGCCCTGCTCACAATTTTACGTCAATGAGTGCAGCGAGACACTGCGCTAATATAATACAAACCACTGGTTGTAGCCCTGAATTGTTCCGTGGCGTCTGTTTTATACGCTTCTTCGGAGCTGGAGACTTCGTCTTCTTTTATTTTATCAGATAATTGTGAGTCTGGTTTCTCTGAAACCGTTTCGGTTATCGACGTGTGGGGGATCGTGCGACGGGGGTCGGTCGCGTTGTTGCTATCTACATGCATGATAAAAATATTGTCATAATTTATTAGCGAGGGATTCTCGTGCTATTGTACCCTTTTGACCGGCGGTGAGTGATAAAAGAGATGGTTATAGAGTACGTAGTTAATTCTCAAACCTAATTTGCAAATCGATATGAAATTTAATTCCAAAATAGTCAGCCAATACGAATTGATTTAACTAATACTTTGATTTTATTTTTATAAAAATAGATAATTACCGAAATAATCTCAGCTAAACATCTCACCGTCGGACAAGACAGAGACAGGGAATAGAGCGTGATAGATATAATTAGGGGAACAATTAACCACAGGGCATTTAGCAGCCAATAAATCTACGATAATAAAAATTAGCTATGATAGATACTCACTTGGCGATTCCAAATGGCCAGTGCTACTGGCTACAACTGGGGGGAAGAAGATGGAAGGGAAATAGCCCGTATGTGGCATAGGGTAGGGTGCGGGAAATATTGGCAGATTAAACTGGCTTAGGTTCAAAGGAACGTGCCTCGGAATCGGCTCAGAGAGGGTTAAGTTTTGGAATGAAGGGTTAGCGATGAAAGGATTCGAGTGTGGGTCCGAGAGCGCCGGGTAAGGCGTGAAGCGTGCGTTTGGTATTGTCAGGTAACTCGTCGAGGGGAAGAGGTTGGACTGTCGGGACAGGCTGTACCCTAAGTTTGGCAGCGACGGCTGAGTCGTTGGCAGGCGCGGAGCGCGTTCATGTTGTACGGCTGTGGAAAAAAGATATGAATTCAATTAAGTCTTAGCAACAGAAGATCTATCGACAGGCGTGTTGTGCTGCCTAGGGGGCGGCCCATCAACCGATGTCTGCCGGCGTGACGTCACCGTGTGACGTATGTGCATAGACATAACAAGTTTTTATTATAAACTAGAAGATAAGTAGATAAATTGGTATATAGCATACGCTTTATTTTACACAAAAATGAACAGCCACGTCAACGTTCATTAGAGATAGTAAGGCGGTCTTATCGCTAGACAGTACACAACAGTAACAATTTCCACTACTCCATGGTCAATAATAGAATCCCATAGAATGTCCTACGTATGTTCAAAATAGATTGACATATTCCTTATTTTTTCTTCATGACTCTTCTTGTATGACAGCATCTGCATTGGTCGATCGTTGTAGAACCAAAGAGGTCGGTCGCCGATATACATAATCTTGAAGAAGTTGTGGTTCAGCGATGGAGACAAATAAATTCGAAGTTAAGTAACTTGGACCCGCGGTTAGGTAGATGAGTAAAATGTAAATTATAAAAAATTATGAACACATCTTAGTTTCGGAAGGCATGTTAAGCTCTCTTCCGGATGCTATTCAATTGATCTTTCATAAGCTGTGGATATTAAAATTGGCCGCCCAATTTTTACGTTATATCGAATGTTTCCCTGCCAATTATGACATATTAACTTTATTAATTTTTTATTATATTTTACTATACAGCTAATAATTTTAAAAACTGCGAATTACGTTTGAGAGAATTAGTGATACAAAAAAATGAGAATAATTTCTCATGTCTCGTAAATCAATACATCTTTTGATAAATGTATTTTAAATCAAAGGGTCAATTAATTGTTGGTGGTGGCAAGATTTCTATAGCTTACTCTATTTTTATTCGTATTATTTAACCTATTTTTCCCCGACTTACCCTACTTCAGAGTGTTGCTCTATCTAAAATTTGGCATATTTAACCGACATACTATACAGCAAGCACAATTTCGCTCCAATTTATACCTTAGTAATACTAAACTGATTGATGCAACTCCTCGGTCGCGAGACTCCATGTCATTCGCTAAGTGTTTTGATGACACTTAAATATATTGTAAAAGCAAAAGCTTTGGGGGCTAAAATTACAAGCAAACATGACAATCTCAGTGGGGTGGCAGTGACAGGACGCTGCGGTGTGATGTGACATGACTTGCGAGGGCATAGGGGCTTGTTGCTACAGAAGAAAATGCGACTATCAAGTCAAAGTCAACATCATGTATTTATAGCACAGGGGTCTGTGGAGGTATTCATTCGTATAAACTCAGATCATCTCTGCAAACCATGTATCAAAGATTACTTCAGTACTATGAACATGGATCTCTCTCTGTGAGCGAAGTTATATGTCAGGACTGCCAGGATAATAAATAAAACACACAATTCGACAGGCACAAGGATACTGTTCTTTTATTGCCTGATAACACCCGATTTTATCAATTCAACGTTATTTAGTTGTTACTTTGATTTTCGATCGACGATCAATTTGTCTGTCTTCTTGACAGTTCCCTTTTTCTTAATTTTATAGGTTATTACGAACTTATTTTAGACTGCACCGATATATTCATATAGGTGTCACTGATACACTTGTGTTATTATTTATTTTAATCTACCACCGTCTCGGAAAGGAAAAGCTCCTTTCATAAAGGAGAAGAAATGGCGAAAGAATCTCCTTAGCACAATTTAAAATAACCCGAGGTATTACAAGTCATTGACATAAATTCAATATTAAGCAAAGCATCTGTGACCACAAGTGTGTGGGACAAATACAAATGATTTAATACTAAGTGGACGATAACTAATATTTATTACAGGATTAACCTACACTAGCAGTCCTAACTTCAGTGTTTCTTTCTTTTTATTCTTTCTAACTTACATAGACTTCTTACTAACGAATAAATAATTGATATGCTACTTACGCCCCAACTCAGAGTCACTAACCGTTACTTAAATCACTCCTCAGTTCAGAATTTGTATGGTGACTCTTTACTAAGGAGCGATTAAAGTAACCGTTAGTGTTTCTGAGTTGAGTCATTAGCCTATCACCTAATAGTCACCAATTTTTTTAAACTAACGCCTCAACTCAGAGCCACTAATAGTTACTTTAATCGCTCGTTAGTAAAGAATACCATATAAATTCTGTACTAAGAAGTGATTTATAACCGTTAGTGACTCTGATTTGGGGCATAAGTAATTAAAAGTAATATTTAAATAAAAAGTAGTGCCAAGATTCTTTACCAAATAAGTCTGATTAAAAAAACGGACTATAGTGGTTCTCAGATTTATTTATTTATTTATTTTATTTGTTACACCAACGAGATACACACCAGAAACAAGTACTTAAAACTATGCAATTATATAATACTAACATAAGTGTCATCTCAGTTATAGGTGTAAAGACCTTTCTAATAGACCTTTCGGCATACTATTCAAAACAAACATTGCATCCTGCTTATGATAAGTTAAATATAATTATACTATTAGGTAAAAATTTAAAAAGTACTCCATAAAAATGCACTAACTAAACATTTTATTTAGTTGTAACGTTAAAAATTTCTTTTTGTGAATAAGAATAAAATAAAATAAATATCTAATAGAAAACTAAAATTAAGTTAAATTGATTTAAAATAACTAACTATACTACGTTTTGTTCTTCCTTGAGGATATCGTCATGTTACTCAGGGTTAACCATTAACCCCCCCGGGGGTTGCCCGCCTTGTCGTGGCGGGGGGGCTTAGTAACCGTGGACTGGTCACCCACGGTGAACCAAGAGGCAACCAGGGCCGGCCTGTTTGGGCTGCGGGCTGGCCCGAGGAGGGCGCTCCCAGCGGGCTGAATAAGTCCGCTGCGGATGCACTTGGAGGTGGGACCGCAGAAGAAGAGGAGTGCCGGTATTACGGTGCGCCGTTCTCCCTATCTTCTGCGGCCGTGGAGGGATCGCAGGGGGAGAGGCGTGTTGGTATTGCGGTACGCCACTCTCCCTACCCCCTGCGAGCTGGCGGGGCCGTTCCGTTGAAACGGCACTGGTGGGGCCGCAGAGGAAGAGGCCGGTATTACGGTGCGCCGCTTGCCCTATCCTCTGCGGCCGAGGTGTGGTCGGTGGAAGAACCACAGACCAGATCTTCCACCGGGTACCAGTGATCTGGTACCCATGGCCTCCTAGTAGCAGACTCAGGGGGAGTTTGCTACAGTACTGGTGGAGGCCGAGGAGGGAGGCGCACCTTACCATCTGGTGCGCCCATCGTGGAGGGCCTTCGGGCTTTCGCGATGGAGCCGCTTGTGGGCGGCTGCCGCTGGCGGGGTCGCGGATGTGTGCGAAAGCGTTCCCGTAACCCCGTCACAAGGCGGCGAGGCGGAAGATGGGGGGGTTTTTAGTGGGTATACCGTGGGTCTCATTAGCCTATACGGGAGTCCCACATAACCACTCGGGTACCCCCTGCGCCCGGGTGGTATGCGTAACGCATTTTCCCCCCCGGAAAAAAAGGGTTAACCATTAAAGTATTATTACTAGCGTATAGAACCGACACCGCGAACACTATGTATGTCCTAATGCATTGGCGCCACGTGGCTTCAATCTTCAATGGATTCGTTCGATTATGAAAATTTTATATGACATGTTTTATGACATTATACTTCAATGGGGATAACTTTGATATACAAGAGCATCGAGATCACTGCGCCGCATGAGGACAGAAAATGGTCGCACCTTCATACGATAAGACAACGACACAGCTTTATTATTCAAGCGGTACAGCCACACTGTAGATATAAAGTTTTATCAAAAAAAGTACTGGCTTTTAAGAAACAGTCTTTAAAAAAGCTATATCAATACCGCCATAAGTATATGTACCTATAATAATACTCGTATTTGAGGAATTCGGTCAATTCACATTTCTATTCTAGAGGATTTGAATAAAGAATGAGGCCATTTAATAACCGTGTGTTAAGATTGACGCAAAATTTTTTAGAGGGTGAATTTTTTTTAAGATACCCGAATCTAAAGGTTACGAGTATGTGGGATTTCTACCCACAAAACTAACTCTACCCTCGGTAGCCATCCATTGCATATGGTGAGGTTCCGAGATTTCACGAGAGATGTTTGGTGGACTCACAGTCACTCAATTGAACGCATCGGTGCGAGATTGACGTTCCTTTACTCAATACTACTGTGGCTGCACTACGCACGCACGGATCTTTGTGCGTACAATACATACATCTATGTATCTAATATATAAAATTCTCGTGTCACAGTGTTAGTTACAAAACTCCTCCGAAACAGCTTGACCGATTCTTATGAAATTTTGTTTGTATATTCAGTAGTTCTGAGAATAGGACTATTATGTTATTATACATTATAAAAGCTTAGTTAAAAGTATCACTACATTCATTGGGCGATACGAAGTTCGTCCAGTCAGCTAGTAATAGTATAATGTCGTTGTCGTATCGTCCAACAAGAGAGCAGCCTTCCATCAACGACTGCGACGATACCTAATAACCGGTGAACATCGATACAGCGCCGCCACAATATGCCTCACTCCGTAGATCGATGTCAAATACTCGTAATATGATTCTCCAATCAAATTCTCCTTCGATATAAGATCAAAGTCCTCGACATAATCGGTCCTCGAAAACACAAAGATATAATTTGTAAAATATTTTTTGTGATTTGAAGTTTAAAAAATGTGCTGAGGAGTTTCTTTAGGCTTTTCTTCTCCTCCACGACAAAGCACCTTCCGAAAAGCCAAAAAAATTACGTGCATAAGTGTATCAGTGATACCTATAATGAATAATTGACTTTGACTTTGAAATCATTACTCGCACCGCTTATTTATAATATTAGGTATTTACTACCTATGAATTTTTTTTTACCTATGAAATTGGGGATTTGTGTGAAAATTTTGAAATATAAAAATTTTGGTATTATTTTTTATTTTAGCTAATCAAAGTACTGGCCCAAATTATCTATACAATTTTGTTATTTGATGCTAGTTTGTTTATCTTTTTACTGTAGAAGTCTGCTGGACGGGAGGCGAATTATCAGCGAAAGCATTTTGTACTGCCTCTTGGGTGTTGAACTTTTTCCCACTTAAAACATTTTCTAAATTTTGAAAAAAGTAGAAATCTGTTGGTGAAAGGTCCTCTGCTTAGGTAGGAGTTTACGTAGGAATTATCAATAGTATATCTTTCCGTGAAGATCTGGCTAGCTTCAGTAGCTTCCATGCTCGTGCTTGGGTCAACCTCCGACCCATCGTGTTCTATCTAAGCCTGACTCCGAAGAACTTGTGATGACCCGTATGGCGTAATGGTTACCACGCCAGCCCGCCACGGCACCGTGTCAAGGGTCTAAGGTTCGATTGCCAGTGACACGGAAATTGGAATGATAAGTTTGAATTTTTGTTTTTCGGTCTAGGTTAAGTTGTCCATGTCAGTCGTGACACAGGGAACCCTAGTGTGGGGCAATAATTGTATAGCGTTTATGGCTTGCTTCCATGTGACTCTGCACCGAGCTTCTCTGCTATTTATCTAAAAAAATTGAGATGACGCCTCTATGCCGCGAATGTATAACTCACCGAACACTTAAGAACGGATCAACATTCAATATTTATTCGTGGTACATTTGAAGCGGGTTGCCCTGCAGGTGACGTGATCCTCACAGAATAAGGCGGGCTACACATATGTTCGGTTCGCAACGCGCGGCAACTACTGAAGAGATTTTCCTCAAAGGAGATCGCCAAAATTAGGCCATCTTCATTGTTAATAAAATTACAGAAATAAAAAAAAGACCCAAATTTTTTGCTGATATTACAAAGAATAATATAAAATTATAATTGGAACGTTTTAAGTTAAAAATTAGATTAGTCGAATGAACAATTTCAACAATCGATTTATGACAAAACTATCGATTTTATGAAAAAGGATATTCAGTGAAAAATCTAAATATCTCATTTTACCGTCTTTCATCACTTTCATAATTATAATTGTTATGGTAAACAAACGGGGAAGTATCAAATAACATGAAAAGGTAAATAATTACAATCATAAAAATATAAACGAGAAATCGAACAACTCCATTTTTATTCGAATCATTCATGTTCGATTTACTTGAACAACATTGGAAGTGCGTTTCACCATTGCTATCAGTACGTTCTATTTTTCTCCTACAAAAAATCGGTCACCGATTATCGGACGTGGGCGGGAAGGCTTCCCGACGAAGGCTTCTTTAACCCCAAGTGCTTTTTTAAAACTTGTTTGAGCTAATTAAATATAACATATATATATATATATATATATATACACATATACATATATATATATATGTACATATATATATATATACACACACACACATATATATATATATATGTATTAAATAACATAAGAATGTTCTAAGCCCAGAGGTGTATGAGATTTTGGCGATCTCCTTTAGCAGACAGGTAGCCCTTGACCTAGAATAAGAGATAGGATATTTGTTTTATTCAATATTCAATATACAACTGATTCATGAGCCGAGCCGAATATGTGTGTAGCACCCCTTACCGTTCTGTTATTGTGTGCCGCGAACGGTACTTTATCGGTCTTATTGGAGTGATAGAGAGACTTCCGACTCCTGCTCTCGGGCCGACTCTGATTGTACTAGATACTTTACAGTTGTATTGCATACACTGTACCATAGAACTGTACACACTGTGTACATACACTGTACAAAGTACTGTCCGATCGTCTTTCGTTTCGCCATACGTGTTGGCCTTCTTTTTATACATATAATATCATTGGTGTTGGCTCTATCACATCAAAAAAATTCCCTAGATAACTAAATTATTAATTTTATGTCCTAAAATTAAAATTATAATTTTTACACGCTCTCAGATAAATCAAATGGAGGAAAACTATTTATTGTTATGTTATTCGGTCGATATGATGTTCAAGTGATGCGACATCTCCACTACTGGCTGAAGCCAAGTCAGCGTATTTTTTGATGTTTGTGGTACAAACACGTCTTTAGTATGAAACCGAACGCATGTGACTCATTTTTTGCGACTGACACCTCAACAAAATACGCTCGTTTGGCCTCATCTTAAGGATAGGCCCATCTTAGGATCTTAGGGATAAGGCCCATAGCCAGTACTCCCAAAAAAATTATTGTGACACAGTGACTTTTGGACAAAAAATTAAATTAAAATATTTCAAGCATATACTCCATTTCCTAAAAAAATCCTCTTTGGGAATAATTTTCTGAAATTAATAAGTAACTTAACTTCCGTTTTACAAAAGAAAACCATTGAGTCATTTATGTTTGGATAAGGGCCAATTAGAAATCTTTTAAGATCCTTCGGGCCAATAGGTTGCATTGATTCCATTATGATTATATGACAAACTAGATGACGTAAGGGAACTGTCAAATGAATTAGAAAATTATTATAATCAGCCAGGAGTAATAGTGTTCTGTGATTATAATACATTACAAACTACATGGTGTTTTGTGACTGTCAAATGAATTTGAAACTTAAAAGATCGACATTATATTTTATACGCAATCGACTTTAATACGGCGGCATAGAGTCCATATTACTGTGAGTTTACTATAACCTAAATTCAAAGTAATTTTGTTGAAAATCTCATATTTTCTAATATTAACATTGACTAAAGTTAGTATGTGTAATTTATTAAGATAACATAATAAAATAAAGGTATTTTTATCAGGACACAAAATGTTAAAGTTAAATTTCTCCATACTAAACTGGGCATTCTCCATAGAACTTTTATATTAAACTTTTTCTTGTAATGTTTTACAGTCACTACGGGAATATAATACAACAACACCAAATGAAAAAAAAGGTAAGTAAAGTATGGTAGAGTTGAAGGAAGGCTAGACTAGCGAGAAACAATAATGTAGTAAAATGTTTCACTTTGTATGTATGTACAGTAACTCAGACACCCAGACACTATGTTTTTAAAAATAAACTGACTAACATAAAATACTGTACAATAGGTATATTAAGTGGCAAATTTTTTTAATCTTCTCA